>ONZH01001886.1:0-426326 GCA_900303285.1 Rhinella marina | reverse complement strand
TAAAGCAGAAAAGATGTATTGAGACAATTGTCAACGCAATAATCACCCCAATCCACAATCTGTCTAGTATTCCAAATCGATGGTTGGATTGTGTTTGCTTAACCACGGTAAACCCAGCACCATAGGAGCAGGAAGACCTTCCAACACAAAACTAGTTCCTGATGAAATTCACCCACTCTTAATCTGATATCATGCACCATCTGAGACAAACACTTCTGAGACAGAGGTGCAGAATCAATAGCAAACACAGAAATCTTCTTCTCCAATGTACTCGGAGACAATCCATGCATACGGACAAACTGAGCATCAATCAGGTTCACCCCTGCCCCGTTGTCGATAAACACTTCAATTCTCACAACCTTTGACTCTAGCGCCACCTCAGCAGTCAGGAGAAAACGGGTTCTACAGGATGAAGACAAATGCACATTTTCTGTCTCTCCACCCACCCCTACAAGGGTGAGATGGGAATTCAATGCCCCCTTTCTTTTTTTCTCTTCTAGAGACTGAATGCATGGACATGCATTGATAAAATGTCCTTTCTGTCCGCAGAAAAAACACACTCCCTTTTTATTACCAGAATGCTTAAAAGTGGAAACAGGAGTAGCTCCTCCTAACTGCATGGGTTTGTCCCCAGACATCAACCCAGGAGTATCTTCACCCAAAGTGTCATAGAAAGACAATACACTAGGTGATAGTACGTCCTGAGAGCAGGGCCCCTAGATCTCACTCTCAGGAGTCTACCGCAAGAGACATAGCAGCTTCCAAAGACACCGGAGTTTCATGAAAGGCCAAAGCATCCTTCAGCCTTTTTGATAATCCTTGACAAATCTGACTACGGAGAGTTGGATCGTTCCATTCAGTATCCGTAGCCCACCTCCGAAACTCAGCACAATAGATCTCAACAGAGCGCTCACCCTGACGAAGGTCACGTAGCTTGGTCTTGGCCAGGGAGATGTGATGCAGGTCATCATAGATAAGCCCCAATGCATTGAACAATTCATCCACCGACTGGAGAGACTGCGATCCGGTCGGCAGAGAAAAGGCCCATGACTGCGCATCTCCCTTGAGCAACGAGATCACAACACCAACTCTCTGTTCCTCATTACCAGAAGAATGTGGACGCAGCCTAAAGTACAATTTGCACACCTCCCTGAACAAAATGAAGTTATAACGTCCCCCAGAGAATCTATCCGGGAGAGCGACTTTAGGCTCCAGACAGGCCTGGCAACCACCACCCCAGGGACCAACAGCCTGTGGTCTCTGAATCTGGGTGACGGTCGGGGGGGGAAACCACACCGAGCATAGGAGGGAAAGGAAATAGGCCTGAGAAATAGGGAAGGAAGGGGACACCTCTTAAAGGAAACCCTGACTCAAATCCTGACTGACTACCAGTATGAACTGGCCTCAAAGGTAGGCGAGTTCATACACAGGAACCTAAGATCCAATCTGACCCTATAGGACCCTGAAACTAACGTCAGGAAATGAGTCTACCTGTTCCTCCAAAAGGAAGGACGAACAGAAGACTCCCTCAGGCCTAAAAACAAACAACAGGGAAAAGTAATGAAACACACAAAAGGGAATGAGAACACTTATCTTCAATGAAGAAATGGAAGCACCAGGATCTCAGCAGAGAATCAACACCAATCCACCACAATATCCACTGAAGCTATAAACCGCAAGGAACTGTGGGAGAAGCAGCAATAAATAGAGGAGGGATAATTACCACACCAGCAACACCTGAGGGAAAATGGTGTGGTAAATACCAGCAACAAAAAAGGAAAACATGTCAAACTACACCATTTGTTGCCAATCTGACTGACCTCCTGCCAACTGTCACAGGAGCATCCGTGACACCTGCAGACTTTCAAGGGGAGGAGGTCCTAGTGTTAAAGTTCTTCCCACAGACAAGGTTATGAACTGTCCTACATCCTGTGATCAGAGGCTCTGAAACCTGCACTTAGGATTGTGATTACACCTGCAATCCCCTCATACATCAACACAGAAAAAGGAGGGAAAAGAGAGTGAGCTAAGAGACAAAGTCTTAGGGCCCTTGCACACGACCGTATACGCACCAAGACATACAGAGCGGCATAGATTATGCGCACAGCATCATAGATGACAATGATGCTGTGCACGTCGGGCCGCCTGTGGGACTATTGTCCCGCACTCATATGATCTTATGAGTGCGGGAAATTAGTCCCGCGGGCGGCCCGACGTGCACAGCATCATTGTAATCTATGATGCTGTGCACTCCCAGTCGCACGATCTATGCCGCTCCAGGACATATGACCCGCTCACGGACCGTATGTGTCGGAGCGCATACGGTCGTGTGCAAGGGCCCTTAGACAAAGGTGTAAAGGTGTTGTGGCACAAGGGCCATTCAGTATGGAGCACAGAACACCAAGAAATAGAGAAGTGACTGATATTTGTGACAAGAGAAGGATTTCAAAATCAAGATCTCCATGTTTTACAGCACCAGAGACTTTGTAAGTTTTGGATCTAAGAAGATCAGGCGTGAAGAAGACCTCTGTGAAATGCACTTCTTGTAAGTTCAACACACACTGTTTTTATGACTTAGTTTTTTTTTTAATGAAATGCAATGGTACCAAATTGGTTTACATAGAAACATAGAAGATTGACGGCAGAAAAACACCACCTGGTCCATCTAGTCTGCCCTTTTATTATCCCTTTTTTATCTTAGGTTTCCTGTTAAACGACTAGGATTTATGTTATGTTATTTAGAATAGGTCATAATATTATGTTACTATATTTAATATAGGTAGAAATGAGTTAAAGTAGAAGAACCAGGGGTGGAATGTGTTGTAAGGGTATTTTACATACATAATTAAGTATTGATTGGTTCTATCCCCTTTAATTATTATATCACCTTCTATATTCTGTGTAATGATATTCCTTGTAATGTAGTGAATTAGTGAAAGGTAACATACACAAAACCCCTAACCCCTATTGTGCTGAAAATGCCACATTCCAGAGTGATTATCTCAGAGACAGGCATGCTGCACAATGGACATCCTTAGGAGGGGGGGCTGAGAGGTATAAACCAGGTGAACAAAGAGTTAATTGTAACTACATTGAGGAACACCACCCAAGTAGGATGTTGTATCTCTTGTATCACTATGGGGTGTCGTTCATATTGTATTGTGTTGCAGGCCAGTGATTGTTATTTACTTTTACTACTCTGTATGTGATTTGTCTGTTTTTATTTTTTTATCACAATAGTAAATATATTTATTCACTTCGCCTGCATAAGCTTATTTATTCTAAAATCTTTTGAATTTACGTTATAAAATAGGAAGGTAATCCTTTTAATTACAAAGAGAACCTAGCACACGTAGTATGTGTGCAGAGTATTGTAGGCCAGGCAATGACTGGCTTACGATACTCCTCATGCATACTTGGCGCTCTCCATATCTTTTTGGGTAACTACTCTTTAACAGAGCTCAGCACAGAAACTTTGTTTGGCTACCTGTAAGGCCTTCTTATGGAGGGCGCCAAGTTTGCATGAGGACTATCGTCAGCCAGGAAAGCTAATTTGAATATTTTTCTGAGAAACCCAGAGGGACATTGCGTGGCTTACAATACATTGCACATTTAGTATGCATTTCAAGCGCTCTCCATGATGAGCGAGAGTACCCTCCCAGACAACTCATATACAGAAGGGTAACAATGTTTTTAACTTTTGACTTTCAGGCTCCATATCTCACCATCCACTACAGCTTCGAATGTGAGAATACCATCATTTTATAGATAGACAATCATCTTGGTTATATCATACACTAGCAGAAGGACCCGGCTTGACCTGGGTATATTTCATCTATTTCATTTAATGTTTGTGTGTGTGTTGTTAAAAGATATCAAGAGTGACCTCTACAGTGCCCGCCCCTTTAACAGTGACCTCCACAGCAGCTAGGGTGGCCACTGTCTTCGCCCCAGAAAGCTGGACCTCACCGGCCATGCCCCCAAATGTGAAGCCACGCCCCCGGTCCTCATGAAACCACACCCCTAAGCATGAGGCCATGCTGCTGGCTCTGTGAAGACACGGAGGATAAGCTGTCTGGGCGTGAGCTACTCAAAGGGTGGACATCCCTACGTCCGTCCAGGCACTGCGCAAGACGGAGGACAGGGAGCCAAAAAACCGGACTGTCCAGCCTAAAACTGGATGTTTGGCCACCCTAACATCAGCCTGCCCCCAGGGTGGCCAGAGGTCCAGTTTTAGGCTGGACAGTCCAGCCTGGACGGAGGACAGGGATGTCCTTTTGAACAGCTCACTCTCAGACAGCAGCACTGTGCAGTCTGAGCATGAGCTGAAGGGAGAATGTCACCCTCCCACCCCTGCAGCTGACAGAAGTTGATTTTTACCTACATTTTTTCAATCCCCATCCGCTGCGTAGTGGAAGGGGGCGTGGCCTGACTGGGTCGGGGCATGGTTTAGTGGACCTGGGGGTGGGGCTTTTAAGTCCTTATTTTGAGGGTGGCCTGAATTACAGGTCGATGCCATGGTAATTTATGAGGAAACACAGTGGGTAGTGGAAGAAAACATCTTTTATTACTACTGAATGGTAAATATGTGAAATTTACATCATATTAGGTAATGATTGATGATGAGTTAGTCTAAAACATAAGTTATATTTATGGTAACCGGAATACTCCTTTAACAGTGTTATCCACAGCGCTCTGCCACTTTAATGACCTACAGCAATGAAGGAAAATGGCTCAGTTGTTATGGAAACCTAGTATGAAACAGTGGGTGTGTGGAGACTAACTGCCTCCGAGCTTCTATTGGCTGATGCATTTTTTGGGAATATCTCAGGAACGGTACGTCCTGGAGAGCGGAGACCTGTTCTAAAACCTTCCCGGACACCTGATGTACCTGTGTGCCAAATTTCGTGATTGTAGCTGCGACGGTGCGGATTCCTTTAGCGAACATACACACATACATGCACTCAGCTTTATATATTAGATAAATTGGACTTCCAACTGTTTAGCATATGATTAGTAAGGCTGATTCTTGTCATGTAACTGCATTATTACTGTTTTGCTCCTGGTGGAACAATCTTTTTCTTCTTGTATACCACAAATTACAACCATTGTTACCCTTTTTGCTTGTCAGTGTATATTGCTGAAAATTGGGTTCATTTAGGGGATACATTTTTGTGAAATTTGTAATGAATCTGGTTAGTTTTGAATGTATTTGCTTATCCTTAGTAGGCATCAAATGGCACAAACCCCACAAAATTATTAGTGCAACAAACCAGGAAAAACCAGGGGTGGAGGATTAAACTAAAAATAAGTCAGAAATGGAAAAGAATAGTATCAGTTATTTAAGAGGCTTTTATTGGCGTGCACAGTTAATGTGTGAACAGACACATTAAAACAAATAGGTGTGTGTGCTGTCCGTGAAAAATGCGAACAGCACATATCAGTGAAAAACAGAAATGTAAACAAGGCCTCACATTTGGTACTGGATGCTGGAATATCACTTTATCACTTCAAAATCAAAAATGCCTTACCTCCAATACAAAGCACAACTTTGCTGGATTTCTTTGCTTCCTCTGCTTTTCCAGCTCCTAATGCGTTTCCTACCCTGACACTTCCAGCTGCACTCAAACCTACTGGTAACTGTTGGAGAAAAGCAATACCATATAATTTAAGGGGCTATCCCACCATTAAATGTCATAGTCAGTTTAGAGATGATAGAAAGTTAAGCATATTTGCTCCTTACATGATGTTAAAAAACAATCAAGAAAAATTATGGCATTTACATACATAGTATGGCGCCTCATGGTGGTCAAAGTGTATATCAAAGTGCAGATCCATCTAGTGAGATGGGTGCTGATGGTCGCTCATACCTTCCAACCGTCTCTGATCCTGTGGGACAGTCCCGGATTTCAGTTGCTGTCATGTGGTCCCGAAACGGCTGAAGTATCTCCCACTCCCAGCTGATTCTAATGGTGAAGCAGGGAGCCATCTACTTCCTGCTTCACCATTCCTCTCAGCTGCCGACGCTTCCCAGCAGCAGCATGATATGCCCTCACACATTACTGGTCTGTGTAGGAGGAGCAATGGAATCAGCCTGTGAACTCCTCCTCTTCCTACACAGACCAGCAGCACGATGTGTAACAGTATCCTGCCGAAAGCTGTCTTGCATTTACAATTGGCGTTGGATGTGCCGAAGTTATGGAGAGGCCACCGCTAGCTATGGGGCTTCATTAAGATCGGCGCCTAAAACGCCGGTCTTAATAAATGTGCCCCAAAGTTTCTATTAGCTGAGGATCACTAGAAAACATAGAAGAGCACATAGAGGCGCCAGCCTCTGTTTTCCTGCAGAATAAAAGTGCTTTTCCTGGACATGTAATACAGACACAAAGTGCACACAGGTATGTCTGGGATGTGTATGCAATCTTCTGTGGGGCACTGCTGTTAGTTATATAGGTGAAAAACAGGTGAAAGACTCCCTTCAAGCCCCAAACCTCAGACCATCCAGAAACACCCCAAGTTAGGCACTGTGTATGCACCTTTTGAAGGTTGGTTCGCGGGATTGTCATGGCAAAATTGGGACTGTTGCCAAGTATGTATAATATACCTATCAAAAACTAACATATACCCGTGTCCCTACTTTGCATTCCTGGATAGGACACCCATGACCCCATTCAAACATAGCTCTTCTACAGCTACAAATATGCAGCTGAGCTAGCAACTAACCTTCATTTTTGCTCAGGACTGCAGAGGACATTTTTACTACGGATGCAGCTTCTCCTGATGGCACCGAAGGGATGGAGCAATACCATATACTCACACTTCTCCTCCGCCTTCCCCTTTCTCTTGCCAGAGTCTTGCAGCATGCTGCCATACCAACCTACTGATGCCACCTTCTGGACACAATTATTTTCTCTATTATAAGGCTGTGGCTACACGGCGATCTTGGCTGCAACACTTGTCACTAGAGATGAGCGAATCGAAGCTGAAAGTGGAATTCGTTACGAATTTCATGGAAAAGTCGATTCGCAACGAGAGCGAATTTCATGGCGATTCGTAGTAACAAATCTTTTTTTTTTTTTTTTTTCCTAAAATGGCCGCAAGCACATGGCATGACATGGGGGAAGGATTTCTGGGACAAAGAAGTAAACACCCACAATGCGATCACATGCAGACATGTAGCCAATTAGCAGCCAGCCAGGTCCTGTGATGTCACAGCCCTATAAATAGCTCTGCAGCACTGGAATCCGCCATTTGCTATTGATTTTAGACCAGAGACAGACGTCAGGAGAGATAGGGCAACTGAAAGAAAAACTAAAGAAAAGTAATGAGGAGATCAGGGATAGATAATCTGAATTGCAGGGATAGGAGAGGGACGATTTCTAGACAGAAAAATCAGGCAGTGAAATCGCTATTCTGGTACACTGAGCAGCAGTGAGTGGGCATAGGGGTTAGCCTGTTATACAGCACTGCACTCAGTTCTAAAGGCTGTTTTGGGGTGCTTTATTCGAAGAAGCACCACTAGTTTTGCTTTTTGCAGTGCAGTAAGAGGGTCAGAGCCTTGTTTGGGGTACATTAAAAATTAAAAAATTATTAAAAAAAAAACAAAACATTAAAAAAAAAATATATCTTTTGGGTTGTGTTTGGGGAAAAACATATATAATCCGTGATTGGAAGTTTGTAAATGTGAAAGAAATAGTTCCAGCGTTATTCGCATACAAATAGACAAGCGCTATATAGTGCTCTGAATTCTGAAGTGTATTTGACTTGCCAAAAAAACTGTGAATCCGTGTTTGTGGGGTTGTTAGTTTTAAATAACTATTTGCGGCGTTATTCGCCATCCAAACAGAAAAGCGTGATATTGTGCTAACGTAGTCAGTGAAGTTGACTTGCCAAAAAAACTGAATTCGTGTTTGTTGGGTTGTTAGTTTTAAATAACTATTTGCGGCGTTATTCGCCATCCAAACAGAAAAGCGTGATATTGTGCTAACGTAGTCAGTGAAGTTGACTTGCCAAAAAAACTGAATTCGTGTTTGTTGGGTTGTTAGTTTTAAATAACTATTTGCGGCGTTATTCGCCATCCAAACAGAAAAGCGTGATATTGTGCTAACGTAGTCAGTGAAGTTGACTTGCCAAAAAAACTGTGAATCCGTGTTTCTGGGTTTGTTAGTTTTAAATAACTATTTGCAGCGTCAGTCGCCATAGAAAAAGAAAATCGTCAGATAGTGTGTAGTTCTGTGCAGTAACCCATTGTACTGCAGTTCAGCAACCCACTGTTAACCCACTCTGTGGGTGACGGTATTTCTTAAAGAAATAGTTAAGCAGTTGTGCAAGGCAGTGAGCAAAGTATATTTTTGGGGGGATTCTTAATTTCCTTTTATTTAAAATTTTTTATCAAACAGTATGTCAGACATAGGGGTGACAGTCCCTTCAAAGGGGAGGGGCAGTGGCACAAATGTTTCTGGAATAGGCACAGGTCTCAGCAGAGGAAGGGGACGTGGCATTAGGGGTCATTCGGCGAGGGCACCGGTGTCATCTAGTGGTCGTGTGTTGACCACCAACCCAGATGTTCTTGAATGGTTGACTCGGTCATCCACTTCCTCCCAGATGACATCTGAAACCCCCAGCCAAGAGTCGGTGGGTTCATCAGACACAACCCTTAGTTTAGTTGTCATGGGCCCGGAGCAGCTCCAGTGCCCTCACCTGTACTCAACCTGCCTCTGTCCTTTTCGGTTCCCTCAGCCAGAGAAGTACTATATGCTATGGGCTCTGCGCCACTATACAGCGAGGAGGACAGTCAGCAGCTACTTGGAAGCCAAGAGGTGGGGCAGAAATCCGCTCCTTCCAGTAGGCGGTCAAGTACTGATGAGGAGAGTGTAGTGGGAGGTGATGTTGAGAGCGTTCAGGCTTTGTACACCGAGACAGTTGAGGAGGACATTAGCGACGTGCAAACTGTAGTTGATGATGATGTAGCCGATTGCACTTGGGAGCCAGGTGAAACAGTATGTCAGACATAGGGGTGACAGGCCCTTCAAAGGGGAGGGGCAGTGGCATAAATGTTTCTGGAATAGGCTCAGGTCTCAGCAGAGGAAGGGGACGTGGCATTAGGGGTCATTCGGCGAGGCCACCGGTGTCATCTAGTGGTCGTGTGTTGACCACCAACCCAGATGTTCTTGAATGGTTGACTCGGTCATCCACTTCCTCCCAGATGACATCTGAAACCCCCAGCCAAGAGTCGGTGGGTTCGTCAGACACAACCCTTAGTTGGCATGGCCCCGGAGCAGCTCCAGTGCCCTCACCTGTACTCAACCTGCCTCTGTCCTTTTCGGTTCCCTCAGCCAGAGAAGTACTATATGCTATGGGCTCTGCGCCACTATACAGCGAGGAGGACAGTCAGCAGCTACTTGGAAGCCAAGAGGTGGAGGTGGAGGTGAGGAGAGTGTAGTGGGAGGTGATGTTGAGAGCGCTCAGGCTTTGTACACCGAGACAGTTGAGGAGGACATTAGCGACGTGCAAACTGTAGTTGATGATGATGTAGCCGATCGCACTTGGGAGCCAGGTGAAGCAAGGGCTTCATCATAATTATCATCATCTGCAGACGAGACTGACAGCTTGCGCGTCAGGCAACGGTGCAGGCAGCAAGTCGGTAGTGTGGCCGTTAGTCAGCGGAGTGGCAACAGTGCGAGGTCAGGAGCCAAACGGGCACGGGGTAGACCGCACTCTTCTCAGGTGCTTTCCAGCCTTGAAAAGAGCGGCGCAGGGGCTCAGCCAGGCAGCAGAGGTACCACTCAGTCAGTGCGGAGTGTTGGTGGTAAAATCACATACTTGGCAGTGTGGAATTTTTTTGTTAAGACGCCGGAGAGGTGAACATGTCTACATGTAGAATCTGTGGTCAGAAAGTGAAGCGTGGCCAGGGTGCTAATGTTGGCACCACGGCCCTGCGCCAACATATACAGCCTCACCACAAAGTGGCCTGGGAGAACCGTGGCTCAGATGTGGCGGTCCAGTCGGCAGCAGCAGCATCACCCAGTGGCACGCATCCCATTTCAGGCAGTCAAGGCTCCAGCACCTCTGCCGAAGGGAGGTGTCTGTCATTATCTACCGCTCCAGATGCTCCTCCTCCTCTTATTCCTCACCACTCATTACGGCAGCAGTCGTTCACCGAGGCGATTGCAAAGAGACAGCAATACGCGTCCAGCCATTCTACAGCACAAAAGCTGACCGTGCTCCTGTCCAAGTTGCTCATGCTGAAGTCCCTCCCTTTTCAACTGGTGGACTCTGCACCGTTCAGGGAACTGATGGCTTGTGCCGAGCCGTCATTTCTTTGCCAAAAAGTCAGTCCCAGCCCTGCACAAATATGTAGAAGAGATGGTGGCCCAGTCCTTGAGCCTGTCGGTGTCTGCCAAAGTGCACGGCAGCGCCGACGTGTGGAGTTGTAACTACGGTCAAGGCCAGTACATGTCCTTTACGGCCCACTGGGTCAAAGTGCTTCCTGCCCAGCCACACGAGCAACTTGAACAGGTGACGCCACTTTCTCCTCCTAGTTGTCAAAATGCTGATCCTGCGCTAATGTCCAGCTCCTTCTCCAGCACTTCAGCCTCCACTGCAGGGCCAAATCATAATGCTCCTCCAGCGTACCACATGTGCAGGGCACGGTGGTGTCACGCAGTTCTACGCCTGGTTTGCCTGGGCGAACAAAGTCACACAGGGGAGGAACTGCTCCGCGTCATGAAAGAAGAAATCGATTGCTGGCTTTCTCCGCGACAACTAAAAATCGGAACCATGGTGACAGATAACGGAAAGAACATGGTGTCCGAGCTGCGCCAAGGAGGGTTGAGCCACGCGTCCTGCATGGCGCACGTATTTAATCTGGTTGTCAAACGGTTCCTCAAGTCTTATATCCAACTGCAAAACATTCTAAAAATGGCCAGGAAACTTTGCATGCACTTCAGCCATTCCTACACCGCCAATCACACCCTCCTTGAGCTGCAGCAGCAGAATGGCGTCCCCCAACATAGGCTGATATGTGACGTTTCCCCCCGTTGGAATTCTACCCTCCATATGTTGGACCGACTGTACGAACAGAGAAAGGCCATAAACGATTTCTTAATGATCCAAGTGGACAGGAGTACTCCCCTGTGTAATTTTGATGTCAGCCAGTGGCAGCTCATGCTTGACACCTGCCGCTTGCTCAGGCCCTTTGAGAAGGCCACGTTATTTGTCAGTCGCCAGGACTACAATATGAACAACATCATTTCACTGCTTCATGTCCTGGAACAGATGCTGCACAATCTTTCTGGTCAGGGGACTGGAGACGTGGAGACTGCATCTCACGGCCACATGAGTCCGGTGGGGGCTGAACTGGAGGAGGAGGACATTGGAGCACAAGCATTTCGTGTTTTTTCTACCCAGGTGACAGAAGAGGGGGAGCAGGAGCAGCCAGAGGAGGTAGAGGGAGATGAGGAAGATGAGGCAGATGACGCAGAGACACCATGGCAGTATACAGTGGAGTTGGAGGCAGGGAGTCCCTCCGAGTCACTTGTGCAAATGGCCCGAAGCATGCACACTTGCTTACGTAGTGACAGCCGAATAGTCACTATCCGGCAGAGGGATGACTTCTGGCTCTCCACCCTCTTGGACCCTCGCTAGCGGTCTAAAATGGGGGCCTTTTTTTCACCTGCTGAGAAGGAGGACAAACTGAAGTACTATAGAGACATCCTATGTACTCAGTTGGCTGCTGCCTATCTGCGTCCTTGTCCATCCTCTCGCAGGTCTGACCGGGGGGTCCCTCAGCGCTCAGGTACCACCGCCATGGCTGCTGTGGGGGGGTGAGGGGGTAGGAGCAGTACCAGCTCCATCAGCAGCAACTTGAGTCTGGAGTCGCTGATGAGCAGCTTTCTTCACCCGCCAAGTGCGGAAAGTACTCACCAGCAGCAGCAGGTAGACCAGGAGCAGACCCTGAACCAGCAGGTGGTGGCCTACTTGGACAGCACCCTGCCACCCCACATTGATCCGCTGGACTACTGGGCAGCCAAACTGGATTTGTTGCAGCAACTGGCCGAGTTTGCACTGGAGAAGCTGTCCTGCCCGGCTAGTAGTGTGGCATCAGAGCGGGTGTTCAGTGCATCGGGGGTCATAGTTACCCCAAGGAAAACTCGCCTGTCCTTCAAAAATGTGGAAAGACTCCTCTTTGTCAAGATGAATCAGGCGTGGATCTGCCAGGATTTCCACCCACCAACACCTGATGCATCACCCAAACCTTGACAAATGAGACTGTATTCTTCAGGCTACCTGCCTCAGCTACTCTTATTATGCTGCCACCCGCCTGATGCCAGACATCTACCAGCTGCTCCTTCTACTACCCAGCATCTTTACCAGCGACTGGTGTTGCCACCCACCTCTCCACTCTGTCACTGACCCAATATGTAGCCTTCTGATACTGCAGCCACCTCAACAATCAGGTCTCCTCATGCTGCTACTGCTGTCAACTCCAGGCTATGTCACCATGCCACTCTGTGGCCTGATGATGCTGCTGCCGCCTCCACAGACACTGTGCCCTAGCTGTCGCTACGTCTAAATTATGTAATTGTGCCACTCTGTGGCCTACTCATGCTGCTGTCGCCACCTCCACACGCTGTGTCCTAGCTGCCGCTACCTCCAAATTATGTAATTGTGCCACTCTACGGTATGCTGCTGCTGCCTCCACACGCTGTGTCCTAGCTGCCCCTACGTCCAAATTATGTAATTGTGCCACTCTGTGGCCTACTCATGCTGCTGCCGCCTCCACACGCTGTGTCCTATCTGCCGCTACCTCCAAATTATGTAATTGTGCCATTCTGTGGCCTACTCATGCTGCTGCCGCCGCCTCCACACGCTGTGTCCTAGCTGCCGCTACCTCTTAATTATGTAATTGTGCTACTCTACGGTATGTTGCATTTAAATTTTTATGACTGCTACTGCCTCTCCCAGGGTATGTCACTGTGCCATTCTGTCTCATTAAAATTAGTACGACTCCTGCTGCCTCTCCCACTCTGTAAAATTGTACATGAAAATGTATTCGACTGCTGCCTCTTGCAGCTGCTGTTATGGTGTCACTCGGTGGCCTAGCAAATGTATTCGGCTGCTACCTCTTGCAGCTGCTGTTACGGTGCCACTCTGTGGCCTAGCAAATGTATTCGACTGCTGCCTCTTGCAGCTGCTGTTACGGTGCCACTCTGTGGCCTTGAAATTTTTTCTAATGCTGCTGCCTCTTACAGCTGCTGTTACGGTGCCACTCTGTGGCCTAGCAAATGTATTCGACTGCTGCTGCCTCTTGCAGCTGCTGTTATGGTGCCACTCTGTAGCCTTGAAGTTTGTTCGACTGCTACCTCTTGCAGCTGCTGTTACGGTGCCACTCTGTGGCTTTGAAATTTGTTCGACTGCTGCTGCCTCTTGCAGCTGCTGTTATGGTGTCACTCTGTGGCTTTGAAATTTGTTCGACTGCTGCTGCCTCTTGCAGCTGCTGTTATGGTGTCACTCTGTGGCCTTGAAATTTGTTTGACTGCTGCTGCCTCTTGCAGCTGCTGTTATGGTGCCACTCGGCCTAGTAAATTGATTAGAATTTTTTGGACCTTCTGCTCGGCAGCAGCAGGTCACTCGTAAATTTTTGGTACGTTCTGTAGTCCTATTCCATTATTCAAAGCTCAAGTACACAGGAAACCCTGTTTGTTTTGAACACTCGAATTTTTAAAAGTAAACGATTCCGGCCCCCGGGACACTCAGCGATGAGCATGGGGGAGGTGAGAGGCAGGGGCTCCCACAGGTCGTAGCTAAGCTCGCTGCAGACCGCCATCTCGATCTCAAGATGGAACTCCGAACTTTCTTGGGTCAATACTGACATTTTGTCACAGTCGAGGCAAAGCTGGAGCCTTCACTGCACCTCCTCTGTCTTATGTTTTTGTCCGCTGGCATAACCAGCCCCAATACTGATAAGAATATATGCTACAGATGATCTTAACCAAAAGGACGAGAATTTTTTATTACGGTCTGCTCTTCAGGGTATGTCATCATGCCACTCTCCGGCCTGATGCTGCTGTCGCCGCCGACTCCACATGCTGTCTCCTAGCTGCCGCTACGTCAAAATTAGGTAATTGTGCCACTCTGTGGCCTCCAAATTGTACTACTACTTCCACTGCTGCTGCCACTTCCAGGGTCTGTCATTCTGCCACTCTGTGGCCAACTCATGCTGCTGCCGCCTGGCCACACTGTCGTCGTGCCACTCTATAGTCTGCTGATGCTGTTGCCACTGCTATCTCCAACCTTTCTGGAGGGGCTCTGCTTGTATAAGCGTGTAATAGAACAGGTTCTGTCGAAATGTATGTGGAATCAGTGAATTGGTGTAAAAGGCGTGCAGTTTTGGCTCTCTAGTAGGATCTTGGGATAGCTGGCGCTAACATTGACCTGTAAGGCTGAGTTTAGACTTGAGTTGTTTGGTGAGTTTTGGCCCCTTAACTGCCCAAATACATAAAAGTGTGCAGCGATTCTAAGAGCGAAGCCTGTTATGTACGTGTCACACTGGCTCACAGTATTCTTTCACTACCACAGTAGACTCCCTATTAGTGTTGAGCGAGCATGCTGGGCCGAACACAGAGTGTACTCGAGAGCAATGCTGGCATTCACTGTAATGTTGATTTGTACGCTAATGCGTACAAATTTGTACGCTAATGTGTACGCATTTGGACGCTAATGCGTACACATTGTGCGCTAATGTGTACAAATTCAGTTAATTACCACACTTTTACGAGCGAAAGGAGTAAAAGAGGAGAAGTCGCGATTCTGACCTTTTTCTATTTTATCTTCCGAGCGGGGGGTGCCTGGTTTAGTCCCATTGACTAACATTATGCTCGAGTGCTCGGCCAGAGCACCCGAGCATACGAGCACAGAGGTGCTCGATCAACACTACTCCCTATGCGTTTTACTGCAAGGCACAGTGTTCTACACCACTATCCAGGCTCTCTGCAGCCCGAAAGTAGCCGTTTTTTAACGCGATTCGCAACAAATTTATTTGGATAGAAGCAAATCTTTTCGGAAAATTCGGCAAATCAGCCGAATCGAATTTTTGAAAAATTCACTCATCTCTACTTGTCACTTTGCATAGCAGTACAGCCATATAACTTAAAGGGAACCTGTCATCTCCGAAACCCCCCCTGAACTAGAGTAAGCGGTGTATAGTGTAAATGATGCTGAATCTGAATATGTAAGTTTTATCTTCGTACTCACTTCCATTCTGATGTTGTGCTCCCACAAACCTGCAGTAAAATGCACTCACTGGACTCTTCTTCGAGTCCTCTCCATTATGTGAGTGAGCACTGGAGTCCAGTGAGTGCATTTTACTGCAGGTTTGTGAGAGCACAGCGTCAGAATGGAAGGGAGTATGAAGATAAAACTTACATATTCGGATTCACCATCACTTACACTATACAACACTTACTCTAGTTCAGGGGTGGTTTCGGAGATGACAGGTTCCCTTTAATCAGTGTGACTTACAAGTTGCCATGAAGGTGAACCAACAATTGCAAAAAACCCAGCAGTTGTTTTTTTCTAATTCTGGCATCACTGCAGCTTGCCAGTCGCACTGCTATCATATTCATTTCTACAGCCGCTCTGCTACACAACTATCTTTGGTTGCCTGACGAGTGTTGGATTGTAGACTAGATATTTCTGCAAATTTATTAAAAAGGAAAAACTAAAATTTTGCATAGACATAAGTATTCAAACCTTTTACTATGACACTTGAAATTTAGCTGTGGGGGTCTACCATTTCTCTTCATCATCTTTGAGATGTTTCTAGACTTTGACTGAAGTCCACCCATGGTAAATTCAATTAATTGGACATGATTTGGGAAGACACAACACTGTATTCACAGCTGACAATTCATATCAGAGCAAAAACCAAGCAATGAGGAGGAAAGAACTGCCTGTAGAGCCCAGAGACACATATCTGGAGAAGGTTACAAAAATTGCAGCTGCACTGAAAATTCCCAAGAGCACAGAGGTCTCCATTATTCTTAAATGTAAGAAGTTTGGAACAACCAGAACCCTTCCCAGAGCTGGCTGCTCCACCAAACTAAGTAATCAGGGAGAGGTGACCAAGAACCCAATGGTCACTCTGGCTGAGCTTCAAAGATCCTGTGTGCAGATAGTAGAAACATCCAGAACATCAAACATCACTACACTAATCTGGGCTTTATGGCACAGTGGCCAGAAAAAGACCCTCTCCTCAGTCAAAGACACATGAAAACTCACCTGGAGTTTACAAAAAAAATCACCTAAATGACTTGCAGACTGTCAAAAACAAGATTCGTTGGTCTGATGAAACCAAAATTGAACTTTTTGGCCTCAGTTCTAAGTGTCATGTCTGGAGAAACCTAGGCACTGCTTATTAGCTGCCCAATGCTATCGCAACTGTGAAGCATGGTGGTGGCAGCATCATGCTGTTTTGAGTGGCTGGGACAGGGAAACTGGTCAGGGTTGACGGAAAGCTGAATGGAGCAAAGTACAGAGTTATTCTTAATGAAAACTAAGTGCACCTTCCCACAAGACAATAACCCTTAGCACACCACCAAGAGAACACATAATTGACTTAAGGAAACACTCTGTGAATATTCTTGAGTGGTCCATCCAGAACCCTCACTTGAACCTAATCAAACATCTCTAGAGACCTGAAAATGACTGTCCACTGACAATTCCCATCCAAACTTACGCCCCTTTCAGATAAGCAAGTTTTCAGTGCGGGTGCAATGCGTGAAGTGAACCCGCACTGAAACCTGACCCATTCATTTAATTGGGTCTATGCACATCAGTGTTGTTTTTCATGCATCATTTCTGTATTGCGTGAGAATCCTAGCATGTTCTATATTCTGTGTTTTTTACGCAGCCCTGGCCCCATAGAAGTTAATGGGGATTCAGTAAAAAACGCATTGTAATCCGGATGCAGTCCAGATGCAGTCATTTTTTACTGATGGTTGCTAGGAGACGTTGTTTGTAAAGCTTGCTTTTTTTCACGCAAGTAAAAATCACATCAAAACTGATTGCACCCATGTGTTGAAAAAAACGGAACAACTGAACGCAATTGCAGACAAAACTGACTGAAGTTGTTTGTGAAATGGTGCGAGCTTCACTAAACGCAAAAGGCAAACAAACTGCAGCGCTCACCTGCACATCCAGCAGAGGAAGCATGGACAGGGCCCGGATCCAGCCACATCCAAATGGAAAAGAAAAGTAAAGTCCAGCTTCCGTATAAAATGCTTGCGTCTTTATTAATATCGATAAAAGCCAAACAAGTAGTACATGGACGGTCTACGCATTTCAGACCCCTACATCACGGTTCTGAATGTATCCTGGCATAACCTGTGTCGTTCGTGTGAAAGAGGCTCTACTGAGCTTGAGAGGATTCGCAGGTGCAAGGTGTGCAAACGTTGTGGCATGATATCCAAGAACACTGGAGGCTGTAATCGCTAATCGCTGCCAGGTGCTTCAACTAAGTAATGCAATATTTTAGTTTTTGCTTTTCAATAAATTATAAAAAATTTTAATGTTCTGTTTTCACTTTCTCATTATGGGGTACTGAGTAATTAATGAGTAAAAACTTTTTTTCTTTTTTTTTTTTTAATTTTAGCACAAGTGGCTTTAAAATGTGAAAAAGGTGAAAGGGTCTGAAGACTTTCTGAATGTATTATACCACTAGGGTATTTTTAGCTTTTTAAAAAAAAAAAAAAAAAAAAAAAATCACAATTTTAGTCAAATGCTATTTTGAGCAAAAATTCATGATTTTATTTGTCATTTTACACCACCCTTGCAGCTTTTGAAACGTAGACAGGAATTCGGACATGGTTAACAATGTTAATTAGCTTCACTCCAGTTAATTCAAAATTGCTCCAGTAGGAGGGTGGCATACAAATACTATAGGAGCATTTCCCAACAAAAGTTTAAGGTTTTAAGATGCGTCAATTTTATCCAAACTTGTGAAATATTTGATCAATTTGGAGAAAAAGTACCAATACAGAATCAAGCAAAAGCTGACTAAAAATATTGACCTCATGATAAAATCCATCCTTTGCTTCTTTCTATGACCACAGGGTAATTCACTTATTCTGCTCACTCTGTCATGTGTTATCTTCAGATCATAAAGGGAGCAATTTGAATTCTGAATTATATAATATTATGTATAAGATTCATTGAGTAATGAATATCAGATAACATGTAACTTACCATAATTGTCACTACGACCAGCTCCATCATTGCAGCTTGACATCCAAGTTCTACCACACTGATAAGTCCTAAAATGAAATATTTATGCTAACATGTTGGTTCGGCATGAACAGAAACATTCTATGTAGCCAGAGGAAGACAACGGGCAAGATTTATCTAAACTGCTGCTGAGGCTTAGTTGTCTATAGCAACCAATCACATTCCATATTTCATCTTTCAGAGCTACTTTGGAAAGTGAAAAGATCAATCTCATTGCTAGGGGTAACTAAGTTGGTTTTCCTTTGCGCTAGTTCTGATAAAGCTCTCCCAATATCTTATGCCAATGGTCTGTGGTGGCATGTTGGTATTTATGACTTGATCTAGAAGTCAGGGATAACATAAAAAAGCAGTCTCCTGCAAAGAATTAATCGCCACTGGAAGGCATTCATATTCCCTTCAATGGTCATCTCTGAATTTCTTGTATACTATAAAGTAGGCAGGGGCGTAACTATAGCCATAGCAATTTCTATGGGGCCCAGAAGTTGGGGTAGTCAGGTGCAAGATATGGTGCTATTATACATACCTTTAATTATTGCTACTTATGCTGCAGTTTTAATTTTTGTACACTAGGGGATGGGAGCCCCATTATATTTGCTATAGGGCCCTATGAGCTATACAACCCTGATAGTGGGAATATTTACAACTTCCTAGCAACATATGTAATGTACCTTAAAAATTGAAGCTCAGAATCATAAATGTATTGTGCTTTATTGTGCATGATTGACTACTAGTACGGCACTTGCCATTTCCAGTTTAGTAACGTTCCTTCATGAACCGGTACTGTGTAGCCTTATCTGTAGTTGAACATTGCTGCATTTCAGTGTCAGACTGGTGTTCCTTGGGGCCACCAACAAAATTCATTCTAACATTCTCACACAGTAGTAAGATGTTCAGGGTGATTGATTAAGGAATGTACTGGCTGGCCTACCTCTGTGTCTAGAATTTATCTTAATTAACCAGTGTGTGATAAATTGGGTAGTTGGTTAAACAATCGACCCAGTTTTTTTTTTTTTATATGGGATTGGGTGGGTTGAGATGTTTGCTGTCTGTCCGAATATATAGTGCAGTCAATCTACTGTGCCACTTATCCAGGAAGTTTGGGACTGGGGGCTAAGTCTTGCTCAGGAGCCCAGCAGAGGATTCACCTGTTTTCCTGTTGGCCCTTCTGAGCCTACTGCATTAGACCACAAAACAACTATTTTCAAGAAGCTAAGTGTATTTTAAATTTAAATACCATGGCTCCACTGGGTCTGAATAATGAGGTAGAGCTTTTTAGATTCTCATCATGTGGGTCTGCAAGTCTCCTATCCCTCTTTAGCATGGAATATGAGAACAGTATGTCTATATAAGACAGCAATAACGACAGGACGGTATCACTGGTGAAGGAAGATGCTCTGTCTTCTGAAATGCGTAGGATTTGTAGTCCAAACGTCTTTCCATAGCCTCTAGTGACGTCATTAGAGGTCTGAGTATGAGCGCCGGTCTGAGTATGAGCGCCGGCTTTCAAACAAAGAGTTGTGCAGCCGCTTGCTTTGTCCAGCAACATACTCACATCAAACAAAAGGAACCATGAACTTCGACTAGTGGATTGAGACTTGCAAACCATGCAGAACTTTTTTCTAACTGTATCAGAATCAGCACTAGTTGCAACCGTCAGCCACTCTCAGATATTTCATTAATGATCATGCTGGTTGTTATTATATACAGATTCCCGCTGGAGTTGTAGTATACTTGGGTTTGTTCTGATGGAGCTCATGTTCACTTAAGAGAAGTTGTTGTTCAACTTCAGGTAGTAGTACCACATAGCCATTTTTGCTTTGTTTTACGTTATTTGAGACTTGATTTGCGGCTAAGCAGTAACACAGTGGTTTTTGCACTACCATAGCAAGAGGGAGTAGCACCTGTGGGAGTAAGATTTGTTTTTATAGGTTATTTTCATTTTAAATCCAAAGTATAAATGTAATGATGACCACAAGGTAAAAGCTGTAGAAGCCTTTTTTTAATTATATGTTGCTGTGGTATCCTAAAAATTTTTACATTGCATGGTTCAGGGGTGATGTATTGTATTTCCGATTCACGACCCTAGTGGTCCACATCGGTTCAGAGGTTAAATCCAAATATTGCAAATAATAATAGTGCAAGGATTAAACAGGAACTTACCTGCCAAAAACCCTCCAATTTCCAGGCTTGACCACTCAATGCATATCATTAGCATACTGGGTAAGGCCAAACTCATGTATGGCCCCCATTCCTGAAGACAATCTCTGGACCACCCTGAAAGAGTCCACAAGTTTTCATAAAATTTTGTTCTTTAATTCTAAGCATGTAAATGCAGACAAATACTATCCACACATGCTCTACAATACAGATATTGCGGCTATTTCACCCTGTTGTTTATACAGTATCATCAAACAGGAGGCATTTCCTTGGCAAACTCAGATTCATCAATTGAACATTAACCCATTAGTGGCACCCATATGCAGTTTTGCAGCAGTCACTAAGGGATCTTAGACAAGGCCGCCACCTTTTTACGGTGATATTGTCTAATTGCTTCACAGGTCTCACATGAGAATCATGCTCCTGCTGTAACGGCCCGGATCGGCAGAAGCACCAGTCTGGGTCATTTAAACCCCTAGATGCCACGGTTAATAGCAATTACATCATCTAAGTGGTTTAAAGGGACGAGGCTCCCTCTTTCTCCTATCAGCACCCACAGAATAAGATTGCGGATTGCAAACCATGCAGAACTTTTTTCTTACTGGACCAGAATCCAGTTCTCAGGTGTCAGACCCCCACAGATTAGATACTGATGACCTATCCTGAGAATAGGTCATCAGTATTAAAATCTCGGAGAACCCTTTTAATGCTTTTAGCCAGCATTTGACACTAGAGGGAGCTTCTTGTATATGAATTCATAAGCTAGTATTGACTGATACAAAAAAATGTAAATTCATATGCAGTCAGCTCCTCCTAGTGGTAAATATGTGGTGACGTGGTGGAAACAAAGTGAAAAAAAAAAATAGCAGCTACAATGATGTGTCAGTTTGCCCTATTAGGCCTCTTTAACACAACAGTATTTTTTGCAGGCTCCGATCCACATTTTTTGCAGAAAAAATGCGTACCCATTCATTTCTATATGTAGGTCCGAAAAAATACTGACAGCACACTGTGTGCTGTCCGCATCCGTATGTCCGTACTATAGCCCGCAAAAAAAAAATAGAACATGTCCTATTCTTGTCCGTTTTGCGGACAAGGATAGGCATTGTTACAATGGATCCGCAAAAAAAATGGATGCCATACCGACGTTATCCATTTTTTTTGCGGATCCACAATTTGCGGACCGCAAAACACAGCGTTCGTGTGAAACTAGTCTTATAGATCCTAACAGCGTCTGACAAACCCCATTGACTAAAGGCTCATGCACACTACCGTTGTTGATTTGTAGTCTGCAAATTGCAGGAGGCCAATGTCTTTGCATGGCTGCCTGGAGCCTAATGGCACAGCCTGCTGATAACTTTCAACAGGGCCGCCATCAGGGCAGTACTGGTGGCACTGTTCTCAGAGGCCTAGTGCTCAGCTGGTGGGTTGGCAGTTAATGCAGTGGCTGGCTGGGTTGGGACCTGAATGCTATGTGCCGTTGCTCCCTGCGCTGTGGCTGTTTTCAGTGTGTGATGTGTCTCCACTGGTGTCGGGACTCAGCACTTGATGCAGAAATTGCTGTATACTCTGGCCCCAGCAGTTTCCTAGTCTAGTATTTGGTAATGAAGCGGATAGCATCTGACTGATGGCCTGATGGCAGTTAGTAGCCCCCCACTAGGGATGTGCAAATAAACTTTGGAAGGTACCACTAGGAACCGAACCAGAGTTCGCTACCAAGGTTTTTTACAATAATAATTAATTCCCAAAGTTATTACACAAAGTCTTGCATGACTTCGCGTAGTAATAACTTCGGCTCATTGGAGCCAATATATTCTAATACTGTACGGAGCAGGAACTCTGTACAGTATTACAACAAAGTTTTTAGTGAATCGACTATGAGCGTGCAGTGGTTTGTGTCTGGATGATTCTCCACATTGTCTGCTGGAATGAGTATGGATCTCTGCTGGACCCCATAATACTTAATGGGTTTGGCGGTCATTCCGTTTATATCCGGCAATGTCGGATCCAGAGAATTCCGGCAGACTGTTCTCTGCTGAAACAGCCTGCTGGAATTCACACTGCAGGTGTGAAACTAGCCTAACTGGTGCATAGGATCAGTTTTTTTTTACAGGATCCTCTTTTTATTCTTTCTGTACTTCTGACAGATCAGGGGAACGGAAAATGAAATTGAGATATCATCTCTGTATACATACCTCCCCATGTTTGGACGTGTAGTTTTTTCACAATTATATATATAAACAGAGAAAGGGCCATTGCCCACTGAGATATTGTGTTTGCAAAAGCAGAGCCTCTAAAAGATACACATAAAATAGGAAATTAATTTATTACAGTAGTGCATATAAATACATGGAACATTGTGTCAGGATCAGACTCAGGACGGGAGCTTAAAGGGAACCTGTCATCTCCGAAACACCCCCTGAACTAGAGTAAGCGTTGTATAGTGTAAGTGATGCTGAATCCGATTATGTAAGTTTTATCTTCATACTCACTTCCATTCTGACGCTGTGCTCCCACAAACCTGCAGTAAAATACATTGAGAGGACTCTTCTTTGAGTCCTCTCCATTATGTGAGTGAGCACTGGAGTCCAGTGAGTGCATTTTACTGCTGGTTTGTGGGAACACAGCGTCAGGTGAAGCTACAGTAAAGCAGTCCCTCAGCATCTGTGTTAGCAGGAGGAGACATCTGGCTGGTCAGTGCACACAGCACAGATACAGCAGGAAAATGGGCCTTTCTAGAAATACAGAGAAGAGTAGAAGACCCCAAATTATTCAACCTCCGCTACACGTAATAAACATCTCTATAGTTAGGGGGTGGGGGTGTACCTGCAAAATCTGACAAAGAGGAATGACCTGATAAAGTGGGACTGTGCAGTTATAGCCCCCCCCCCACCCCCCAACTTGTTACAACCCCTCTGTACCCTTACTGCAGACTGCTAGCAATTCATTCATAACTTCTAGTAGAAATAATACAGGAATGGTACAACATAGAGACAGAATAGATGCTCCAGAACTGTTATTACATGGGGAATGCATGTAGCTAACAGGCATGTCAGGAGCGGTGACAGGTCCTCTTTAAGTAGAACATAGGTCCTGGGCTGTTCCCAAAACCCTTGTCACTATGTAGGGAATCTGTATTCATTTAGGGGGTCTTCCCAGGGTCTGTATTTAGTGGGGTCTGGTTTGGGGTCATTACCTATTCAGGGGGTCTGGCCTGGGTTTCGTAATAATTTATGGGGTCTGTAATTATTTAGGGGGTGTAGTCAGTACTGTCTTGTTCTCTTATTTGTTAAGGTGGGTCTGTTGTGGGGGTTATAAGGGTGCACCTACACGAGGCATATATGCTGTGGAATTGTGGACAGAAAATCTGCAGCATTTTACACCAGCAGCAAATAGGAGTAGCACATCTGGGCATGGGTGAGGCTGAGGGCAACCTTTTTTTGTAACAATTTTTTTAAATTCAAATTTATTCTGTTTAATGAAAAAGATAGTAAATTCGTCAGAAATCTGGAATGTTATACTTAGCGTTCTGCATTGCTTGGATGTTTAATGGAAGTGTAAACTGGTGGCGCAGGAGGGAGCATACTTAGATTTGACAAATGGCAACAAGACTTTTTAGTCTTGTTGCCATTTGCGCCTGGACCCGATCGGCACCTAATGATACTAGGCTACCTAGTATCAGAGAACATGGAGACATGCAGACAAAATAAAAAAAAAAAAAAACCTCTCCTCACCTGTCCTGCGCCGCGGCTCCGCTCCGGTGTCCGGCGCTCCTCTTCTTCTCTGGGCCTGCGCTGCACTGTCCTGACCGCGTACAGCGTCAGGACGTAGTGCGCGCACTCTGACCTGACGCTGCACGCAGTCAGGTGACAGTGCAGCGCCGGAGACTGAGGAGCGCCGGACAGCGGAGCGGAGGCGCGGCGCAGGACAGGTAACTGATTTTTTAATTTTATTCTGATGGTGGCTGATGGTGGCTGGTGGCTTTTATTCAGTGTGGGCTGATCTGAGGTCTGAAGGGGGCACGGTGGGCTGATCCGAGGTCTGATGGGGGCACGGTAGGCTGATCCGAGGTCTGATGGGGGCACGGTGGGCTGATCCGAGGTCTGATGGGGGCACGGTGGGCTGATCCGAGGTCTGATGGGGGCATGGTGGGCTGATCCGAGATCTGATGGGGGCACGCTGGGCTGATCTGAAGTCTGATGGCGGCACGCTGGGCTGATCTGAGGTCTGATGGGGGCACGCTGGGCTGATCTGAGGACTGATGGGGCCAATAATTATTAAATAAAAAGAAAAAACAAAACCCACTAATATATTAATATACCGTATATGCCGGCGTATAAGACGACTGGGCGTATAAGACGACCCCCAACTTCTGCCCTAAAAATATAGAATTTGGTATATACTCACTGTATAAGACTACCCCTCTCCCAAATGAAAAAAAGTCTGCTTTGATTTCAACATGTTAATTTTAATTCAAATGCATATGACATGCAGGTACTGTATATAGCAGCAAAACTGTCACTTATAAACATAAGGTTGTTTCAAACATGTACGGTAAAGCTAAAACTTTGCAAAACAAACAAGAGAGCAAGTGCCTGGTGATCATAACTGTAAGCTGCGATATTGTAACAGGTCTTGCTGGCATGACAGTTTCCCTTTAAAAGCCTTCAAAATCCTCCTGAGAATATAGAGAATAGTATGCTACTTCAGTATGCTAAGAGCAGGGGGCCGCACTGTGTGAGGTATAACCAATAGGATTAGTGCAGGGGCGGGGAGTCACCGGGAGGAGAAGGGGGGCGGGGTCGGCACTTATTGTAGCAATATGCACACTTACACCAGCATGTAAGCTCTTCATTAATATCACAGCATGGATGCGAGGTGAATCTGGCGTTACTGCACCGCCAGCTTTCCCCTCGCATCCATGCTGTGATATTAATGAAGATCCGACATGCTTCTGTAAGTGCCGCCTGTGACCCCCAGCTCTGTGACGCCGACCGCTGTGACGGGGCGGCTGCATTAGCATACAGCGCGCCGCCCCGTCAGCGCGTACTAAGCCTCTTCTAATGACTGTGAGAGGCGGACTGCCGCGCATGCGCGGCGGTCCCAGGAAGCGGCTCTCTACGCGCTGACGGGGAAAAAAAAAACACCTCACACAGTGCGGCCCCCGTATATCCGGCGTATAAGACGACCCCCCACTGTAGCCATTATTTTAAGGGGTTAAAAAGTAGTCTTATACGCCAGTATATACTGTATATACGACCGTGTGAACGTGCCCGCATCTATTCCGCAATTTTGCAAAATATATACGGCTGCATTCACTTAAATGGGCGGCTTGTTTACTTGTCTAGCCGCGGCTCCACAAGAAATGATAGAAAATGTCCTATTTTTGTCCGCAACAGAAGACAAGAACAGGCATTTTGATCAGGACGCCCGGCCATGTTTGGCAAATTGCGGAACACAGGCCGGGCGGCATCCGTGGTATTGCAGATCCGTATGTTTGCGGATCCACAATACTACGGCCGTCTGAATGGCCCATTAATCACCCCATTTCCCAATTTTACATATAAAATATATTAATAAATGTCCAAAAAGTCCAAACTATTAAAATAAAAAAAAAGATCCTATACAGTGAACACGTAAAAGAAAAATAAATAAATAAAACCTCACAATTCACTATGTTTTAGTCACCTTGTCCCCCCAAAAAATAGGATAGGACAGTTCTATTAAGGGCCGGACGTTATAATTTTATGTATTTAAATTTGGCGCCTAAAAATTTTATTTGGCTCCTAAATTTTTCAGGTTAGGAGCCAATGGCTCCTTGGGTTTTTTTTTTTAGTCTGGAGCACTGCTAAGAGATCTGTGTACACCCTGATGTCCACTATGGCTTCAGCATGTAGCGAGGAAGAGATGGGGGCCAAGTTTTAAGAATAGCCAAGGGCCCAATGGGCCTCTTTCACATTAGCGGCAGCACGGATCCAGCAGGTGAAGGGTGCTGCCGGATCCGTGCTGCCGCAGGGACGCGCTCCGGCCCCACACGTCACACAGTACATACACACACACACATATATACACACATACAAATACACATACATACTTACATGCTCCCGGCAGGTCTCCACAGCACAGTACAGGAGCAGGACGGCGCGCACATAGGACGATTCCCCACAGCGCCCTCTGCTGGGCGCCGGGTGGAATCATCCTATGTGTGCGCCGTCCTGCTCCTCCTGCGCTATGTGACCTGCCAGGAGCAGGTAAGTATGTATGTGTATTTGTATGTGTATATGTCTGTGTAAGTATATGTGTATGTCTGTATATGTGTATGTCTTAATGTGACGGATCCGTCATGAACTCCATTGAAAGCCAATGGAGGACGGATCCGTTCACCATTTTATCACACCAAACAGATCCGTCCCCATTGACTTTCATTGGGGGTCATTCCGGATCCGTCTTGGTGCGGATGCCTGGACCGGAGAGCAAACCGCAGCATGCTGCGGTTTGCTCTCCGGTCTGAAGACGGAACGGAATGCTTCTAGGAGCAATCCGTTGTCTTCAGTTCAGTTTTGCCCCCATTGACAATGAATGGGGACAAAACTGAAGCGTTTTATTCTGGTATTGAGCCCCTATGATGGAACTCAATACCGGAATTATAAAACGCTAGTGTGAAAGTAGCCTAAATCAGCCACTGCATTTTGTTCCCTTGATTATCTATTGCATGTCAATTGTCAAACAATTTACATTTAAATTACAGTTATGTGCTAAATCTTTCTTAGAGTATATATAAAGTATGTATGAATCTACACTAGCATAATGTTCTAAACGCATTTCCGACCTTACAAACGATGCTGGTTTTCTATATTTCTCAGCTCATTTTTTGTTTTCTGAAATATGACATTGCATCCTTGTCTTGAATGCACTTTTTCTCTCAGTTATTTCATCAATTTCTAAAGTATAAAAATGATAACTTACTCCACTCCCATCTTCAGAGCATAGATTAAAATTGCATTGGCCACTGCATTAATGACATTTACTAATATACCAATGAAAACCTGAGGCCACATTATATTCTGAAAAAGAAACAAAATATATTTCTTGGTTAGTTGCATGTTTAGATGGCATGCATAATAGGAACAGATGTAGACAGTGTTACGATAGTGGGTGTGGAGCCACAGCGTCAAGCAACAGACTTGACTTTGGGCTACTCCTAAGGGTGTTGATATAGTAATAATAGTGATTAAACATCATTTAAATTCTGTTCCTAAGATAATATGTATCTCATGGACTGTTGCTAGGCAAATCTTTGAATCATATATTTTTAGTCTGCAATGTCTGGTATAAGCTATTGGGGACCTCATGTATTCAGACAAAGAAATTCTTCCAGATATGAGGACATATACATCGATCTTTGTTAAAACACCTCACAATCCAATGGTTGATTTGTAAAAAGGAAACAATTTGAAGCATTACAGACAAAAAGGAAAGCTCCCTTAGGGATCATACAAAAATTCTACCATGACACCCTTTAAACCATGTACAGCTATCTGCACCATCAGGCCACTAACTCCAGGATTAGACTGTATTACTGTTAGTAACTGAATCACAACTGACCATGGCATCCACTGGCTTAAATGTCCATGACTGCTGGTTATCTTAAAATCATGAAGGACAGGAGCAGCTCACAGAAGGATCATATTAATGCAAGTCTATGGAAAGGGGAGGGGGAGTGAGCAGGAACTGAATAAAACAGACAAAAAAAGACTGCTGCAGCTACATGGGCTGAGATACAAAATTCCTAAGAGCCTTATTTAAAACTGTACAAATGAGTACTTATCTGTAATGTCCTCCATGATCCTGGGGCTGCTTTTGAGTGAGTAGGAGAGGGTTAGGAAGCATATTCTCATCTACTTTCTGTTTACAGTGGATGTTAGCCAGCATGCAGGACTAAAATAATGGATCTCAGATGGAAATGGCTAAAACGGATGCATAAATGTACATAACTGTAACCACAGCAGCCAGGAATAGACAGACAGTGCCAGAGCCCTAACTGGAACCCTGTCTGCTTTCCCTGCCTATTTTCAGTGCAAGCCCTAGGTGGCAATTCTGCAACTATTCAACATTCCCTACTCTGCTAAAGTGCAAGATATACGCACACAGAACAACACAGAGACTGAGTCGTCCAGAAACAGGTCAGGACCGAGCGGACAGTTGAGTACCAAATCGCAAGACAGGGGGTAGTCAAATTGCCAAGCCGAAGTCAGTACCAAATGAGAAACACAGTACCAGAAACGAGACAGAGTGGTCAAAGGCAAGCCGAGTTCAATAATAGAAGTAATCCAGGAGCACAGCTAGAGAGTCAATGACAATCACTGCCACTGGTATAAGGCCAGGAAGAGGTTTAAATAGACCACTGAGCCCCAGGAACAGAACCGGATAGGTCTGGACTCAACGGTACATTAGTCATAAACACTAGCACACAGGAATAGATGAGCTGATCAACCAGTACACGTTCTCTGCGGGGAGAAAGAGCATTACATATTACAGTTAATGACGCTATCGCATCACCAGAGGGCATGGCTTAGCAGCATGTTTCTCCAGGTACAGTTGCGCCAAAGCTGGAGATCTCGCCACTGGAGCCCGAACAGGTAAATTCGTGACAATAACGGAGTATAATGGATGCTTGAAATGCAGGATCGTTTTTTTCAGAAGAACGGAAAAATAAATGGTGATGTGAACATGGGCTTAGCTGGTAATATTTTTGTCAAAATAATGAAAACTTTTAGTCAAATTAGTTCATAAAATCTCTTTACGGTTTCTCCTTATAGTGGTACATGCCGAAGTCCCTCTGGTAGCAAGGTTTCTTAATAAATGCACACTTGTATAGAAATTGTCCAAAAACAAATGAAAACCCTTATTCAGAAGTAGGTGCACTAGCTCCCACACAGTTTTTGGCTGCAGTACCCAGGGGTACAGGGGATTCTATTCTGCTTTCTTTCCCTTCATAAATTTTAAACTTATGAGTACAGCCCAATAGACTGTCTCACAGTTTGTACATTTTTACACCATTCCTTGCCCATTTGCTTAGAAGGTACTGGTTGAATTACAGCCTCTAAGTGAACAAGGGACTCATCCACTGAAATAAATTCTGAAAGGGTATGCAATTCGGAAAAGGTTTGATTATAATCATCAATATGAGCATATAGAAACAATCAAAGTTTGGGTGATTTGGTGGTGCGCACTGCGAATTATCAATAAAATGGAAAAAAAATGTAATATGGCCTCAAATTGTGCCCTGGCTAAAAGTGTTTTCCGAGACTTAAATACTGATGACATGGCCTTCTCCCTGTTTACCAAGCATAGCGCGTACATTCTATAGCAGCTGTGCTTGATATTGCAGCTCAGTCCCATTCTGTGGGGCTGAGCTGCAACTAGGCCTTGTGACCAATGAACATGTCGTCACTTGGCCTAGGGAAAGCTGAAGAAGGCCGCAGCACTAGTATTGCTGCCTTCTCAGCTGATCGGCAGGGAGTCCCGGATGTCCAGAGGAAAGGTTATCAGTATTTAAGTCTCTGAAAACTCCTTTAAGGCCATATTAAACATTGGAGTGTAAAACAGAATATCTTGACGAATCCATTATATAATATAATGCCCCCAAATTTGGCCATTTCCTGTCCATCTACAGGGATCCATTTATGGGGTCTAGCATACAAGGAGTTGGAACTTGAGGAAATAAACTGTCCTGTGCACAAATTGGCAACTATTAAATCATCAGTAAAAAAGCTTAGTGAAAATCCATATGGGATCATCAGGGGTAGCTGCCCTGGGACTCCTCCTTGGGAGTCATTCAGAGTCACTAGCGGACAACAAGGAGGAAATGTGGAATGGTGGGCAGCATCGCCAGTAGACTCTGTAACGGAAGCAACAATGACATTGGCCTTTTCCACTGTATACATTCTTTGGGACATTTTTTGAGTAGTGCCAAGTACTAAAAATTATGGTGTAGAAATTGGATGATGCACAAAAAATTATGACACACCACAATTATGGCACAAAAATTGTGATGCACCAGCCCACAGACAGGCTGAATGGGAGCTGCAGAGAAGATACACAGACAGGAGCTGAGCTGGTTAGGAGAGATCAGGACAGTGATTAGGGGGGCTAAATAGTTTCTTTTTTTTTTTTTTTTTTTTTTTTTTTTTTTAACAGCGCGTCTTCTGAGCTCATGCTCTAATTGCCTCACAAGGGAAAGAGGCAGTTACAGCAGGGGCACAGAAGAAAACCGGCCTCTTTTCTGCTACATTGCTGCTATTGGTCATTCAGCATTGACAGAACTATAGAAGCGATCGCCAGTAGGGGACCTCTGTGAGTTTGCAATGATGCGAAAAAAAGAGAGGCAGGACAGCACACCAAAAACTGCTGAGTGGCGGGTGCACGTCTCCACGAGGGGTGGTGAATTCACTCTATATAGATAAGCGATCAAGCATACAAAAAGAGAGTTGGAGGAGACAGCATGTCCTTTGTGCTTGAGAAAGGCCTTCCTGGCAGAAACATAGTACCCGGAATAAATTTTCCACAAAGGACGTGCTGTCTCCTCCAACTCTCTTTTTGTATGCTAGTTTGCAATGATGGTCTGCTGTAAATTACAGCAGCCATCATTCTCTGGTCACATTTTTAACAGTGACAGTTTAAAGTTATGCCATAAATATACAGCATGGTGCGGGATGGAGTTAATGACCCGCACGTGTACGGCAGAGGTCGAGAAGGGATTAAATACTACTTAATATATTAAAGTGGTTATTCTTGATTAGTAATCCCTGTTGAGATAGCAGGACAGAGGGTAAATGTTAAAGTTTTACCTGGGGGGTGGAGCCTGCGCGCACTCGGAGATGGAAGCATAGACTGGAGCTCCTCTTCCACTTGGCCCCTATACTGACTTATTTTCAGCTAATTTCAGCCCAAAATGGGGAAAGTCAGCAGGGACAAAAACAAGGACACACATGGGACACCTAAATTGTAAAAACAGCAGGCGGAGATGGAGAAATATCTTCGAAAGAAGAACTTACCGCCAGGAGCTGCGGCGTCCAAGATGGCGCCGGCTGCGGATACATTGGATTCTGAAGCAGCGGAGGATTCAGACAATGACAGCGTGGTGGGAGGACTCGATCTTGCTTCACAGAGGGACTCTGAGCCGATCACCCGGTCTTTTTTTTAAGCAGACCATCGCTCAACCAATGCTGCCGATTATGAAGGAACTTAAAGACATTAAAGCGGACCTCCGCCATCTTGGGGGCCGCGTGGACTCTTTGGAGGAACATCAGTCTGTCTTACTTACCTTCGGCAGCTCAGTAAGAACTCAATTCTTGGAGCAGAAGCACCAGCTTAATGCTGCTTTTAACCAGATTGAAGACTTAGAAAATCGCAATCGTAGGAATAACCTGCGCATAAAAGGCATTTCTGAGGAGCACGCACTGGAAGCCCTTGCACAAGTAGCTAACACCATTTTCTCCACCATCTTGGGGCAGGAGATAGTTTCTTCCATAACGATCAAAAGCATTCACAGAGCCTTACGTCCTAAACCGGGCCCTACAGAACCTCCCAGAGACGTAATTTGTAAAAGGCTCAACTTTGCAGACACATCTGCCCCATTGAGGGAAGCACGAGAGAAGGGAGAAATATTATTGGACTCAATCCCTGTGCATCTTTATCAGGACTTATCACCCACTACTTTGGCCAAAAGAAGAACTATGAGGCCACTTCTGGAACATCTGCGAGCACATAACCTGATTTATCGTTGGCTCTACCCTTTCGGGATTGTGATCATCCATAACAACAAGCAAATAGCTATTCGCACCCCGGAGGATTTACAAGCTGCCTGGCCCATACTGGGTATCACACCGGTTCAGGTCCCCTGCTAAGAAGATCCTGGCCAAAGGACATTATAACCTGTCTGGTTTACTTGCAAGTATTCCACTGTACTAGAGAGAGTTTTCCTTTATTGCTCAAATATGTTGTTTTGGGCTTATTTCTGTGTCTGCATATACATACTCAGGGAGTTATAGTGTTTGGTTTCCCTGAAGGAATGTTGCACTAAATTTGGCGGGAACGTCCTAGCCCCGTCACCTTTTTTTCTACACAAGTTAGCTCTATGCAATATATGGCATAGCTCTCTCCTCTTATTATGGCGTCCTCTGTTTTTGCCGCTATAATTCTTTTGTGCCTTTCTTTCTCATTTTCATATCGTTTTCTGTCAAACTTATTTTTCCTACTTTACTTTCTTCATCTGGTAACAGCAGTCGGCTGGGATGGCCTTTGTGGGGCAGGCCTAGACTGTGATGTGTATATTCACCAATTTCCACCCCGTTTGCACTTTAACACTGACTGAGCTTGTTACGGTTAAGCAGGTCATGGGATTGAACTGCCTTCTGATGGCCTCAGCCTTGGCCCAGCTTGAGCTCGCTGTGTTTGTTTTTTCTTTATACCCTATTGTATTTTATTAGTTCAATTTGGTTGTGGGTTAATTTGCTGTGGGGACCCTTGGGCAGCGGGTGCGAAGTCAGTGTCATGTTTTGTTTTAGTCCTCTCCATACTGTATCATGACCAAACATGTATTTTCTTCCTTTAATGTAAAAGGGTTTAATGTACCCCAAAAAAGATTGTAAATATTTACCCTATTGCGTAAGAGTTCACCATCTGTCCTTTTTATACAAGAAACGCATTTCAAAGTTCATAGAATACCTAAATTGCAGTATTCTCCATTTGACCATTGGTTTCATAGCTGTAATGGTGATCAAGCCTCCAGGGGTACTAGTATAGCTTTACAGCCTTCACTCATTTACAAACCATATCAGATCCTGGAGGCAGGTTCCTTTTTGTTAAATGGCACCTGGATGGTGTGCTTAATACCTTAGCCAATGTATACGCTCCTAATAAGGGACAAATAAGCTGGTCCATGGAAGTTCTTAGACAGCTACAGTTGTTTTCTGAGGGTATAATACTCTTAGTATGGGACTTTAGTTTCAAATAGTATTTATTGAGTTGATTGCAAGAAACAAGAAGAAATGCATACAAAAAGTATACAAATATAGACTAGATATGTAAAACATTTTACAATTTTCAATGTAATGATGAACATATTAAGAAAATAATGTCAAACAATAAAATTGAACAATCCTTGCATAGTGTGGACTCATTTCTGAATACGAACTGTTTCAAACAATCCGGATTTAGTAAAGAAGGCGTAGCTCTCTGGACTCCCCCCGGTCAGGAAGGGGAATGGAGGGGACCTGCATTCAATAATACCACTTATAAACTATGTATTGAAGTAGTTTATAAGTGGTATTATTGAATGCAGGTGGTTTAAGGCCTAGAAGATATACCGGGGCTAATAAGGGGAGATCCTTACCAAATACCTCAAATAGCCCTCTTTTCATGTTGGTCCAAAACCGACGTATCACAGGACAGGTCCACCATATATGAAGAGTGGTTCCTGAATCCTGACAACCTCTGAAACATAAGGGAGAGACATTGGGGTATATGAGGTGTAGCCTGGAGGGTACTAAGTAGACCCTATGGAGAATCTTTAAAGATGTTTCCATAAGGGTAACCTGCCAGCTTCCTTTACTGATTGTCGTACAACAATCAGACCATTGTTCTGATGTTAGGGTCTCCCCTAAATCCACCTCCCAGCCATGCATGAAAGCCAATTTAGTGTCAGAAGGTGGTGAATTCAGGGTGGCATAAATAGAGGAGAGGATACCTTTCCCCAGGGCTCTATATTTGCAAAGCCGTTCAAACGTAGTGAATTCTATCACGCTGTGTGTCGGTATTAGAGAGGTTAAAAAGCGAAAGACCTGAGAAACCCTGAAGTATTCAGAAGACGGAGGCGCAAAGGTAGAGATAAAGTATGCTCTGGACATAAGCTTAGTGCGGAGTATAAAGTCACCCACATAATGAAGTCTAGTATGCTTCCACCAGACAAAAGCAGTCAATGGTAAGCCTGGGGGAAATAGGGGGTTGCCAAATAGAGGAAGCATAGGGGAGACATGGCTTTGTAATTTGTATTTAAACCGGACTTTCCTCCAAAGTTGTAACATAAGTTAGGGGATTTTGGCAGCCGGATTAATCGATCTCAGAGGGATATCGGGTGACCATATTAATGCTTAAGGGGATATTGGTTGGAATAAATCGGACTCCAGAGTAACCCATTGCGGCGGAGTAGAAAAGGCATGAAAAGCCACTAATTGCATCAGTCGAGCCACCAAATAATACTTATAGAGATGAAGGACTGAAAGCCCACCCACCCTTTTGTGCAAGTGCATTATACGTCTAGCAATGCGTGGCCTCTTATACGCCCATATGAAGTGAAAAATCTCAGTCTGTAGGGATTTCAAAGCTGATCCCGTGACCGGTGTGGGAAGACAGCAAAATAAGTATAGTATCCGCGGCAAGGTTACCATTTTTACAGTATGTACTCGTCCTATCCACGAGAGGGCGGGGGTATTCCAATTCACTAAATCCTGACGAAGTTTTGGTATAAGATAGGCATAATTCCATTTGAAGGTCGAATCAAGGGTTTTTGGCAGATTAATCCCTAAATAAGGGAGGTAATTATCTCTACTTTTAAAGCCAAAGTTGATCGAGATCAGCTCTCTAATATTCGAAGGTGTGTTGCAATGCAGGATCTCTGACTTATTGGCATTGATCCGAAGGCCAGAATAACCACTAAATGTGTCCAAACATTTCATTAAGTTGGGTAACGTGGTTAGAGGCTTGGTTAGAGTAAGAAGCATATCATCAGCGAATAGACTAGCTTTGTACTCTCGAGGACCAATTTTAACTCCCGCTATGTTTGGATCAGTGCGGATCATAATGGCCAACGGCTCAATAGCCAAAGCAAAGAGAGCAGGAGAGAGGGGACACCCTTGACGTGTTCCTCTGTACATATGGATGGAACTAGGATCATCAGTTGGTAATTTAAGAAAGGCAGTTGGAGTTGTATATAGTGTTTGTATGGAGCGTAGAAAGGGACCCGATATGCCCATGGCGGACATAACCTGGTAGAGGTATGACCAAGAAAGGCTATCAATGTCCAAGGCTAAAATAGAGAAGGGGTGAGTGTTCGTATTAGCCCATTGGATGATATTATAGATTTTCCTAACGTTATCTGGTGCTTGTCTACCAGGAATAAATCCCACCTGGTCATAATGGGTTAGAGTAGGGAGGTGAGAGTTGAGACGTTTGGCCAAGATGGAGGTGAAAATTTTAAGGTCCACGTTAAGTAGGGATATAGGGCGATAATTTGCAGGGTATAAAGGGTCTTTATCAGGTTTTGGAATCACCGTTATAAGTGCATCCAGCATTTCAGACAGCAGCTGACTTCCATGTAGGACATAATTACATAGGCTTTTTAGGTGGGGTGTCAGGATATCTTTAAACTTTCTAAAGTAAAGCGCCGAAAACCCATCTGGGCCTGGGGATTTGCCAAGTTTAAGTGATGCTATCGCCATGCCTATTTCCTCTTCTGTGACGTCAACGTTTATAGATTCTCTGGCAGATGAGGAGAGGGTCGGTATCGGTAGCGTTGCAAGGAATGTGGAGATATCTGCCGTAGGAGGATCTATGGGCTGGGAATATAATTTTTGGTAAAACGCTTGGAATTGTTGGTATATTATGGTTGGATTGGATGTAATCTGTCCCCTAGCGTCCTTTATCTGGTAAATGGTGTTAATACGTTGCCGAGCTCTCAGCTTAGCTGCCAACATCCTGTCCGGTTTATTAGCCAATTTATAAAATCTAGCTTGGGTCCATCTTAGTGCTTTTTCGGTGAGATGTAACAAAGTGGCATCCAATTGTAGCTTGGTGTCCTTAATGGCCTTAATGAGATATATGGATGGTTGCCTCTGATTAGCTAATTCCAAGCGCATCAGTTTAAATTCTAGATCAGATTGAGTTTTCGAACGCTCCTTCTTCAGCCTAGACGCCTCCGCTATGATGATTCCCCTAACTACAGTTTTATGTGCAGACCAGTTGATCGCAGGGGTAGTGTCAGATGGATTATTGATAGCAAAATAGTCTCCAAGAGCTATAGATATGCGCTCTACTATAGAGGAATCTGTGAGAAGGGATTCGTTCAATCTCCAGGTATAAGGACATCTGGAGGGAGAATCCAGATTAAATTCGGCTAGTACCAGGTCATGGTCAGACCAGGCACAAGGAACATGTCTTGCATATAAAAGGCGTTGGAGAAGCCTAGTGGAAGCCAGGATCCAATCTATCCTAGTATAGTGGCCATGTGCAGGGGAAAAATAAGTATACCCATGGTGTGGTCCGTTATGCTCCCTCCAACAGTTGGCTACATCCAATCCCTGCATAATGCGCCGTATCAGTTTTTTGGACTTGGAGGACAATTTGTCTGCCACAGGAGAAGACCTGTCCAACTGCGCATTAAGCATCATATTAAAATCCCCGCACCAAACAAGTGATGAGGGATAGTACTGTTCTAGTAATTTTCCCAAGGTGCGGAAAAAAGAGGCAGGCTGACTATTAGGGGCATAAGAGTTAACCACACATAGAGGTGTGTTGTATAAAGATCCCACCACTATCACATACCTACCCTCAGGATCTACTGTAGTGGTCTCAATTTGGAAGGGTAAAGTGTTTTTAATAAAGATGGCCACTCCTCTGCTTTTGGAGGGCTACGGAGCGTGTGCCAACATAGTGTATTGATTATGAAAATATCTGGGGCAGGATGTTGGAGTAAAATGCGTTTCCTGAAGGCAAATGATATCCGGTTTGAGCCTGTCATATTGAAGGAAAGCTTTACGTCTCTTTTGTGGGGAATTAAACCCCCTCACATTATGGGATATGACCTTACACATGATTCAAGTATAAAGTAGTGCTTAGATTCCGAGAAGAAGTGGTATGTCCAGAGCATACGAAGAGAAAGGGGGAGAAATTGCAAGAAGAAGGGTAGACCGGGGGAGTCCATCGGCGACCCCACCAACACAAGACAATAAGGGGAGTCCATCTAGAGCCACACAAGAACGGTATAGTAAAGTACTCAGTAAGTTGGAAACATAAACTCAATAGGATGAGCAAAACAACAGTAACAGTCAGGGGCCACTTGTCGAGCCAAATGTGTCGACAACGTGTCCTGAAACGCATATAGCGTGGAGAGAGCATGGAGCCCATGCTCCGCGGCATTCAGTTCAAAAAACGGTTTATAAAATGAAGGAGGCATAAGGAGAAAACAGGACAAAATAAGGAGGAGAAGTGGGGAGAATAAAGGTGAGAGTAAAGGATAGAAGGGGGGAAGGGGACATAGGGGAAGGGAAAAGGGACAAAGAGAGAAAGAGAAGAGCAGATAAACAAGGCCCATCCACCCACCAGAGGAGGTAAGGTGGACGGAGGAGCCTCCCCCTAACAGGGTTAAAAGAACAAATCTGGGGGGGGGGATACCAGCCACATCATGGCAGGCCCCACCACTCGAAGAGACTCCAGCGTCCACCCCCAGTTAACAATCAACTTGTCACCTGTTAGAAGACAATACAGCACAGATGGTCCCCAGGAATGTATACATGGAGGAGTTAAAAAAGATCCTAACAATGAGGACTGGAGTTACAGGAGATTCATCCTGTCCCTGCACAGCAACGACAGACCGAGTGGGAAAAGACCACCAATCACGATCATCAGTCACCATCCAAGGCCAGGAGAAATAATAGCAAAAAGGAGTGACATCTGGAGAAGTAGTCACGGTCAATACCAAAACGTGCATAGACATCAAGTTATGACATAATACAATGAACATATAAGAAAGCGAAGCTATTGAGTGGCCTAATGCAAGCAACATAACCTGGAGTATCTTATGGTCAAAATGTGATCATACATAAGTTGTTCAACAGGGATATCCCAGGTCAGATGGCTACTCCAGTAGCGGGACACCCAAAACATAGGGAAGTAGCGGAGTACATTGTTATCGAAAGTTGTGAGTAACGTCCCTCCACCACAGACAATGACAGCAGGTCGGGCACCAAAAATGCACCTATCGCGACCCCAGTCACAGTCCGTGGAAGGAAAGGGCGAAGCCCCCAACCAAAAGTCAACAGAGAAGCAATGAAACCAGATAAATAGATACAAGTAGTCCCGCACCAAAAAATACTCAAGAAGGTACTCAAAGAAGCATGTAATACAGGCCTTCGTCGAGGAAGGACAAGGTCCCAGCGTTGTAGTAAGTAGCTGGGTATATTGGCACCAAAGGTTGTGGGTAATGTCCCCCCACCACAGACAGCGGCAGCGGATCGGGCGCCAAAAGTGCACCTATCGCGACCCCAGCCACAGTCCATGGAATGAGAGAGTGGCACCACAAGCCAAGAGTCAAAAAGGGAAACAATTAAACCAGAAAAAACAGGTACGAGCAGCCCTGCACCGAAAAGTGGGGAATTCAATTCCAAGTAGTTAATACAGGCCTTCAGTGTGGAAGGACAGGGTTCCATCGCTGTAATCCAAGAAGGTCGGAACTTCAAGGGAACCGTGTAGATTGTCAAAAACTTCAAGGAGGCTCTCTGGAACGCCGAGGAGCTTCAGGTAGGGCAGGAAGAGGCTGTCGACAGGTGTGCCACGATCTCATTGGTCTTTGCGGTAAGGGTGCGGTAGCTGCAGGACGGTCAAATGGAATGCCTTCCCGTTGGAGCATGTCAAAGCCCTCCAAAAGATCCTTTATTGTGTAGTCATGACCACTGATCTTGCAGGCAATATGAAAGGGGAAGCCCCACCGATAACAAACTTGGGCTCTCTGAAGTGCCAAGGTCACCTGCCGCATCATTCTTCTCTTTTCTAATGTAACTGGAGCCAGATCGGCATACAATTATACAGAGGAATCAACCCCCGGGAGAGCCTGTAGATTATGGGCCGCTGCTAGAAGTAGATCGCGCATTTCTGGGTAGTGTAGCTTCAGTATAATATCCCGTGGTACATTGGGATTTCTGGGGCGTCCTAGAGCTCTATGTACCCGGTCCATCCTGAACATGTTAGAGTCAACCTGAGGCAGTAACGCTTGAAATAGATTTAGGACTGTGGGTTGTAGAGCAGTAATGGTTTCCGGCATACCACGTATTCGGAGGTTGGCTCTGCGATTACGATTTTCCAAGTCCTCCAGCTTATATTCTAATGCCTCCAATCTCTGAGCGTGTCCGTCCAGTCGAGAATTGTCAGCGTCCATGGCGTCTGCGACCTCATCCATCTTCTCCTCCAGGTCAGAGATTCGAGTACCCAGGTCCTGGATCTGTTTTGTAAAGTCATCCACAGCTTTGGACAGTTCTGTGGTAAAGAGGGACTTAATGTTGTCATAAAGCTCAGTTGGATCAAAAGCTGCAATCGGATTCTCCACTGCGGGTTCAGGTTCTGAGGGCAATAGTGAACTAGTAAACACTGGTACTGCCAGTGGGTGAGTCCGGCCGTTCCATGTTGGATGGTTGTGGAGTACGAAAGAGCTCCGGTAACGTTTGGCAGGATGAAGGAAAGCCATGCGTTTTTTTCTTTTGCTATCTCGCAGGCATGCCTCGCAGAGAAGCTGGCAGCAGACAATCAGGGAAATTAAAGATCAGATAGGAAGGTGAGCTGGTGCGTAAGGGGTGAAGAGAGGGATTAAAGGACCTCCAAAAAACACATCATGCCGCGGATTAGGCGGAGTGGATCAGTGACGGTGTCTCAGCATGGTGACGGACACTGGAGCTTCTCAATAAGCCCCCTATATATTGTGGTAGCTTGATGCACTGCAGGGTAGATTTAGAAGCAGGTGCAGAGCTCAGGAAATAAGGTTGGGGTCTCCCTTAATGGTCTAAGGGACCGGTATGACATAGGAGCGCAGGCAAGTGAAGCCGTCCCAATTCGCCAAGAGAAGTTCCGCTAGATGGTGGATAACGGACCACCTAAGTATGGTGTGGAGAGGATAGATGTGTGGGTAGCACCCCTGGACTCACCACTCTCGGCTGGGATGATGGACGTCTCCTGGGTCCGGCGCCGGCAAGATGGAGGATGCCATGTAGTATGGCTGTCCCAGGACCCTGCTGTACTCTCACCGGATCCTCTTCACTGCAGCCAACCCTCTTGTTGTTCCCACCACTCAGGAAATGTGGGGGCTCGGCCAATGTACAGGCCTCAGCTAGGGCCTAGCTGGAATGAGCTCAACCACCCTTCCAGGGCAGGCCCGCTTTTGCCATGAGGCAAGATGAGAATCTCGCCTCAGGCGGCATCTTATCTTGTCTTTGAAGGGGCGGCATCCTGTACCTCCTTCTCCTCTGCTGCCTGTCTCTTCTGCTCTCTGCCTCTCCAGGAGCTGCAAAGTCCAAAGTGCTGACTGTATCAGCGGAGCAACTGTGTGTTATTAACTTACTGGTCTGGGCAGCGGTCTGCACGGAGGGTCTGCAACCAAGTGCACAGGTCTGTGACAGGGCCCTCTCCACTAAGCACAGCCCTGCCGGCAACTAGGGAAGACTTTGCTCCCTCCCTCCAGTCTTGTTTCTCTCCCAGTCATCACATCACTCACAGACTTGGCTCCTCCTCCCTCCCTGCTGATCTGTGATGAAGTCTCGTCCTGCCCTCTAGGCTCCAGTAAGTCTCTGAGTCTGCTCCTGGCTGAGAACTGCCCTGAGGCCAAGCCCCTGCTACTGCCAGTGAGTAGTGCTGCTGTGACTTGGGGATAGGATCAATGCTGCTACTATTATCTATGTCTGCAATGCACTGTGCACATATTCTTATGGCCTGTAGCTGCCAGGGAGCTTTGGGTTTAGCACACTTCTTGGTGTTATACCTTTGATCTATGAAGGAAAGGTCTTTGCCCACACACCAAGCAGTGCCTTTGTCATCACTTGACACAGGTTTCTGTGTGCTGCTGGGAGCTCAATGTGGAGGTTTATGAATGGAAAAACTAATAGGCAAGAGGCTAAAAAACACCTGTTTCTGATCCTTATGTTAAAACATAACTTTCATTTGATTGCTCTAATACCTAAACACCTAAAGGAAAAGAAGAAGAGTCTATAAAAGCAGGTACCCTACTTTTATAGACTATTGATACTCTATTAACACTACTGTCAAAATAAGGTCATCTATAGAAACAGCACATTTTTAAAATTCTTTTTTTCCTTTAGGTGTTTAGGTTTTAGAATAATAAAAAAAGTTATGTTTTAACTAGAGATGAGCGAGCATGCTCGGGAGCAATTTTCGAGTAGTAGCGTACGCATCTTCTAATCTGTACGCTAATGCGTACGCATCTTGTAATTTGTACGCATTAGCGTACAAATTTCTAAGATACGTACGCATTAGTGTACAGATTAGAAGATGCGTATGCATTAGCCTACAGATTAAAAAATGCGTACGCTAATACTCAAAAATTGCTCCCGAGCATGCTCAGCTGAGCATGCTCGCTCATCTCTAGTTTTAACATAAGGGTCAGAAACAGGGTTATGTTTAGCCTCTTGGCTATTAGTTTTTCTATGTAAGTACACTGGACCACTGAAACGTCTATTTCCCTGTATGGTTTATGTATGCCCTCCCCAGAGATCATAGGGAAGACTATAGGATACACTGTGTAACATTCCAATATATTTTGTATAAGCCTGTCCTATAACTGCCTCCTGTGCATTCATCCTAGACCCCACCCAGTGGTACCAGACCACCGCTGCGCCCTGCCACATAGACCAGACATCTAATTGTGTTGAGTTTTGCACAATCTACTGCTCCGAGAAAGGTAAGGATTCTTTCTTCTGAGAGATAAATTTAAAATGGTCAAAACTTGCTATTTCTGCATGGAATACATTATAGAGGAGACTAGTAATGGTTTCCCTGCATAAATAGCAACATCTTAAAGAGGACCTTTCACCACTCCTGACATGCCTGTTTTATTAGCTTCATGCGTTCCCCACGTACTACCAGTTCTGGATCATCTATTCTTATGTCTCTATGTTGTGCCATTCCTTTATTATTTGCACTAGAAGTTATGAATGAATTTCTATTTGTCTTCAGTAAAGGAACAGAGGGGAGGTAACCAGTTGGGGGTGTGTACCTGCACAGTCTGAACATGACAGCACTGATTGGCTAGAGTCAGACTGTGCAGGGACACATCCCCAACTGGTCACCTCCCCTCTGTTCCTTTACTGAAGACAAATAGTAATTCATTCATAACTTCTAGTGCATAATAGTGCATAATAATAAAGGAATGACACAACATACAGACATAAGAATAGATGTTCCAGACTTGTTATTACATGGGGAATGCATGAAGCGATTAAAACAGTCATGTCAGGAGTGGTGAAAGGTTCTCTTTAAAGTTATTTTAGGCCTATGTATATAGATTTTACATAGTCTTAAACTTTAGTTAAGATTTCCAAGTGTGAACGAAAGAGGAGCAGTTTATTACTATTGGTCTTTGTGGGCTACTAGTATTGCGATCTAGAAACAGTTGGTTATTTCACTTTCCTACCATTGATTTTTTTAATGGGAAGGGGGCGCCATTTCATTTTTCGCCTCAGGCAGCAGAAAAGCTAGAAGCAGCCCTGTTCCAGGGCAATGGAGCAAGGTTGCTGTGGGCCCTAAGGGCCTGTGAGAGAAGCGGTGGGGTGGTAGGCAAGGAAGCAAGAGTCCGCTCCGTCGCGCTCCTCCCGCACTTCCTGGCATCCCGAGGAATCAGGAAAGGCCGAGGCTTCAGAGGGCGCGCAGGCCGCGAGGTGGGAAAGTGGCCAAAATGGAAAAATTGCCCCTCAGGGGGAACCTCTCGGCCCCCAGATGCGCACTATGGGAGAGGCAAGTACGTGGGACCCTTCTGGAGTCGCAGATGGCAGTAGATCGGGGATCCTGGCTCCGAGCTCAGCCACCATGCGACCTGTCTCATCAGCGCCTAGGCCACGCCCCCCTTTAGTATGGGACTTTAATGTAACCCTTAACCCATTTTTGGATTCGTCCTCCTCACGTTCGGCTGTTTTTTTGTGGGTTTAAGCAAACTGAAGTCCTCGCTGGATAATCTTCACCTAGTGGACACTTGGAGAATACTGCACCCTGACACCAAAGATTTTTCTTTCATTTCCCATGTTCATCACTCTTATCAGCGTATTGATTATTTTTTTTACCTCGCAGACTGAGTTATCAGAAATTAGATCTGCTGATATAGGTTCAATCTCTGTATTAGATCATGCCCCTATTAATATGAAAGTCCTTCATCTATCATCTCCCACCTGACTAGCCTGGACATGGAGGCTTAACGAAACTTTGCTGAAGGATGATGCTACAATTTCATCATTAAGTGAGAAATTGTCTAATTATTTCCTTTCAAATATTACTCCAGATGTTTCATTTCCAACAGTATGTGCAGTGTCCCACATAATTGTGTTATGTGTGTAAAAGAGACACTACAAACTGTATTTTATATAGCCATGTCACTCTTGATAGCCATGTCATTGTAATCTATTGTCAAAGTTCTATATATGTTGTAAGAACCTCCTAGGCAGTAATAATCATTTTCACCACTAGATGGTGCTGACACGTAACATTTATATGCACCCTCTATGGGTAGAGGTGATAAAGAGTAGGAGAGGTGTGTGGAGAGGAACATCATGGAGTGAGGAGGTCAGGCAGCTCCTCAGGAGCTCCTTACCTTACAAGCAACTTAAGAAATGTGCAGGAGGAGAAAGTCACCCTAAAGGCCGCCATTCCTGCTGGACACTGGCCACGTCAAGCTTCCTGATGGCACTTACCATTTTCTAGGCCACTAGCAATTGGCAATACCTGGATACTCAAGCCTGTCAAAGGTAAACGCTGAGCTCATCAGCTTAATGGACTTTGCCAGCAACATATAGTGACTAGGAGTAGCTCCACAGCGCCTGGACACTGATCCTACAACTACTAACTAAAGTTGTAATTCGTACCTACTGGAAACCCCAACGGGCAGTCAGGTTACTATTCTTAAAGAGTCATGGTGCAGATGTATTAATACCTGCCGTGCAGGGCTTAACATACCCTGAAGCATTGCTTTTAAGAGTAACTGGATTTAAAGCAACAGCAGCTTAAAGTAACAGCCTTAAAAGGAGTTCTTACAGTATCAATTTATACCATCTACTGCCTACTGGAGACAATTGTATTTTGCACCATCTTATCTCAAGGCAAAAGTAAAGTTTCCATTGTTTTTCATCAAAGTGGACTCCTCTTTATTTCCACCACTAATTTTGTGTCTACAAAAGACACTGGCGTCATGGCATTCCAGGACCCAGCGGACTGACACTATAAAAGGTGACATCAATGGCACCTCGCCTCACCATCCGGCGGGGGTCCTGAGTACAGAGTGTGCCTCGAGGGAAGTAGTGTCCCCCCTCCATCCACTGCACGCCGGCCCAGGGAGTCACCAAACCGTGAGTAACCATCGGCAACACCACATCTGTGACACAATAACCATCATATTTCACGAGCCCTGTGGCTGGTCCGTTGCATATGGGAGGCTCATAAAGCCTTTATCAGGGGTGAGCTTATAGCCTTAGGCTCGGCTGTAAAGAAAAAACAATCTCAGGAGGTTGACTCTGACGTTGAGATCTCTGACTTAGAGAAGACACATAAGCGCTCACTAGCTCTTTCTCAACTCTGAGAAGTAACTATGTTAAGGAATCAGCTTAAAGATCTATTAGGAGCTACATATGCGAATAACTTGTTATATTCCAAACAACGTATCTATGCTCATGGAGACAAAGGGGGGAAAATGATGTCTGCTCTTTTAAAAGGAACCAACGTTCACACACACATACCTTCTATCTGTTCTCAGTCCAATACATTACTATACCAGACTGAGGAAATAGCTTCTCAATTTGCTAACTTTTATGGGCAATTGTATAATCTAAATGATAACGAAACTCAAGCAGAAAAAAACACTAGATCAGAGGAGCTGAGGAAGTTTCTAGATTCTTTACATCTACAGACATTTTCCCCTGATGACGCTTCATCCTTATTGCGGCCAGTTACAATGCAAGAAATTCATAAGGCTATTTCTACAACTCCAGTAGGGAAAAGCCCAGGACCTGATGGTCTACCAATGATATACTATAAGAAAGTCCAGCATGTATTATTACCTCATTTTATCTTCCTATGTCAGGCATTAATAGTGGGGGGGGAGTTATCCCAGACAGGCCTTGGAGGCTCATATTGCAATTCTACCCAAAGAAGGCAAGGACTTGCAATTATGTAGCAGTTATCGTCCCATATCTCTCCTTAACTTTAATGTCAACCTTTGGGCCAAAATCCTCGCCCGTCGCCTGCATGTGTTTCTGCCGCAACTGATACCTAAGGAGCAGACAGGTTTTGTCCCCTCTAGAGAGGGGAAGGAAAACGCAAACAGAGTACTGAATGCTGTACACTCTGCCAGGTCTTTTAAAATCCCCATGGTTCTTCTCGGCACAGATGCCGAGAAGCATCGGCGGATTATAATGAGGGCAATCTGGGCAACCGCCCCGGGGCCCAGCCTCCTGGGGGGGGCACAGGTCGATTGCCCCCATTATAATCACATTAGGAAGCAGTGGCGTACCGCCCATATAGGCAGACAACGCCACTGCTATGGGGCCCGCCGGCATAGGGGGGCCCGGAGCGCACGGGAGGCCCCGCCCCCTACTCTGCATCATTAAGATGCGTCCCTGCCGAGAAGGCATTTGATAGAATTGATTGGCTTTTGATGAAAGAGACATTACGGAGATTTGGTCTCCCCTCAGTTTTCATTGAAGCAATTTTTTCTTTATACACCTCCCCTTCAGCTAAAGTCAAAGTTAACAACACGTTGTCACCTGCCTTTAAAAAATCTAATGGTACTCGTCAGGGTTGCCCTCTTTCTCCTAGCTTATTTGTTTTGTGTATGGAAACCTTGATACAAGCAATAAGACAGCATCCTCACATTAGGGACTGCACACTCCATCTGGTATTCATACAGCTGCTGCGTATGCGGACGACTTATTATTATTCATTACGAATCCATCTCAAGCCTTCCCACATATTTTAACATTACTACAGGATTTTGGGTGTTTGTCCAATTTTAAAATAAATCTAGGAAAGTCGGAGGTCCTAGACCTCCTTGACCTTCCTAGGCCTGAAGGTATCTTCTGATCTTTCCAAAGTATATGACTTGAATTACCGCCCATTACTTAAACAAATTAGTGCATAACTGGCTACAGATCCACTTCCTTTCTTTCATGGATTGGAAGGAAACATTATCTCACAACTTACATACTCCCAAAGTTTCTATACTTAATGCAGATAGCTCCCATACATTTACCCACTGCCTTTTTCCAAAGTATCAGGATACTATTTTATAAGTTTCTTTGGAAGGGCTCTCGCCCTAGGCTGAGTTATGGTCTTCTCTCTCTCGCAAAGCAGAAAGGTGGCATTGGTCTGCCAGACATTAAAGTCTATTACACTGCTATACAACTACAGAGATGGGAAACTCATTGTCTGCTTTGATGGAGAGAGACGGACTTACTCATGCACAAATGTCTCTTATGTGGTCAGAACCGAAGGAGAAAGCTTTCTCTGGAGTCACCAACATTTGACTAGGGGTCTCTTGAAGGTCTGGCATGGGACACGCAATCACAAATCTGTTGCACCTTTCCCGTCTCCTCAAACACCAGCTGGTTACTTGCCTTTTCTTGCTGGGAGAACCTCCCCTCCACAGCACACTAAGACATTATGGGAGAAATTATGCTTGTGTCCACTCTCTGTTTTACTTCATGGAGGGAAAATCCCATTGCATACTTCTTTGGTACAGAAACTAGATGGGTCCCAAATACACATTTTGCAATATTCCCACTTCCGCCAATTTTGAGTTTCTTAGCTGCTTACTCAACCAACAGACCAGTTACTGAGTTTGAGAAGTTCCTTTTTTCACCTACATCTCCCCCGAAAGCGATGTTACAGTTGTATAAAATGTTATTGACTCAAAACTCAGCTGTAGCACCCAGGTTTATAGCAGAATGGGAGGAAGAATTAAATATTTCATTATCTGAAACATACCAAATCCTCACCAGATCTCATGACTTTTCTAAATGTGTCTATTTACATGTAAACTCATATAAAACCATTTCTAAATGGTATAGAACACCTGCTTCCCTATATCAGAGAGGGGCAATAGACAATGATGTCTGTTGGAGATGCAAAACAGCTTCTGGAACAATCTCACATATATGGTGGTCATGTGGAGAGGTTAGACCATTTTGGGAAAAAGTAGAGGACACTATAAATAAGTTATGTCCTGATAATATTAATCTGTCCCCGAACCTGGTTCTTTTATGGCTTGACACATCCACCTTTCAGCCAAACAAAACAGCACTTGCTACTTTCCTCATTTTAGCGGCTAAATTGCTGATACCTCTACTTTGGATAAAGACATCCCTTCCCTTTTTCTAAGAGTGGTTAAATAAAGTTGATCAAATATGTAGACTTGAAGAACTCACCTCCTGGATTGAATGTAGGCATGAGAGCTTCTTGCGGATTTGGCTGTCTTTGAAAAATTTCAGAAACATCTAATAGCCACATCTGGATGTAACACTACTTTACGTACCTTGTCAGGGTTTTCTACTTTGTTTTCTACCTCTCTTACCTTTTTTACTTTTTTCTTTTTCTATATTACACATTACCTTTTTTACAATATCCTCTCTTTTAAAGGTCTGATTTTTTTTTTTCACTTTCTTTATTTTCTCCTGATTTCTTTACCCGCTTGCTGCTTACGCTGCTGGGATTGATCGCTGCCTGGGGGTCCTCCACGGATGGTGCTATAGTACCATTCATTGTTTAACATGTTGTGTATGTTTTACATTACTGCACATAGGTGTGATGAGAATTATTTTTCTACAGCTTTATCTGACAATATCGATGTCTTCATGTCCTTATTATCCTACAGTTATCACTTTCATTGGACAGATTGTCATACAAAAGAGGACTTGTATTACATGCTGTACCTAGTTGAAATTGTAATGTGTGTAAACTCAATCGCCTGAATGCAATTTCTTTTTGTATTACATTACATGCGTTGTATCTTCAATAAAAAGAGATTTATTTTTTTTTAAAAAGTTTTACCTGTCACAGATGCTCCAACTCCATTGCAGAGTTCCCGTCTCCTCCATTTTCAGTCCCTGATTGACCAGAAGGCTTATTCATGTCACCTCTGGCAGCCAACAATGACCTTAGCTGTGAAATGTTCTGGCACCACCAATGAGGCCATTAATTGGCCAGCAATAATGACATGTATGTAGATGGTACGCCAATCTTCCAGTCCAATGGGGACCATAACACTTGTGACAGATGAGACTTTCTTTTTTAACTTTTGTACCCTGCCTGGTAATCTCAAAAGGGTTCATGGTTTTGGAGAACTCATTTCATAAAACACACAGATAACTCAGCTATATACATAATATATTGTAATTTATTACCTGATTCTGTAAATATTTTGTTTGTAGCTGCATTAGAAAATTTGCCTGTAGATGACATTAAGAGAAAAGGAAAACACAAAATCAACAGAAATTCAGTAGAATTTTCATGCCACAATGTATCTCAATTTAGTGTATGGAAGAGTGTTCACATCGCGTTTTTGGCCCAAGTTTAAACAGCCTCTGTCAACATGAGCAACCCTATTAAGCCAGGCATATTGCCTGGTACGATTGATCATGCTGATTAAATTGCTATCTGTTTTACAGTATGGTTATAAGATCAACTGCTGTGGCAATATATTACTTTTTATATTTATGCGAATAACCTAGTTTGAGCACCAGGGGGCTCACAGTAGCACTTGAAGCACTGCTACTTCTATGCCTCTGTGCTTTGTACACAATCTCTCCCCTTTGATTGACAAGGCTAATAGCCTTGTCTTCTTGTGTCTGCGCTGTGATTCACAAATAATCATTTGTTGGTCCAGCATTAATAGGTTATATCCACTAGGAATGCATGATTTTGCTAATGTGTTGTTGCTTATATTTGCATGCCTGCAATTAGTGGCAGCGGAGACTCTGTTTAAGGGATAGAGTGCTATACGGGAGCAAGAGAATACTTACCTTTCCATCCTTCCAGCAGCTGCACTCCTCCTGGAAGTGGAGGTTTTGTCGGCTACACAGATAGCAGAGGAACAAAGCTGCTGAGAGGATGGAAAGGTACAGTAAGTATTCAGTTATCCTCGTATAGTGCTCTCTCCTTTCTGCAGCGACTAAACTGATACTAATGGGCAAGGGGGAATGTACAGAGCAGGGGCCTCGCAGTAGCAGTGCTCCAAGTGTAGTACTCCAGACCTGGGGTACTACAATCAGTGGCGTGCCTAGGTTGTTTGGTCCTTTCTCTGGCACCCCCCTTCCCCCAAATATTTACCCCCTCACAGTAGTATTGCCCTCATGTTACAACTTTCACAGTAGTTTTGTACAGATGTGTGACCCCTGACAGTAGTTATGCCATCATTGTGCCCTCCTCACAGTAGTTATGCCCTCTTTTCACCCCTTTCACAGTAGTAATGTCCTATCTGTGCCCCTTCACAGTAATAATACCCATTCTTCCCCCTAAACATGCAATCTCTAATTTACTAAACAAGCATAGCATTAGCTCCAGAATACCTCATATCTCTATGGCATTTTGTGCTTTATCTGGTTGGCAGTGTGCCGTTGCATTGTATGTATTTTCCTTTCCTTGTGCATTTAGCCATAGCAACGTGCACCTGCGCACTGGGATGTGCTGACTGAAATTCCCCTTTTTTTCTTTGTAAGTTTGTACTGGAGGTGTGGCTACTCCATTTGGTCATGCACTCCTGACTAGCCCCGTCTGCCCCATAGGCTGATTTTAATTAGTGTAACTATAAAGCCGAGTGGACTCAGCATGCATGTTGGTACCTGCATCCCTGTATTAGTGGAGGCCTTTGAAGCACCATAAATGGCAAAAGGCAGAGGGGACCCAGCATGCATGTGGAACCAACACCCCCTGATTATACGGAAGCCAAGGTTGGCACATAACAGGTAGAAAATCGTGTTAGGTTCCCGTTCTACAGAGATCACCTTGACGATTTGGTGGACGGGCCCAGATAATTTTGTACAAAATATATTTGCCAAGAATCTCTAATTTACTAAACAAGCATAGCATTAGCTCCAGAATATTTCATATCTCTATGACATTTTGTGCTTTATCTGGTTAGCAGTGTGCCGTTGCATTGTATGCATTTTTCCTTTCCTTGTGCATTTAGCCATAGCAACATGCACCTGCGCACTGGGATGTGCTGACTGAAATTCCCCTTTTTTTCTTTATATTAGAAATGCCTCCAGAGTAGAAATGTCCATTGTGCCCCCTCCAGAGTAGAAATGTCCATTGTGCCCCCTCCAGAGTAGAAATGTCCATTGTGCCCCTCTGTGTTAACAAAAAAACACAATAACTACTCACTTTGTCCCGTTCCTGAAGCTCACAGGCCTCTCCACCCCTGCAGGCACAGATTGCTCTGCAGCACTGTGTGGGCGGAGCTTATGCAGACTCCCAGACTGCAAGCTACTCCCACACAGGCCGGCAGCGTGATCTCTGCCTTCAGGCATCTGCATTGATGGAAGCGCTCATTGCTTCTGGACTCTGGCACCCCCTGAGAGCCTGCACCCGGATGGACTGCCCCCATGCCCTCCCCCCTACTTAGCACGCCACTGACTACAACTATATATAGTTTAGTGCTATGTATTGTTCTGTATATTGTATATGTATGGCCGTTTGTACCAGTAAGAATGTGGATGGCAATGGTTGGCAAGGAACAGGGCTAACCACCCTGTTCCTCTCCTCTAGGTAGGAGTGGACTGGTCCTGCTTCCTACCAGGAATGGGAAGTTGCTGTGTTAACACAGAGAGGAGAGAAAGCACACTATAGAGCTCCTGTGTCTAAAGAGAGATTAAAGATGCTCAGCCTCAAGTACAGTGCCTTGCGAAAGTATTCGGCCCCCTGGAACTTTTCAACCTTTTGCCACATTTCAGGCTTCAAACAAAAAGATATAACATTTTAAATTTTTGGTGAAGAATCAACAACAAGTGGGTCACAATTGTGAAGTGGAACGAAATTTATTGGATCATTTAAACTTCTTTTGTAATAAAACTGAAAAGTGGGGCGTGCAAAATTATTCGGCCCATTTACTTTCAGTTCAGAAAACTCACTCCAGAAGTTCATTGAGGATCTCTGAATGATCCAATGTTGTCCTAAATGACTGATGAAGATAAATAGAATCCACCTGTGTGAAGTCAAGTCTCCATATAAATGCACCTGCTCTGTGATAGTCTCAGGGTTCTGCATCATGAAGACCAAGGAACACACCAGGCAGGTCCATCATAATGTTGTGGAGACGTTTAAAGCCGGATTTGGATACCAAAAGATTTCCCAAGCTTTAAACATCCCAAGGAGCACTGTGCAAGTGATCATATTGAAATGGAAGGAGTATCAGACCACTGCAAATCTACCAAGACCCGGCCGTCCCTCTAAACTTTCATCTCAAACAAGGAGAAGACTGATCAGAGATGCAGTCAAGAGGCCCATGATCACTCTCAGGCCCATGATCACTCAGAGATCTACAGCTGAGGTGGGAAAGTCTGTCCATAGGACAACAATCAGTCCAACACTTCAAAAATCTGGCCTTTATGGAAGAGTGGCAAGAAGAAAGCCATTTCTCAAAGATATCCATAAAAAGTCTCGTTTACAGTTTGCCACAAGCCACCTGGGAGACACACCAAACATGTGGAAGAAGGTGCTCTGGTCAGATGAAACCAAAATCCAACTTTTTGGAAACAATGCAAAACTATATGTTTGGCGTAAAAGCAACACAGCTCATCACCCTGAACACACCATCTCCACTGTCAAACATGGTGGTGGCAGCATCATGGTTTGGGCCTGCTTTTTATCAGCATGGACAGGGAAGATGAATGGAGCCAAATACAGGACCATTCTGGATGAAAACCTGTTGGAGTCTGCAAAAGACCTGAAACTAGGACGGAGATTTATCTTCCAACAAGACAATGATCCCAAACGTAAAGCAAAATCTACAATGGAATGGTTCAAAAATCAACGTATCCAGGTCTTAGAATGGCCAAGTCAAAGTCCAGACCTGAATCCAATTGAGAATATGTGGAAAGAGCTGAAAACTGCTGTTCACAAACGCTCTCCATCCAACCTCAAAGAGCTCGAGCTGTTTTGCAAGGAAGAATGGGCAAGAATTTCAGTCTCAAGATGTGCAAAACTGATAGAGACATACCCCAAGCAACTTGCAGCTGTAATTTTTAGCAAAAGGTGGCACAACAAAGTATTAATGCAAGGGGGCCGAATAATTTTGCACGCCCCACTTTTCAGTTTTTTTATTACAAAAAAAAAGTTTAAATGATTCAATAAATTTCGTTCCACTTCACAATTGTGACCCACTTGTTGTTGATTCTACACCAAAAAATATAAAATGTCATATCTTTTTGTTTGAAGCCTGAAGTGTGGCAAAAGGTTGAAAAGTTCCAGGGGGCTGAATACCTTCGCAAGGCACTGTATCTAATGTGTATGGCCAACTTAAGGGTTCTGCCACATGTTCAGATTTTTTTATGCTGTTTTAATGCAGCCTCCAGTACCACAGTCTGTCCTGTCCGTTCTCATTGTATTTCATGTCTCCTAATGAGCTCCTTTGCTTCAGAGACTCAGTATCATCTGTATTCAGGATCATAATCCCTGACAAGCAGAGCAGAGAGGAGGATGAGGCAGCTCTTTACCTCAGTGTTGTGATGTACCTTGTCCTCCTGTGTGACTAAGACAGGTTTTGTGTGTTTCTCCTGATTGCTCCGCAGACAAAACAAGCCATTATAACTAATGAAAGGTATATGGAATATATTTATAATAAAGTAATATTTAGGTATTTTCATTTTCTTAATTCCCGGAGAACCCCTTTAAAGTAATGATGGCCACTCGTTTTTCTTTACTTAGCTGCTTTTTTCTTGCCATAATACAAATTCTAACAGTCTATTCAGTAGGACAATCAGCTGTGTATCCACCTGACTTCTGACCAACACAACTCATGGTCCCAACCCCATTTATAAGGCAAGAAATTCCACTTATTAAACCTGACAGGGCACACCTGTGAAGTGAAAACCATTTCAGGCGACTACCTCTTGAAGCTCATCAAGAGAATGCCAAGAGTGTGCAAAGCAGTAATCAAAGCAAAAGGTGGGTACTTTGAAGAACCTAGAATATAAGACATATTTTCAGTTGTTTCACACTTTTTTGTTAAGTATATGATACCACATGTGTTAATTCATAGTTTTTGATGCCTTCAGTGTGAATCTACAATTTTCATAGTTATGAAAATACAGAAAACTCTTTGAATGAGAAGGTGTGTCCAAACTTTTGGTCTGTACTTGCATATGTAAACATGTGTCATGAGGCCGCATGTCCGCCGTTGAGTAGGGAACCTGTTAAACATTTAAATCCGACCTCTTTGTAGTGGATAGTGAGATATGGAGCCTAAAAGTCAAAAGTTCAAAACATTGTTACCTTTTTGCTCGTCAGTGTACATTAAGAATTTAAAGACTACAGTATGTAGACCTTTGGGTCAATTTTTTTTAATTATTGCATTGTACTCATTTCAAGGTAAAGAATAATTTTTTCAATCGGTCTTTATTAAAAAAAAATATGGAGCCCTTTTTACTGTACATAGATGAGATGCTTTAGTGGCAGCCTTTGGATTTTCTCTCTGATGACTCCTTATCTCACACTCATAACATAAACACTCATTATAGCTCAGTTCTTATCTTACTGCTAAGAATGAGGCTAAGGCTACTTTCACACTAGCGTTTAAAAATTCCGGTATTGAGTTCCGTCATAGGGGCTCAATACCGGAATAAAACGCTTCAGTTTTGTCCCCTTTCATTGTCAATGGGGACAAAATTGAACTGAAGACAACGGAATGCTCCTGAAAGCATTCCGTTCCGTCTTCAGACCGGAGAACAAACCGCAGCATGCTGCGGTTTGCTCTCCGGTCCAGGCATCCGCACCAAGACGGATCCGGAATGACCCCCAATGCAAGTCAATGGGGGTGGATCCGTCTGGTGTGACCACAATAGTAACCGGATCCGCACTCCATTGACTTTCAATGGAGTTCATGACGGATCCGGCTACACATACAGACAGACATACACATAAACATACACACACATATAGACATACAAATACACATACATACTTACATGCTCCCCGGCAGGTCTTCAGAGCGTCGGAGGGACAGGACGGCGCGCACTGGTGACGATTCCACCAGGCGCCCAGCAGAGGGTGCTGTGGGGAATCGTCACCTGTGCGAGCCGTCCTGTCCCTCCGACGCTCTGAAGACCTGCCGGGAGCATGTAAGTATGTATGTGTATTTGTCTGTGTATATGTGTGTGTATGTTTATGTTTATGTGTATGTATGTACTGTGTGACATGTGTGGGGCCGGAGCGCGGTTCCGGCTCCACACATGTCACTGCGGCAGGCCTGATCCGGCAGCACCCTTCACCTGCCAGATCAGGCCTGCCGCTAGTGTGAAAGTAGCCTTAAATAAGTGTTTATGACCTCTTAGTAGTTTAGTAGTATTAGATGACTGGCACAAAGTGAAAGTGAACGTACACAGTAAAGAAAACCGTTAACCCTTTGTGACAGAACGGCTCAATATTTTTAATAAAGGACAATTGAAAATATGAATTGTAGCCAAAAATTCGTAAAATTCAATCAAACAAAATTTGCCTCCGAGGGTGTACACAGCCTTTAAAGACACTGTGAGGTGAGGGACTACGGCAGGGATGTAGCTAGAACTGACTGGGCCCCATAGCAAATTTAGTATCCATTTTGACGAGGAGTACATGACCACTGCAGCCAATGACTGGCCACAGTGGTGATGAGTCAGCTGTGTGGCACATGGCCAAGTGACATGCTGCATGGGTGACACATCATTGCTGCGACCAATCATTGACTGCAGTGGTCACGTGCCCTGCTGTGTGGTGACCCGGGAATTGCAGAGATGGCAGTGAAGCGACAGTGCTGGAAACTAGCAGTAGGAATCAGGTAAGTATGATCAGCACCACAGGTCTGGCTACACTGGAGGGGAGAGGGCAGCCATCCCAACCTCTGTCCACTCCTTCCTCTGTCAGCCTTTCTGTACTATACCATGCAGTACATGGCAGCCCGCCCTCTCTGTCCCCGCTGTTCCACTGTGTACTAGTGCTTATTATGGCACACTTACATACGCATGCACCTGATGCCAGGATTATCTCGCCATCGCATGTGTGCAGGGGTGGTCTTGGCATTTCTGGGGCCCTAAGCGAAGTTATGTCCGGGGGCCCCCACCCCCCAATGATGCGTCACGCCCCTGATGACACGCCCTCTGATGACACCCCCCCCAATGGCACGCCCCCCCCACACATCAAAGACTGGGACTAGAGCATGCTCGGGTGGAATTTGCGTGCGCTTTTTCAAATCTGCACGCTAATTCATACGCATATTTTAGTATGTACACTAATGTGTATGCATTTTATAAATGAGTACGCATTAGCGTACTAATTTATAAAATGAGTACGCATTCGGACAAATGCAGTACGTGACAGCTGGGCGGGCGGTCTTGGACACCTGCACAAGAGCGGAGCGTGGGGGCCCCCTTGGACGTCGGGGGCCCTATGCAAATGCATAGGATGTGTGGTGCCCAAGACCGCCCCTGCATGTGTGCATATGTAAGTGTGCCAAAATAAGCACTAGTACACAGTGGAACAGCGGGGGCAGAGAGGGGAGGCTGCCTTGTACAGAAGGCTGGCAGAGGAAGGAGTGGGCAGAGTTTGGGATGCAGTGTCATGCTGAAACAGTTGTGCCCTGTACCTGGCCCCACTACCTCACCTTTCCTCTCCCAGCTGCCGTGCCCTCATGCCCAGAAACCTGCAGGATAACCTCTCTCTGCTGCCACTGATGTCCTCTTCGCTTGTCCCCTTCTCCTTCCAGTCTGGTCCTCCTGTTTTCTGGACAGGCGCTGCAAACATCATTAATATGCATAGAGCACTGCCGGCCCAGGAAACTCTGAGAACAAGCTGGCAGCCCGTGCAGCACCATATTAAACTGGCTTGTGGGTCCCATGCTGCAGGCCCATCCTTTTATAAATGTTGAGGGAGCCTGGCAATAAAATCATTTAGTTCTGCTCCCGGGCCCTGAAGCAGCTGCTTCCCCTGCTTCCTTGATAGACACGCCACTGACGCCAGTCTTAGGCTGTGTTTACATCAGATTTTTGCCCCAGGTTTAGTGTAAACACATGACATATACATTAAACAGTTGCCTCAGACAGATGTCAGCTAGTGTTGGCAGGGTTAAGCCTGGAATGCATGGGCTCCTCAGGATCTTTCTGCAGCACTTCCTGTAACAATGATCAGTCTCCCCTCTTCCTCCTGTTATTGCCAACTACACAGCAGTCTCTGTAGCAGGAAGCTGGACTGGACTAATATTACAGGAGAGGGAGGGGAGACAGTATCTCCCTGTAACACACTGTGCTGAGCCTTGGCTTCACTATGAAGCAGACAGGCTCCCCCATTGATGGTCCATGCTGGTGGGTGGGGCTTATCTCACTGATCTGCTCTGCTGGCATTCTAGAGCAGTGCAGTGAGTGTACAGGGGGTGTGGCCAGTCTGACACTGTTTAGTACTGCTCCCAGACCACTTCTGAGCTAAGAAAATTAAAATACTTAAATATTGCTTCATTATAAATATATTCCCAAATACCTTTCATTAGTTATAATGGCTCATTTTTTCTGGGGAACAATCATTAGGAAGAACAAAATGGCTGCCATCCTATTAGTGCACAGAAAACCTGTCCTAATCACACAGGAGGACAAGTTACTTCACAACACTGAGGTAAAGAGCTGCTTCATCCTCCTCTCTGCTTGTCAGGGATTATGATTGTGAATACAGATGATATGATCTTTAGCTAAAGCTCTGTTGGAATTGTAGTTCATGAGCTGATGTGGCTAATGAGCAGCAGCACTTGTATGCAGTCTCCATTACCACAGTCTGTCCTGTCCATCCTCTCTGTACTTTATGTCTCCTCATGCACTTCATTCCCACAGAGATTCAGCTAAATATCATATCAAACTGTATTCAAGATGATAATCCCTGATAAGCAGAGCAGAGAGGAGGCAGCTCTTTACCTCAGTGTTGTGAATTAACTTGTCCTCCTGTGTGATTAGGACAGGTTTTGTGTGTACTAATAGGACGGTGGCCATTTTGTTTCTCCTAATCATTGCTCCCTAGACAAAACAAGCCATTATAACTAATGAAAGGTATTTGGGAATATATTTTTAATAAATGTTATATTTACGTATTTTCATTTTCTTACTTACCGGAGAACCCCTTTAAGCAGCCACTTCCCCTGCTTCCCTGGTAGTTACCAGACTACTACTAGGCCAATACAATACAAGGGCTAAACTGCTGTCAACCAACCTGCCTCCATCATCCTTACTGGTGCCTGAAGACTGCACTTAAAATCTGCTGCTATCGAATGTATTTGAAGTTCTATGTTGCACTTAGTAAAAGAGACTTTTGTACATTTCATTCTGACCTCATTCTTCCACACTACATTTCCACTGCACCAATTCCCAGGGAGCAACAGCCTAAGGGATTACACAGTGACATAACACTTCATCAGAGCCAATTTAACTCCCATCCTCTAAACCAGCAACTCTGGGCCTCCTAAATCTAAAAACTAATATATTGTAGCAGCAACAGATCATATAGCCATAAGATAATCAATCAATTTAATCAGCATGATCAACCCTACCAGGCCTATGTTAAACATGATGTATATATGTTAAACGTGATATAAATAGAGCCTAAATTAGTAAGTAAAAAGGTGATAATGTTGCCTGGATATTGATCACCTGACAATATATTACTGGATACAGAGACAGAGATTTACTGAGAATTCTTGCTAGTATGTTTATATTAGGAAAAAGCTGATATTCCATTATTCATTTCTGCATCTTCTAGCCAGGTATAAAAGACATAGGAAAGGCTAAAATGAAACAATTATTAAAGGGGTGTTCCGGTAAAGTAACTTAATTTTTTTTAAAAACTGCATTAAGGCTGTGACCCAACCAGAACCCATTCCTATACACATAACCAGAGTTTCTATTTACCTTGCAATCCATTTGTCTAGCTCCTGTGTGAGCCTGCAACACAAAGAGTGTCATGGCTCCTGATCTTCCATCACAAAACTACAATCCCCACAATGCCTAGCTTTCCTGCTGTGAGTTTCTGCTTGTTCATGAGTGTTGATGTTTCCTGATTGGCTGCTTGATATTCCAGTCACGCCCCCTCTACTCTACACACTGAGCATGCTCGACCTACCAGAGGCTCAGAATTACAGGTCAATGCCATGGTAACTTATGAGGAAACAGTGGGTAGCAGAGGAAGAAAACTACTTTTATAACTACTAAACAGTAAATATGTGAAATTGACATTATATTAGGTAGTTATTGATGATGAATTAGTCTAAAACATAAGTTATATTTATGGTAACCGGAATACCCCTTTAATTGAAATAATTTTAAATTTTGTGTTACTGATGTCAAATATGATACTTACTGGAAGTGCAGGCAAAAATATCATTACATATTTTTGTGTAAACCTGTAAAAAAGAAAACTGTTTTAGCTTCAATTAAAATAGACATGAAGGACAAGTTCTCTTGGTGGCCAATGGGGTAGGCTCAGAATGTACCACACCACCCTCTGCCCCTGAAGTAAGGCATGATAGCCACCCTCTGCCCCTGAAGTAAGGCATGTTAGCTATCCAATAGACAATTATAAAATTGATTTTCCTCTGTTGTATCTTTCCTCAGAGTTCCCTATGTTTCTTTCCTATACAGTAATCCCTCAAGATACAACGGCCTCAGGATACAATATTTTCAACATACAATGGTCTTTTATGACCCATCGTAAGTTGAAACTAAACTCAACATACAATGCCTCAGACTCAGATCGAACCAAACCAGGCCACTTCTCTGGTAAAACAGCTGTATTAGTTACTAATTAGCAGCTATACCTGTCACTCGCAGGTGTGGGGGGGGGGAACCAAACCAAGCGTAGGAGGGAAAGGAGATTAGGCCTAGAAACTAAGGAAGGAAGATGGACACCTCCTACAGGAAACCCTGGCTCAATTCCTGTCTATCTACCAGTATGACCAGGTCTCAAAAGGTAGGCAAGTTCATACACAGGAACCTAAACACCGAACTGACCTTATAGGACCCTGGAACTAATGACAAAAATGAAGGACGAACAGGAGTCTCCCTAAGGCCTAATAACAAAACACACAGAAGGGAAAAGGAAACTTATCTTTGAGTGAAGAAATGGAGGCTCCAGGATCTCAGCTGAAAACCTAACTGCTGCACACTACAAACAACAACTGAAGCTATAAACCGCAAGGAATAGTGAGAGAAGATGCAATAAATAGGGGAGGGACAATTACCACACCAGGAACACCTGAGGGAAAAGGGTGTGGTAAATACCAACAACAAAAAGGGAAAACATGTCAGATTATACCACGTTGCCAATCTGACAGACCTCCTGTTATCGGTCATAGGAATGTCCGTGACAATACCTGACTGTTATATATAAGGACTTGTTTTATCTGACTTCATTATCGGCTTATTTTTCTTAACTCTTCATTTTCTCTTATCTTGGATGACATTTTGGGGCTTTGGAACCGATTACTCAACTTACAATGGATTTAACATACAATGGTCGTCCTGGAACTAATCAATATTGTATCTTGAGGGACCACTGTACACAGAAATACTGATTGGATATTGCGATTTCCTGGATACTTCACCTGCCCCTTGCGTCGACCCTAAATCTATTATATGACTACAGGAGTTGAGGTGACACAGAATCCTTGGAACTGACAGATGTTCTCCATACATGCATATAAATTCATAATTGAGATTAAGAAGCACTGCTACTTAAGCCACCTCACCATGTTAGATCAATAACAGCTCAGCATGACCAATGAAAAAACCTAATGTGATGGTAAATGTATGGAGAAACAAGGATTGGACTTAGATGTTAGATTTCAACATGTCGCATGCTATGTTCTACCAAAAGATAAGCAACTGTTAGAGGTGTCGGTCAAGTCAAATGTGTATGAGTATGCTAGTGGGAAAGTGAGGACATGTGGATTGAACTGACGTAAGATGAAGGGAGGCTTAAAGGTTCTACTGTCCCAACTGGATAGCTCCTTATCGAAAAGAAGCCTCCGACAGGTATTGCTGATAGGACTTCCTCTGCAGTAGTTGCTGCACAGCAGAGGTAGTAGTATTAAATTAATAATGTGCTTGCCTTGGCTTCGACAGATTACTTCACATAGATGGCTCACTTTGATAAACTTTGGAAAATCCTATAGGATTATTATTTACCTTGCTATATCTGGATGCTGTTTGCAGAGGAGCAGTATCTGTTCTGTGTTAATGAAAATAGCCCAACAAGGAAAACAACAGAGCATTGAGATGAGAATTCCTCTCTGCATTATTGTCCCCACACGTTTCAGGTTTTTACTACCATATGTCTGGAGGAAATAAAGAAAAGAATTTATTTCATAGCTATGTAATAAACATGTAAAATAGTATTGTAGCTGGAAAATTTCTGATCCTATCATACAAAACAATTTACACCAGACAACAATGGTTTTCAATTTTTTACCAAATCCTTGCTTGGGCTTGATGTTCAGAGTTTTTATTAAGAGTTATCTCATGAAGACAATCCCTGTTCATACATCATATTGGGGCATATAGACATTATAGAGGGGTGGTCCCCCACTCAGGACCCCCCCTAGAAAGTACAGCGTTCTAGTGGATGTGGGCTATTCTTGAATTCCATGGACAGCCATTCCTCTTATAGCCACCATGTACTGTAAAATTACAAAATGTCTGACTGAGAGAGGCTTTCCCCAACAAAATCAACTTGTTGACAGTGGTTCCATGCAGGTCTGAGGGTGAACAGCTGGCTGCCATAGAAAATGTATTTTGAAAGGGGACAACCCTTTTAAGATCTATTTTAAATGTAAAAGTGTAATATCTACTTATTGTTCCCTATTGAGAAACATAACTCACTATCTTGAATCAATAAACCTAACCAACATGTAGAAACAAACAACCCCTAACAATTCTGACCCTCTGATTGAGAAGGAGAGTAGTCAATTTCTCTGGCACCATGGTGGCTACCAACAGAAAATCTAGGCTTTCCTATACTCTGCAAAACAAGCCAACATAATACCACTGATGCATATGCTCACTCATAGATATTATAGTCAGGGTTCTCAGCCCTCTGCAAAAAGTGAAGCAAATACTGATCTGATATGTTGTCTCCCTCTGCTAGCCTAACTGATCCTTTTGGTGGGGAAATGCAGCTAGAGCCAGGTTTACACAGATTTCATAGGCCTCCAAAGCAAAACGTTGTATGGGCCCCTAGTTAGATTTTTGCAGTTATTGATCACTATCATTTTTAGATCTTTATAGGGGAGCTCTGGTAATACTGATGTACAGTTTGAGAGTCTAGTTGTATCTCCCTCAATGGTCAGCACATAACACATTTATCAACAGGGTATGTACCCTTTTGATTAATGTCTTTTCTAACACATTTGTAAGATTTTTTAATTTTTATGTTGCGCCCTGTCTACCCACTTTCCCCAACTTCTGTTTTTGGAAAAAAAGAAAAACAACTGCTTTATAAATATGGCACTCATTCTGAACACTAGAAATGAGCAAATCTATTTGCCGCTTCGTAGATTCGTATTGAATCTTACAAATTTTCTACTTTGAAGCGAATCCGGATTTTTTCCGTAAATCTTCGTAAAATTTTGAACGCTAATGATACGTACGATACATACACTATGTACGAAACGTACACATTCGTCGTGAAGCTAGAAAATGACGATATGCCCCGCAAGAGCGGGAGAGTGACGATACACCCCCCTCAGAACTGGAAAAAAACAGCCCGGCCCACCAGGATCTAACTATTTGCTCGTATAGGGAGTGAAGACTCCTCCCTCAGTACTCCACCCTCCTCTGAATCAGTTTAGACCAGCGCTGAACACCGACCAGTAGCAAGCATGGCTAAAGAGCTGCATCCGAACTGGAACCAGATGATCTTTGGGAACGAGTGCCCCAAACCACTGCCCGCTCCAGACATCAGGGTATTACACTCTGAACTCAAGAGAAACCCAGCTTCAGTGCGCTTATTCTCCTTACCAGCTGCTGAGATTGCTGTGCATCGTGAGGCTGCTAGTGCTGCTGCTGTGGCTGGTGCGGCGGATGGAGCATCCACTTTGCCGCCCAGGAGGAAATCAACAACACCTTCCATAAAGTAGAACCCAATTGTGCCACCATCGGTGACGGCCCACGTGCAGACCCTCTGGAATTACAAGAATGCTGTGGAGGACTGGGTAATCCAGGTACTGGACCACCCTAGGCCGGGAGATCCTAAATTGGAGCGCCGAAAGGGAACTGTCCTGTGGTTTTTGGTCAAGCGAGGCTATGGCTTCCTGGCAGAAGACGAGGAAGGCAAGGAGTACTTCGTGGGCTGCAGGCCAGTTAAATGGCCGTATGTGCCCCAGCCTCGTCACAACCTGTATGTGGGGGATCTGGTGGAATACACCCCCATGGCATCCCTGAAAGGCCCCTTCGCTACCAGAGTTACCATACTATCTAAGCCCCTGGTCCCAACATCACCACCTGAAGTTTGGCCGGAGGAACCACCAGACGAAGAACCGGTGTGCTGCCTTCAGGAGTCACCAGATGGCATCCTCCTGTTCAGGGAAAAGCCACAGCCAGAGCCGCCGATACATGGACTGCCACCACCACAGTCCTTTCAGCTGGGTCAGCTGACAACTTCATCATTTACATTCCAATCCAAGGTGATCCACCAATACCAACTACCGTGGAAGATGAAGCCAGCAGCAGCCAGGGGAGCTGGGGCTTCTTCTTTGGATGCAACCTTGCCTCCACTGCTGCAGCCAGAAGTCCCTACCACTGCTGTCCCGACAGGAGTATCCGGAAAAGCGCAAGTGGCTGCAGCGCTCACCAGCGTGACCACCACCCGGACCCGGTCAAGTCCGACTTCTGGAAGAAGAGGGCAGTGGAGTTCCACCATGGCAGTGAGGCAGCAGCGTCCTCTGATGTCCTTCAGTAGCAGCTCCAGCGAGGAGGACTTTAGGTCCCTCATCTAAGGGACCCAACTACTGGCTGTAGGCTGTAGCTAGTTGCCACTTTTTTTGTTTGTTTAGTTTGTATTGCCCCCTGTTTGACTCTCACCCAGATGGACATGGCTTGTCACATCATCCCCCCCCCCCTCCCGATTCTGCAGAAAATTTTCATTTGCACCTAAGCGTGCCTATTTCTCTGCCCCCCCCCCCCCCCTTCTCAGGTTATTCGGGAGCCCCCTTTGCAAATAGGGTTCTCTATTTGCTGCTATTTTATACCATCCATGTGGATTACACGTTACCTGTTTGGATTACTTCATGTGGATTACAATTGAATTTTGGACTGTGTTCCAGTGTTTTATTATCAAGCAGCCATAAGGAGAGACTTAAACGTACATCTGAGCCTTTTATGCTTGCAAATGTGAAATTGCACTAAAATGTTTGCATACTGTCTTTGCTGTATTTTAGCAATAATGTTTTTATAGGTTCAGCAACGTTCAAGGACGTTAGCCCATTGTGTGTATTCTTTTTCCGGTACTGCAATGTGTCCTATTATGCACTTATTGTATTGTGTTTTTAGTAAATTATGCACTTAGCTGGATAGCTAGCAGTGAGTGCCTTACTTTTCTACCTGATATGGACTGCCTATGAGCACTGTATTCCGCGGCCTAGGCTCGTGCGTATGACGCAATCGCAAGTCAATAGTACGCTAAGGATTCGTACGCACTTTTGTACGCCAATGCTTACGTATTGCATACTTTTAACAACGCTGACTGTATGTTTGTAATTTGTGTAGGAATGTTTGCAAAACAACGATTATTTTTTTAGCGTAAATTTGTATTAAGACCGAATCTTGTCAAAAATTCGAACATTCGCCAAAGCCAATTTTCAATGATTCGCTCATCTCTACTGAACACCACATTTCCTTATGTATTTACACCAGTCAGCTGACAAATATATTGATACATCTCCCCTATAAAGCTATAAATCCGTATTCCCTTTACACATTACAAGATGAAACAGGCTATCTGCAGCCACCACCAGAGGGAGCTGTGTATATGAATGTATACACAAATCTCATACTGTGCTCCACCATGTGGTAGTTGAAGGAAAATGCAGTGATTCTATGTTAAGAAGCAAAACAATCACAGAGAAAGTTCACCCCTATAAACTTAACCTTTAATAATTAAATTAAAAACCTGTCCGAAACTCCATAGTATAAAATAGAAAGTATTACTGCCCCTCATGCGTCCCTAAATAGACCTGCCTGCAGTAAGGCCCCCGCCCTGATAAGAATGATCCCTCTTGGAACCTATCCTACAAGAGCCTATTGTACGTAATGGCTTTATATACCACCATTCACATGGTCGTGATAGGCAAAATGCATTACCAGCCCAAAATGTTTCCCTGCATTGTCACAAGTCAGATTCATCAAGGTTAAATAGTTACATAGTTAATATGGTTTAAAAAAGACATATGCCCATCAAGTTCAACCAAGGGATAGGTGGGAATGCGAATCCCAGAAAGAAGGGAGACTCAGATTTCGACACCCTTTCGTAAGCATTAATGTCATTTACTTTTAAGAATTCATCTAAACCATTTTTAAACTGTCCACTGTTCCTTCTGTGACCACGTCCTGAGATGGACTATTCCACAGATATACAGTTCTTACAGTAAAGAAGCCTTAACGCCTCTGGAGTCTGAACTTTTTTCTCTAGTCGCAGGCAGTGCCCCCTTGTCTTTTGAGTGGATTTTACATGGAACAGTTTTTTGCCGTATTTTTTGTATGGCCCCTTTTTATATTTGTATAGGTTAATCATGTCCCCCTTAGACCTCTCTTCTCAATACTAAATAAACGTAATTCTTTTAATCTTTCTTTATAACTAAAGGCCCTATTACATAGAGTGAATATCATACAGATTCTCTTGCATGCAAGCGAAGAATCGTGTGATGTAGTAAGTATAAACGATTCAAAGGCATGCGTCAAATCGCTTGTTTCTCGGCCATTGTGATCTTTCAGCATACTAAAAAATTATCACTCCTTGTTAATCGATCTGTTTGTATAATATGGAGTCGTCTATTCGCTTACGATCTCATACATGGCTTTTGACGAAACATCTGTCCCCCATCTTTACATGTAATGACAAGGAACGATTTAAAAGCGAACGAGTAATGACTACAAGTATGAACCATTATCTATGTGTATATTTCATCGTTTATGAGTCGCTACATCTTCGATTGTTTATTTTGATTTGTATGACATATGTTGGTGTAATAGTAGACCATGTCCATCCCTTATCAGCTTAGTTGCTCCCTTTTGTACTTGTTCCAGCTCCAGGGCATCCTTTTTATGGACAAATGCCAGAACTGAATTGCATATTCCAGATGAGGCTGCACTGAGGGTTTGTAATATGATAATATTACATCCCTGTCCCATTCTGAATAGGAATCATTGACTACAACTCTCTGGACATGGTCCTTCAGCCAGTTTTCAATCCAATTACAAATTATACTTACTAAGCCTATAGACCTTATTTTACCTATTAAAGGTCTATGAGGACAGTATTAAATGCCTTTGCAAAATCCAAGAATATTGCATGCACAGCCGTCCCTCTGTCCAGGTTTCTACTCACCTCCTCACAAAGACAAATCAGGTTAATCTGATATCTGTCTTTGGTTAGCCCATGCTGGTTATCGGTTGTGAAATTATTTACAGTAATATGCTCCTGTATATAGTCCCTTAAGAGTCATTGAAACATTTTCCCACAATAAAACTTAAGCTTACTGGTCTATCATTACCTGTAGAATACCTAGAATCCTTCTTCGAATATGGGCACCACATTTGCCTTGCACCAGTCACTTGGCGCTGTCCTAGTCCCTAGAGAATCTCTAAAAATAATGAGCTTTGCTTGGACCCTTTCTACAGTTAGACAATTGAGTATATTACTGGATGTACTAACAAATCTGAAATCTGAATAGAATGAGATATGCATACGACAGCAAAAATTATGAAATGGGGGAGAATGGAGGTTAAGTGATCTATAATTAAGGGGTACATGGGTGCAAAAATGACCACCCTGAGTGAAAAATAAAAACCCACTTGTGATCCCAGTCCACCCATACCTGTTCACGTTGATACATGATTACCAGTTAAATGAAGAAATTGTAGTTGAGTTGTTGAGTTGAGTTATTGCTCTGCCATATTGGTTCTTTAATCACCTCAATGGCTGAGAAGTTAAGGACATTTAGGTCACCACCATGGTGGTCTTCAGATGAGCCCTGGTTTATCACATTTACTACTGATGTCCCCTAAGTGTTCTAGAATACTGGTGTGGTATTCTCCAATTGTTTTACCTAAATACAGTATGTAACGTGCACATTGGCAAAGGTAAATTAGATTACCTTATATTGTATACTGGTTTGTAGACACAGAAAAGTACTGCCCACATTGCTGAATGGGCAAGACAGACAGTGGCCAAACCGAGAAGTGCCCATGATCCGTGATTCAAGCCATATACCACTTTTTATCAGAGGTTCAAGATGACTCTTTACCAACTAATCTTTTAAATTCCGACCTCTTCTAATTGTAATCATCAGGTTGCGACCAAGTACTTGGAGATGATTATCTGCTTCCATGTCATATATGCCAATAATGCAGAGCAATGAGTCTTCAACCATCCTGGAGGACTTGGATGACTACAGTGAACCCCAAGGTTGAGTGATGGCATGTTTGTAGACTGCATGAATATGATTTGAAGAGTAGCCTCTATCTCCAAACCTGTGGGACAGATTCACAGACTCCTGATGAAATGACTCCTCTGATCTGTGTTTTAGGAATACCCGTTGCTTGTAGTACTCAGAGCAAGTATACAGTTATCCGCCCTTCTGCTAATACACACATCCAGAAATGCCATTGAGTGCCATTGTTAATCTCACGCATGAAATGCAGGCCTACTATACTTGCGTTGACATAATCATGTTCAAAGCCTTCATTTACTCCAGACCAGATAACTAAAATGTGCATTTGATGTTCTCAACTGAGAATTCTAATCTGTCCTCTCACAAGCCCAGGAGCAGATTAGAATACATAGGGGCACAGGAACTCCCAATAACAGAACCCCTTAGATGGTAGAAGAACTTGGTGTCAAACAAAAAACAATAAAGGGCAATATGGACAATCACAATACATTAGTAAATGGCTTGTATTAAAGAGGCTCTGTCACTAGGTTGTAACCTATGTATTTAAATACATAGGTTACAAGGCCTAGTGACAACTTTTAAAATCATACCTTTCATGCAGAGTTCTGCGCAGCGGTCGTGTAGAAATTTAAACTTTAAAAAGTATGCAAATGAGCCATCGGAGCACCGGGGGGCGGCCTCTTTCCTCTGGAGCACCGCTCCTTCACCGCCCCCCTGGGCCCGAGGCACGTCCCCTGTCTCTAATCACACCCCTTTCTGTATTTGATAGACAGCGCTAGACTGGTAAGTCTAGCGCTGAACTCTCACGCATGCGCCCTAAAATTTTCCCGGCGCATGCACAGTGCTGTCTTCTCTTCTGCACACGCGAAATGACGGCGCGTGCGCAGAAAAGAAGACAGCGCTTGCAGTGTAGACACTGCAAGCGCTACTGCGCATGCGCCGGGAAAATACAGAAAGGGGCATGATTAGAGACAGGGGACGTGCCTCGGGCCCGGGGGGCAGTGAAGGAGCGGTGCTCCAGAGGAAAGAGGCCGCCCCCCAGTGCTCCGATGGCTCATTTGCATACTTTATAAAGTTTAAATTTCTTCTTTAAATTTCTTTTAAAAGTGTGTAAGACTTTAAGTGTGTGGTTGAATTAAGTGTGTGACTTTAGATTGCGTGACTTCAGATTCGGGAACTTTAAAAGGGACTACAGTAAGTCTGTCCATATCATTGTATTGTATTTTTTCGCTTTTGCTTGTGTAATCCCCATTAGAATGGCTTCCATCATTGACAGCGCAGTCCAGTGCACATCTTGTCTGATGTATGCAGTCCTGGAACAGCCGTTTAAGGGTGCATATATTTGTTCAAAATGTGAGCAAATTGTCCGCTTGGAATCGCACATCGTGTATCTAAGCGGGCGAATTTCAACGCTGAGAAGCACTGACAATTTGGAAAAGAGTTTGCTGCTCAGTGAGAAAGCACTCTATGGGGTAGATGTGGGGGAGGGTGGTAGTGAGGAGGCCCAGGAAAGTGAGGTAGCTAGCTGGGTAACAGTTAGAAAGCGGGTTAGAGGGAAAAGTGCCAGGGAGGCTAGCCCTGATCTGACACACCCCAACAAGTTTGCAAGTTTGGCAGATGAGGGGGATGTTACTTCAGGGAGAGCACTGCTGAAGCCGGACACTTCCTCTGCCAGTCAGGGGAATGTCAGCTCCAGTAAACAGGGGGTCAGGAGAGCAGGGCAGGCCAGACAGGTGCTGGTAGTGGGCGACTCCATTATTAGGGGTACAGAAGGGCAATCTGTCACAAAGACCGGGATCGTCGGATGGTGTGCTGCCTTCCAGGCGCTCAAGTTCGGCACATCGTGGATAGGGTTGACAGATTACTGGAAGGGGCTGGAGAAGATCCAGCAGTCATGGTCCATATCGGTACCAATGACAAAGTTAGAGGTAGGGGGAGTGTCCTTAAAAATGATTTTAGGGATCTAGGGCATAAGCTTAGGGCAAGGACCTCCAAGGTAGTGTTTTCCGAAATACTGCCTGTACCACGAGCCACACAAGAAAGGCAGCGGGAGATTAGGGAGGTAAACAAGTGGCTCAAGAACTGGTGTAGGAAGGAGGGGTTTGGGTTCCTGGAGAACTGGGCCGACTTCTCTGTCGGCTACAGGCTCTACCTTAGGGATGGGCTGCACCTCAATGGGGAAGGGGCAGCTGTTTTGGGGGAGAAGATGGCTAGAAGGCTGGAGGAGTGTTTAAACTAGGGACTGGGGGGGAGGGTAACTACATTATAGGAGGGGAAGATAGTGCAGATAGAGACCTGGGGCAAGGTAATGGAACTGGGGGAGGAATGGAAGGAGGAACTAGAACAGATCAGAAGGAAAGGTGTAGAGTAAGAAATATACACCAACCTCTTAATTGTATGTACACTAATGCCAGAAGCCTAGCTAATAAAACTGGTGAACTGGAATTAGTGATGTGTGAGGAGGACTATGACATAGTGGGAATAACTGAGACATGGCTGGATGATAGCTATGACTGGGCAGTTAACGTACAGGGTTACAATCTTTTTAGAAAGGATCGTCAAAACCGGAGAGGGGGAGGGGTCTGCCTTTATGTAAAGTCACGCCTAAAGCCCACACTCCGGGAAGATATAAGTGAGGGACATGAAGATGTGGAGTCACTGTGGGTAGAAATAAATGGAGCCAAAAACAATAATAAAATACTAATAGGGGTTTATTATAAACCACCCAATATATCAGAGACCACAGAAAATCTACTTCTAAATGAAATAGACGAGGCGGCAAATCGTAATGAGGTCGTTATTATGGGGGACTTTAACTACCCAGATATAGACTGGGAAACTGAAACCTGTACATCTCATAAAGGAAACAGGTTCTTGGAAATAACCAAAGACAATTACCTTTCCCAACTGGTTCAGGACCCCACTAGAGGGACGGCCATACTGGACTTAGTATTAACCAATAGACCTGACAGAACAACAGATGTGCAGGTTGGGGGACACCTGGGAAACAGTGACCATAACATAATAACCTTCCAATTGTCATTCAAAAGAGCGTTTCTTCAGAGAGGAACAAAAATACCAAACTTCAAAAAAGCAAAATTTAGCCAACTAAGAGAGGCCATAGGCCTAACTAATTGGGACAAAGTCCTCAAAAATATAAATACAGCCACAAAATGGGATATTTTTAAAAGCATCCTAATATCTAATTGTGAGGGGTACATACCATATAGGAATAAAATAATAAGAAACAAGAAAAAACCAATGTGGATAAATAGAACTGTAAAGAAAGCAATAAATGACAAAAAGAAAGCATTTAAATCACTAAAACAGGAGGGGAGTGAGGAAGCATTGAAAAACTATAAGGAAAAAAATAGAATATGTAAAAGACACATAAAAACAGCCAAACTAGAGACCGAGAGATTAATCGCCAAAGAGAGTAAAACTAACCCTAAAATGTTCTTCAATTATATACTAAATACTAAATACTAAAAAGTATAAACCTGAAGGTGTCGGCCCCTTACAGAGTAATGAGGGGGGAGTAGCAGAGAGCGATGAGGAGAAAGCGAAGCTACTAAATAACTTTTTCTCCACTGTATTCACTGAGGAAAATAAAATGTCAGATGAAATGCAGAGTATAAAAGTAAATTCCCCTTTAAAAGTGTCCTCTCTGACCCAGGAAGAGGTGCAGCAACGTCTTAAAAATATTAAAATAGACAAATCACCAGGACCGGATGGCATACACTCCCGTATCCTAAGAGAATTAAATAATGTAATCGACAGACCCTTATTTCTGATATTTAAGGACTCTATACTGATGGGGAGTGTTCCACAGGATTGGCGCATAGCAAATGTGGTGCCAATATTCAAAAAGGGTCCAAAAACAGAGCCTGGAAACTATAGGCTGGTAAGTTTAATGTCTGTTGTGGGTAAACTGTTTGAAGGTTTTCTGAGAGATGCTATCTTGGAGTACCTCAATGAAAATAAGCAAATAACTCCATATCAGCATGGCTTCATGAGGGATCGGTCATGTCAAACCAATTTAATCAGTTTCTATGAGGAGGTAAGTTCTAGACTTGACCGCGGCGACTCAATGGATGTCGTATATTTAGACTTCTCCAAAGCGTTTGACACTGTACCACATAAAAGGTTAGTATACAAAATGAGAATGCTTGGCCTGGGAGAAAATGTCTGTATGTGGGTAAGTAACTGGCTTAGTGATAGAAAACAGAGGGTGGTTATTAACGGTGCATACTCAGATTGGGTCACTGTCACTAGTGGGGTACCACAGGGGTCGGTATTGGGTCCTATTCTCTTCAATATATTTATTAATGATCTTGTAGAAAGCTTGCACAGTAAAATATCAATTTTTGCAGATGACACTAAACTGTGTAAAGTAATTAACACAGAAGAGGACAGTGCACTGCCACAGCAGGATCTGGATAGACTGGAGGCTTGGGCAGAAAAGTGGCAGATGAGGTTTAACACTGACAAATGTAAGGTTATGCATATGGGAAGGAATAATGCAAGTCACCAGTACATACTAAATGGTAAAGCATTGGGTAACTCTTACATGGAAAAGGACCTAGGAATTTTAGTGAACAGCAAACTAAGCTGCAGAAACCAGTGTCAGACAGCTGCTGCCAAGGCCAATAAGATAATGGGTTGCATCAAAAGAGGCATAGATGCCCATGATGAGAACATAGTCCTGCCCACTTTACAAATCACTAGTCAGACCACATATGGAGTACTGTGTACAGTTCTGGGCTCCTGTGAACAAGGCAGACATAGCAGAGCTGGAGAGGGTTCAGAGTTCAACTAAAGTAATAACTGGAATGGGTGGACTACAGTACCCAGAAAGATTATCAAAATTAGGGTTATTCACTTTAGAAAAAAGACAACTGAGGGGAGATCTAATAACTATGTATAAATATATCAGAGGTCAGTACAGAGATCTCTCCCATCATCTATTTATCCCGAGGACTGTGACTGTGACGAGGGGACATCCTCTGCGTCTGGAGGAAAGAAGGTTTGTACATAAACATAGAAGAGGATTATTTACGGTAAAGCAGTGAGACTATGGAACTCTCTGCCTGAGGAGGTGGTGATGGTAAGTTCACTAAGAGAGTTCAAGAAGGGCCTGGATGTATTTCTGGAGGGTAATAATATTACAGGTTATAGTTACTAGAGATGGGTCGTTGATCCAGGGAGTTATTCTGATTGCCTGACTGGAGTCGGGAAGGAATTTTTCCCCCTAAAGTGAGGAAAATTGGCTTCTACCTCACAGGGTTTTTTTGCCTTCCCCTGGATCAACCTGTAGGAAAACAGGCTGAACTGGATGGACAGATGTCTTTTTTCGGCCTTACAAACTATGTTACTATGTTACTAAAAGTTGTCACTAGGCCTTGTAACCTATGTATTTAAATACATAGGTTACAACCTAGTGACAGAGCCTCTTTAACTTTCTCTACATGATAAATGCCATTTTCTGAAGTGAGACAACTTCTTTAAGTGAGAAAATCAACTCAATGACAGAGTGGTTATGTAGAGACAAGAAACTGGACCTGCTATTCAAGTAATGTTCTACTGCCCTGAGGCCTACTCTACACTTGCAAGATAAAAATCTTGTTCAAGAAAACTGCCATCAAATATATTCGGCAGGTCAGTAATATCTTGCCTGTATGAGGGCAGTGAAACCACAAACTGTTCTAAAATATTATCAACATATATGTCAATATTTTGAGTGAGATTAACTACCCCTAAAAGTATAGGTCTACGTTGCAGTGGTTCTAGAAACTTCTGGAGCTAAGGTAGGCGTAGAATGTCGCTGAGTACAGGGTGAGTATAGGTATTGAAATTCATTTTTGTCAATTCATTTATGGTCCAATGCCCTTTTCAAAATGTAATTAAGCGCTGAATGGGATTGCTGTTTGAGTCCAGCGCAATACACGATGTGGCATCCAGAATTCAGGCTGCAGTACTATCTGGATGTATCATGCACCAGTTGATGCATGCGCTGATATGATGCTAGCCTGATCTCTGACATAGTCAACATCATCACTTGACACCAGATGAGGTACCTAAGTGGGGTTTTAAACATGTACATCGCTCCTGATCACCAATGTGATCGGCACTATCTACTGACGAACCACCTTTAGTACCTCATCGTCACACAGAACCCGACCATGTTCCGCTAGTGCAAACTCCATCTAGCCATCCATGACAGCGATTATAACGTTTCCCTACTGAGTTTGGAATATACCATTTAGTACTACTTAACTCCATAGAGCCTCGGGCCTGAAGTGTTGCCTGCTGTCCCATATCTGGTAACCACTATAGGAATATCCCTGTTAATTGAATATTGCAGGGCTGTATAGGATACATTTCAGGTTCTAGATAGTGAGATCATTCTATCAGAGTAGGTGTCCTAATGCAGAGAGGGCTAATTAGGGACTCATGAGTGGCAAAAATAAATCCTATTTTGTTCTACTGAGTTTGGGAGGGCAGTTTTTAATTTAATTAATAAAGATTACATTTTAGAAGTGTTTTTTCTTTGTGATTTTTATTCCCTGTTGGAGTGACATGAGCTCTCTGGTAGCTGACTGACCAGTCACTGTGATTTTTATGTTAGGAAACAAAATTTTTTCAGCACTGGGTGCTCACTCACCAGGTCTCCCATGATGAATACACCACTGGCTACAGCTATCATGTCACTGTTTATGGTGAATATTTTAGAAGTATAATGACTCATCTTTCATACCTGGGATATGAGTGTGTCACATGCTCCAGTCATACCAAAGGCCACTGACAATCCTGTCATATTTATAATCTGTCAAGAAAAACAAAAGCAGAAACTGAAAAAATGTGCATACATCAAATGCCCAATATCATACAAAAGAGGGAAAGTGCAGGCAAATAAGCAGGTTCACACAGGATAACATGGGGTCTATGCTTAAAAGCAATCTGTAACCACAAAACACCATCCTTGAACTATTTTAATGGCTGGATGGCACAAAAGATTCAGAATACTATATGCAATCTTAGTCTTTCTACTTGCATTTCCCTGCACTAAGCCCACAGTGCAGTACACTGTATGCCAATATATACCGAGGACTCAATTCTAAACTAATCTGCTTTGTCACAAATTTCACAAAATTCCTTCTGCCAAAGGAATCCAAAGTTTTGATGATTCGCTTTGGATGGATCACACAAAACTGTGCCTGTCATTTTACTATTACATTCTGTACAATAGCAAGGGAAACGGATAAACACCTGGTTGGGGTCCCGCCCAGCAGGCTTTCATACAATGCTTTTCAGACAGCCTGACTGCCAATGAGGAGGGGAGACATTGGCCAGACTATTAGGCTGTGTGCTAGATATCAAGCACAGACATCATTGTCTTGCAGAGGTAGTGTAGAGATATATCTAGTAAGGTAGATTGAATTACTATGTAGAAAATCAGGTCTTATAAGGAGAGCACAGGCGCAGATAGTTTTGTGGCACTTTGTGTCATAGTGGGGGCAGCTGCTGCAACTGTTCATGTCTTGTGCTGACTGCACAAAAATTAATTAATTTTTTTGTGCATGCATGAGCGTTTTTTCCAACAACCTATTACAACGTTTCTACAGTTTATATAGGCATATTTCCAGCACCACCAACAGAATATATTTCACTGGATATGTGGCACTATTGCAACCTTTTTTTCCCCCCCAAAAAAAGAGTTGCAATTTCACTACTAATTTGTACAAAATCAGGGAATTTTAGTTTGTCAATACCAGTGTACAGTTTGTTTATAACAGTGGATAACTCGTCTGTATCTATTACAAAAAAACACAATTGTAATTTTGCTGTTGTTTATAAGTAAATAGTTCACTGCATTTTAGTGCACCACTACCAGTGTACATTGTGTTCATAGCAGGGGCGTTTAATTGTGCCTGTGTTTATTAAAAACAAAAAAACAACTGTTTCAATTCTACTGCCATTTATAAGTGCACAGTTCAGCACATTTTAGTTCATCAATACCAGCGAACAGTATGTTAGTACCAGGGGACATTTATTTGCACCAGTTTATTACAAAAAAAAACTGCAATTTTGCTACAGTTTATAATTGTTCAAGTCAGTGCATCAATACCAGTGTACAGTGTCTTCGTAGCAGGGGAAATTTAATTACATACTAACATAGTTTGTAAGGCTGAAAAAGATATCTGTCCATCCAGTTCAGCCTGGTATCCTGTAAGTTAAAGAAGGCAAAAAAACATGTGAGGTAAAAGCCAATTTTACTTATTTTAGGGGAAACATTGCTTCCTGACTCCAATCCGGCAATATGAAAAACTCCCTGGATCAATGGTCCTCTAGAAATCTAGCAACTATAACCTGTAATAATAGTACACTCCAGAAATACATCCAGGCCCCTCTTGAACTATTTTAGTGAATTCACCATCACCACCTCCTCAGGCAGAGAGTTCCATAGTCTCACTGCTCTTACCATAAAGAATCCTCTTCTATGTTTGTGTAGAAACCTACTTTCCTCTACATGGAGAGCATGTCCCCTCATCACAGTCACAGTCCTGGGTATAAATAGATGATGGAAGTCATCTCTGTACTGACACCTGATATATTTGTACATAATTATTAGATTTCCCCTCAGTCATCTAACCTAAATAGCCCTAATTTTGATAATCCTTCTGGGTACTGTAGTCAGCCCATTATCTTATTGGCCCAATGCTGTCCTCTGTGATACCCCACTAGTGACAGTGACCAAATCTGAGTGTGGACCATTAATAACCACCCTCTGTTTTCTATAAATGAGCCAGTTACTAACCCACATACACAAATTTTCCCCCAGTCCAAACATTCTCATTTTATGTACCAATCTTTTATGTGGCACCGTAGGAAATGCTTTGGAGAAGTCAATCTATATAGGACATCCATTGACTCACCCCGTTCAAGTCTTGAATTTACCTCCTCATAGAAACTGATTAAATTAGTTTGACATGATCGATCCTTCATAAATACTTGCTGATATGGTGTTATATGCTTATTTTCATTGAGATAACCGTCGAACAGTTTACCCACAACAGATGTTAGACTTACCAGCCCATATTTTCCAGGCTCTGTTATTGACCCCTTTTTGAATATTGGCACCACATTTGCTAAGCGCCAATCCTGTGTAACTGACCCTTTCCTTAAATATCAGAAATAGGGGTCTGTCTAGAAGATTACTTAATTCTCTTATGATACGGGGGTGTATCCCATCTGGACCCTTTGATTTGTCTAATGTTAATTTTTTAAGATGCCGCTGTACTACTTCCACACTTTAAATGGGAAATTTACTTTTACACTCTGTATTTCATCTGACAGTTTATTTTCCTTAGTGAATACAGTGCAGAAAAAAAAAAACTCCTCTACAAGTCCTCCCTTGTCACTTTGTAAAGGGCCAACACTTTCAGGTTTAAACTTTTTACCATTTATGTAATTGAAGAAGATTTTAGGGTTAGTTTTACTACGGCAATGAGTTACTCCTCCTCCTTTACTACGGCAATGAGTTACTGTCTCCAGCTTGTCTGCTTCCATCTTTCTTTTACATATCCTATTTTTTTTGCTTACAGTTTTTAAATGCTTCTTTGATACCTTCCTGTTTTAGTTATGTAAATGCTTTCTTTGTGTCATTTATTGTTTTGTGAACATCTCCATTTATCCACATTGCTTTTTGTCTATGTTCCTCACACTTTTATTCCCATAAGGTTTTCTACCCACAGTGACTCGACATGTTCATTACTCTCATTTTTATCTTCCTAGAGAGTGGACTTTACATAAAGACAAACTATTCCCCATCTCTGTTTCTTACTTTTCTATCTATGATAGCTATCATCCAGCCATGTCTCAGTTATTCCCAATATGTCATAGTCCTCCTCAGACATTACTAATTCCAGTTCACTAGTTTTATTAGTCAGGCTTCTAGCATTATTATACATACGATTAAGAGGTTTTTGGATATGTTTTACCCTACCCCTTTTCTTATGAACCGTTATAGTCCCTGCATTCCACCCCCAGTTACAATACTTTTACTCAGGTCACTGTCTGCACTGTCTTCCCCTCCTATAACGTAATTACCCTCTCCGCAGTCCCTTGTTTAAACACAACTCCAACCTTCTAGCCATCTTATCCCCAGAACAGCTGCAGCTTCCTTACTGAGGTAAAGCTCATCCCTATGATAGAGCCTGAAGCCTGCCTAGTTCTCCAGGAGCCAAAACACCTCCTTCCTACACCAGCTCTTGAGCCGCTTGTTAACCTCCCTAATTTCCAGCTCGTGATACGGGTAGTATTTCAGAAAATACTACCTTTGAGGTCCTTGCCCTGAGCTTGCAAGTCTCTTAAATCATTTTAAAGATGCTCCAACTAACTCTAACTTTGTTTTTGGTTCCAATGTGAACCATGACCGCTGGGTCTTTGCCAGGCTCTCCCAGTAATCTATCAACCAAGTCTACAATATGTCAAACTCGAGAGTTCAACGACCCCGGTCTTTGTGACAGATCGCCCCATCTGTACCCCTAATGAGTCTCCCACTACCAGCACCTGTCTGGCCTGCGCTGAACTCCTGGTCCCCTGCTTACTGGAGCTGAAATTCTTCTGGCTGGCAGTGCTAGCCCTGAACTGACATCCCCCTCATCTGCCAACCTCGCAAACTTGTTGGGGTGTGTCAGATCAGGGCTAACATCCCTGGCACTCTTCTCTCTACCCCACTTTCTAACTGTTATCCAGCTAGCTACCTCACTTTCCTGATCATCCATACAACCCCCTCTTCCCACCATCTACCCCATAGAATGTCTGCCCAGTGAGCAGCAAACTCTTTTCCATATTGCCAAGGTATCTCAGTGTTGAAATTCACTCATTTAGATACAAGATCTAGGATATCAAAAGTGCAATTTGCTCACATTTTGTACAAAAATATGCACCCTTAAACAGCTGCTACAAGACTGCATACATTGCACAAGATGTGCACCTATGCTTCTCTGTTTATTACCAAACAAACTGTTGCAATTTTGCTACCCTTTAATATTCAGTATACCAAATCTGTGACTTGTTTAAAGAGGCCCCATAATAAAATGTCAGGTCAACAATAGAGTGGAAAATGAAAGACCCGTGCCTTGTGATCCGTGAATGAGAATGCTGGTGATTGTAATAGTGCAAACAGCAGTAGCAGCACAGTTCTCCCTTACTTCCGGTAGTCAGCAGATTATTATTATTAAATATCACCTATAGCAAAAAATGAATGAAGGACTCCCATAAAATCACAATTGCCCTGTGTATACAACTATTGAATAAACCACCAAGGAAGAAAAATGCATATACATATATTTACTTACCAGTTAAGCCCCACACCTTGACTTGCATTTTGTGAGTATCTTCTTCTGAGGAATTCCCCTAGAAGAAGCTACCTGCGAAACGTGCTTCGGGCTTGAGGGTAAACTGGTTGGTAATTACAGTATATATATATATATATCTACATATGTCTTTTCCCCTCATCTCTTTCTTATAAATTCTTTTATTTTGATTGAGAAATTTACAGTACCGGCGCCGTACATGTACGGCGCTGGTACGATGCGGGCACATGGCGCCCGCTCGCGGGTGCGGCGGGCGTCATGGCCGGCAAGTCTCTGCTGTTTCTAACAGCAGAGACTTGCCGCTACTTACCCGATCGGCGGCGTCTTCCGGGGTGACTAGATGCCGTGATCACACGTGATCACGGCATCTAGTTGCGTCTAAACCCGGAAGCGTTTGCTTCCGGGTGGTGTACAGACACCCCGTGTGGCCAATCGGGGTGTCTGTACACCATATGAAAACTGTAATCCTCGCTGGTGAGGATTACAGTTTTCAAAGTGCAATTCTTATTCTGGCCACTAGATGGCAGGCCAGGATAAGAAATGAGCAATTGATGGATTTAACTGCCTCTAGTAAATCCATAATTGCTCATAAAGAAAATTAAAAAGCCACAATATATAAGCTCATATTTGAGCATTCAAATAGTAAAAAAAATTTAAAAAAAATGTTAAAAAATATATAAAAAATAAAAAAGATATAAAAGTTCAAATCACCCCCCTTTCCGTATAAGTAAAAATAAATACCTAAATAACACTAAATATAGACATCATGGATATCACCGTGACCGAAAACGCCCGTACTTTTAAAATATAAAAAAAAAAATCCAATACGGCGAATTGTGTGGCGGAAAAAAGCGTCCAAATGGCGATTGCCGGTTTTTGTCGCTTTTTTTTTCTAAAAAAAATTAAATAAAAAGTGATCAAAAAGTCATACACACCCCAGAATGGTATTAATAAAATCTTCAGATTGTCCCGCAAAAATGAGCCCCCATACAGCTCTGTACACATAAGTACCAAAAAGTTATAGGGGTCAAGATATGACAAGGAAAAAAAAAAAAAAAAAAGGGCAACTTTCTAATTTTTTTTCACTATCAAAACGCAGGAAAAACTATACATATTAGGTATTGCCGGATTCGTACTGACCAGTAGAATGAAAATAACGGGTCAGTTTTAATGCACATCGAACGCTGTAAATAAGAAACCCGTAGAACTGTAGCGGAATAGCGTTTTTTTTGCAATTTCACCTGATTTGGAATTTTTTTCCTGCTTCCCACTACACCGTATGCAATATTAAATGGTGGCGTTGGAAAGTAAAACTTGTCCCGCAAAAAACAAGCCCTCATACAGCTATGTGAACAGAAAAATAAAAGAGTTATGGCTGTTTGAAGGCAGGGAGCGCAAAACGAAAATGCATGACCGAAAAAACCTCCGGTACTGAAAGGGTTAAGGCCTCTTTTACACTAGTGGCAGCACGGATCCGTCACCTAAAGAGTGCCGACGGATCCGTACTGCCGCTGACATGTGTGGAGCCGAAGCAGCGCTCCGGCCCCACACATGTTGACACAGACACAGAGAACATACATACACACACATACACACAAACACATACATACTTACATACTCCAGCCAGGGACGCCGGCAGCACGTCTTCACGCACCTCCTGCGCGTGATGATGATTCCCCACAGCACCCTCTGCTGGGCGCAGTGGGGAAACGTCATTGCTGCACGCAGGAGGCGCGTGAGGACATGCTGCCGGCGTCCCTGCCTGGAGTATGTGAGTATGTATGTGTTTGTGTGCATGTGTGAGTATGTATGTATGTATGTATGTCTGTATGTATTTCTGTATATGTGTAGCCGAATCCGGAATGACCCCCCATTGCAAGTCAATGGAGGACAGATCCGGATTACTGATGTGTCACACCAAACGGATCCATCCCCATTGACTTGCATTGGGGGGCATTCCGGATCCGTCTTGGTGCGGATGCCTGGACCGAAGAGAAAACCGCAGCATGCTGCGGTTTGTTCTCCGGTATGAAGACGGAACGGAATGCTTTCAGGAGCATTCCGTTGTCTTCAGTTCAGTTTTGTCCCCATTGACAATGAATGGGGACAAAACTGAAGCATTATTTTCCGGTATTGAGCCCCTATGACGGAACTCAATACCGGAAATTAAAAACGCTAGTGTGAAAGTAGCCTAACACAGAAACAGCAATAATAGTCCACTGTATAGTGGTCCAATTTACAGAATATCTATAGATATTACAGAAATTAAGGGTTAGGGAAGGAGCAAAGGGAAAGAGGAGGGAAAGGGAAACAGATTAATTAGGCATCTGAGACAATATTATTATGAAATCACTGGTAAAAAGTAACAGTCACCATTAGCTTTACCTGTACAATGTTACTTGGTCATTCTGTGCTGGTTACCTATTAGCACATGGAGACAGTAGCTAACAACAGCTTTTATTAGGTAGTTATTAGAGATGAGCGAGCATGCTCGTCCGAGCTTGGTGCTCGTTCGAGTATTACGGTACTGGTAAGTGCTCACTGCTCGGACGAGTATCTCGCCATGCTCGAGGAAATGGCAACTTCCGCATTGTGCATTTTTGGCGCCTATAAACTCAGCCAATCACAAGCCAGGAGACTCTGCGGTACACCCAGCATCACGTGGGGCCCTTACATGTCAATAGCAGGGGTTGGCTGGCCTGATCAGGTGACCCTGCAATATACTAGTGACTGCCCGCAGTGCTCGGCTCAGATGCTGTCTGGATGTTGTTAGGGATAGAGCTGCTGCGTTTCAGGGAGAGTGTTAGGGTCTGCATTTAGTTCTTTGTTAGGCAGGAGTGATCTCAAAAGAACCCAACAGCCCTTATAAGGGCTACAAGACATTTTTTTTGTCTCCTGGCTGGGGTGGCTGGCTGGCACTAGTAGTGCAGCTATCGCCATATATAACCCTTTTTTTTATTATTGTTATATCTCACAAATCTCACATACAAATCCATTTCACACAGCTGTGTGGAACCATTCTGTGTGTCACAGTTCAGCTGTCCACTCAACACAATCCGTATTTTCTGTTCAGGTGACACATTCTGTACGTCACTTAATTAAAAAAGGTCTTTTGCTGTCACTGATACAGCTACATTAGAAAAATCTCTGTGCGACATTTGTCTGGGTTGCAACTATGCAGACCAAGTCTGCCTAATCTAATAGTTTCCGTGTAATTGCTCCATACTGCACGGTATGTAATAACATACGTAATTTTGATCTAACTTATCCACCTATATATTTACTTGTTCAGATTGCGGGAAGTTTGTGGGTTTCAGTACAGCAGGCCCATTTATTTTATTTTTTTAATATAATACACTTATATACAGAAAATGTTGAACCCCAGGGCTAAGGGTCGAGGACGAGGGCGTGGGCATTCAATTACTGCAGGGGGCAGAGGCCGTGGTCCTGGGCAAGGTGAGACAGTACCTGCTGATGAGGGAGCAGGGGAGCGCCGCAGAGCTACACTCCCTAGCTTCATGTCTCAACTTACAGGGACACGTGGTAGAGGACTGTTGAAACCACAACAGTGCGAACAGCTGATCTCGTGGATTGCGGATAATGCTTTAAGTAATTTGTCCGCCAGTCAGTCTTCCACGCAGTCCACCCACGTTACCCAAGGGAGCACTCCTCTGGCTCCTCCACCTCAACCTCCTTCCCCCCAGTCTGCCCCCTCCCAGGAAAATTTGGAATGCGATCCGGCATACTTTCAGGAACTGTTTTCTGGACCCTTCCCAGAGTTACAAACCACTTCTCAGGTTGCTGCTGACCTCTTTCCCGATGCCCAAGTGTTCCAACTGTCGCAGTCTGTGGGTGATGATGATGATGACAATGTTGAGTTAATGGAAGAAGTTTGTAAAGAGGTGTCGGACGATGAGGAGACCCGGTTGTCAGACAGTGGTGAAGTTGTTGTCAGGGCAGGAAGTCCGAGGGGAGAGCAGACTGAGGAATTGGAGGATGACGAGGTGACTGACCCAAGCTGGGTTGATATGCCGAGTGACAGGGGCGGGCTGGGCCGGGGGGCAGGGGGGCATGTGCCCCCCGGGCCGATGCTGGTAGGGCCGCCTGACTCACAGTCTGCAAGTACAGCAAGAAATTTTGAAGAATGGGCACAACCACATCGCGACTATAGCTCAGCAGCGCAGCACGGCCGGCCTTCTGTTGAGCACTGCAGGCCGGCTGGTGTGTGTTCCCATTGGCTGCGCTGCTGTGACACACTCACTCACTGTGGCCATCTAGGGCTGGATCGGGATTCTGCTTGCAGGCAGCCCGGATGAGCCGCCTCCCGGCTTGTTAACTCCGCCCACTAGTGACGTCAGTGGCGGGTCACATGACCAACACACTGACTCCGCCCACCCGTGCTCTATGAGTGAGTGAGGCTCCAGAGCAGAGAGCATTTGAGCAAAGTTGAACAGCAATATGCCTTCAGTAGTGCCAGTAAGTTTGGGGGTTGGGCTGCTGCTTGGGCATAAAATAAGACAAATAATAAGTGGTGGAGTAGAAAGATATAAATAATATGCACTTTGCAGCCAGCAGGTGAGGTGCTGGTGAAGCACATAGCAGCAAGCAACAGAAGGCTGCAGAATACTATATAATATATATATAATTATGGCAGCTTTTTAGAAGGCTATGGGCATGATAAAAAAATATAGTGCCATATAATTAAAGGGGTTGTATCATCTCAGACAATGGGGTGTATTGCTAGGATATGCCCCCATTGTCTGATAGGTGCAGGTCCCCCCTCTGGGACCTGCACCTGTATTGAGTAAGGAGCATTGATAGTCATGGAGGGCGCACTGTGCATGCTCAGCCACTCCCATTAATTTCTATGGGGCCGACAGAAATAGCTGAGGCAGCGCTGAATGGATGGCGGCCATGCATGCGTGGTGTGCCCTCCATGACTTTCAAGGCTCCGTTCTCGATATAGGTGCGGGGCCCTGAGGTAGATTCCGCACCTATCAGACAATGGGAGCCTATCCTAGCAATACACCCCACTATCTGAGATGATACAACTCCTTTAAGATCAGCCTCCCGCTCCTTCCCCCAATACAGCCTCATGTAAATAACATTCTCAGTCCCCTTCTGTCAGCCCCTCTAACATACAGTGGCAAAGTGTACATGAGATTTATCTAATCTCATATGCTTTGCTGGTACTGTAATATGCTGTGGTTTTTCCCACATAATAATCTGTATAGAAAAAAACAGACGTAATCTGTAACGTGTGCAGGTAGACTAAGGCTACGCGCACACAACAGTAACAAAAAAACATCCTTTAAGACACATAAACTGTCAGTTTTAAACCCTTTCAGTACCTGAGGTTTTTTTAGTTTTGCGTTTTCATTTTTCTTCCCTATTTTCTGCGAACCCTAACTTTCTATATTTTTGTTCACATAGCTGTATGAGGGCTTATTTTTTTTGCGGGACAACTTGTACTTTCTAATGCCGCCATTAATTATGGCATAAAATGTAGTGGGAAGCGGTAAAAAAATTCCAAATAGGGGGAATTGGAAAAAAAAATGCAATTCCTCCACAGTTTTATGGGTTTTGTTCCCACAGCGTTCCGTTTGCGGCAAAACTGACCCATGCCCTTTGTTCTCTTTGTCAGTACAATTACATCGATCACGGCATCTAATGCCTTTATTTACCGCGATCGGCATTATTGCCGGTTGCGGTGGGTAGCTGCAGGTATCTGCTGTTTAAAACAGCAGAGACTTGCCGGCCATGACGCCCCGCTGCACGTGGGAGCAGGCGTCATGTCCCTGCATCTCTCCAGCGCCATACATGTATGGCGCTGGTAGCGAAAGGGTTAAAAGATGATTTTTCAATGATGCCTTTCTGAGAAATAGACTCTACAAACTGTCTCTTCAATTGTATGGGGGTTGTCGGTCAGTGAAAATGGATAGGAAAGAACATGTTCTATTTTTTTTCATGAATGACCCTATAGACTACAATTGTTCTTAAAACGGATGTGTGACAGACATTAAAAAAAATGTTCCTCACACGGCTGTTTTTAACTGTTGTGTGCATGTAACTTTAAGCTAGTCAGTGCAAGCCAGGGGTTTATAAACCCACAACAGTCCAAGAGCAGCGCTCCGAATAGACCATGCTGTAGTGTAGACATGGGCACCTCTATATGTAATTATATATGTACAACTGGTATTCGTTATACATCTTCTTGTATATATGTAGTGATATGGAGCATGCTGGTATAACCTGGGTATCTCCTGTATATAATTATATATGTACAGCTGGTATAAGTTATACATCTTCTTGTATATAGTGATATGGAGCGTGCTGGTATGCTGGGAGAGGAAAATAGGTTTAGGATGGGCCGCTACTCATGGGCCACTGCTGCGTGCTTACCCCCTAGGCTAAAGAAGGCCAGCCAGCCCCTGCCGAGTGAAGACAGTGCTTCTGAGGCGGAGGCGAGTGCTGCACCAGAACAGGTTGTAAGAGGCAGTGGTGTGGCCAGAGGGAGAAGCAGGGCCAGAGCTGGTGCATCAGCAGCAACTGTTTCACGTAGTGAAGCTCCCGTGGCGAGGCCTAGATGTTCGCAAGTCTGGAGGTTCTTTAAAGAAAGTGAGGATGACTGACGGACTGTGGTGTGCAACCTGTACCACACCAGGATCAGCAGGGGTGCCACCACTACTAGCCTAACCACCACCAGCATGCGCAGGCATATGAGTGCTAAACACCCCACTCAATGGAACCAAGGCCGTTCACCACCTCCTGCGGGTCACACCACTGCTCCTTCCCCTGTGTCACTCGCTGCCTCTGCTAGTCAACCCCCTGCCCAGGACCCCGGTACGAGCGCCTCCCGCCGGAAAACCACACCTTCGCCTCAACGATCCTCCACAGTGTCCACCAACGTGTCCCAGCGCAGCGTTCAGCTGTCTTTACAGCAGACGCTGGAGCGCAAGAGGAAATACAGTTCCACCCACCCACATGCCCAAGCCCTCAACGTCCACATCTCCAAATTGCTAAGCCTGGAGATGCTGCCCTATAGGCTGGTAGAGACTGAGGCCTTTCACAATCTCATGGCGGTGGCTGCCCCTCGGTATTCGGTCCCCAGCCGCCACTATTTTTCCCGATGTGCCGTCCCAGCCCTACACCAGCACGTGTCACAGAACATCATCCGTGCCCTGACCAACGCTGTTTCTGAGAAGGTCCACCTAACCACGGACACGTGGACAAGTGCTGCCGGGCATGGACACTATATCTCACTGATGGCACATTGGGTTAACTTGGTGGAGGCTGAGACCGAGACTGACCCTGGGGCCGCTCATGTACTGCCCACACCGAGGATTGCGGGGCCTACCTCAGTCACAGACTAACTCAGTCACTCTGTTGTCACCGCCGCCATACAGGGCCACAAAAAATGTTTATGTGGTTCGCCTGCTCCCACAGTGTCACTCGCTCACTCTGTTGTCACCACCATAGTGGTTTGCACTATAGCAGCCCAAGTCTGCACATTCCCCTTTTTATCTCCAAGTGATCTATACTGCACGTCACGTAATAAAATAGGTTCTTTTGCTCTCAGTGATAGAAAGGATCTTATTAAATGGATTTGTTTCTCTTTAACTGATCTATACTGAACGTCACTTTTAAAAATACGTCTTTTTCCTCTCTTTCGCTCTCTCCAAACTATTTTTCCGGATAGGTGCCATATACGGTATTAAACTGAGAAGAATACATAGAACACATACCACACTTGATCAATCTCATAGTTGACAACTGTACCGGTTGATGCTAAATTTTTAAGTTGGGGTCCTGCGCCGTCATTCGAACTCCATCCGGCTGTTGTCACCACCACACACGCTAGCCAAGGGGGCACTCCTCTGGCTCTTCCAGCTCAACCTCCTTCCCCCCAGCCTGCCCCCCACCTACAGGCCCTCTCTCCAAACAATTTACCCGGGTAGGGGACGTATTAGATATTGTACTGATTTTTTTTTTTTGGTACTTCTTTTAATTGCCTCCTGCGATAGTGCGATAGACGGGAATCGAAACCCGGGTCAACTGCTTGGGAAGCAGCTATGCTCACCACTTTACCACCAACAGCCACAGCAACTAATAAGAACAGATACTAAACTTGATGTAAGCCAACATGTCGACAATCGATAACCCGAAACGGGTCCGCCGTCGAGCCCGGCGTTCGGCCACCCTGAGCATTTCACATACTCTGACCGAGTCTGACCCTGGGGCCGCTCATGTACTGCCCACTTGGAGGATTGCGGGGCCTACTTCGTTCATGGTTTCTCAGAATTACTATGCCACTTTCTCCAACCCCTCCTCCTCCACCTTCGAATTACCATCCGTGCTTCACCTCCTGCTACCTCAGTCTAACTCGGTCACTTGTTGGTGTCACCGCCATGCTGTGTCAGGCTTATGCCTGCATCGTGTGGCTGGGGATAGGAGCACAGTGCCAGCATGGACATGGGTGATGGACCTTTGTTGCACCTAGTTGGGTGCTTCCCTATATATTCCCACCATGCCAGCCATGGGTTGTACATTAACTAATAACAGGGAAAACAAAAAAAATATTTTACAGGAGGGTCAACCGCAGACACTCCAAAACAATTTTACATGAGGGATTGTCTCCCGGTCTGCCATCGTGTTCGGTCAGGCTGTCAGTAGGTACACCACCTCTGTCGTCCACAGAAGCAGCCACTATGAGGAAGGCCACGGCAAGAACATCCCCTTTTCAATTGAGAGCAAGTGTAGAATTGTAGGAGGATGACACTTTTCTTCTGCAGTGGATTCACCTTCCCCTTTATCATTGCCAGTTGGTGAAAAAGTAATTGGCAATGATGAAGAAAATGTAACGGTGCAGTGGACCGTCTGTGACGCAAAACCTATATATTCCCACCATGCCAGCCATGGGTTGTACATTAACTAATAACAGGGAAAACAAAAAAAATATTTTACAAAAGGGTCAACTTCGGACACTCCAAAACAAATTTTTTGGAGGCTCGCCTACAGACATTTGACTGCTACCTCAATCTAACTTGGTCACTTGTTGGTGTCACTACGCTGTCACCATGATGTGTCAGGCTTATGCCTGCGTCATGGGGCGGGGGATAGCACAGCAGTGCCAGCATGAGCAGTGGTGTCACCTGCAGGCAGTGATGGACCTTCGTTGCACCTAGTTGGGTGCTTCCCTAACATGTGATGGGCATGTGCCTCGCCTTTCTTGGTGTGGGTTAGCACAATTGCCATGAGGGTAACCACCAGGCTGTTGCCTGAGAATTTGGGGTAATGGTGGGATTAGGCAGCCTCAGAGGCATCCATGCATGCTGCCCCTGCTGTTTCCTGTCCATTTCCGTGGTGTTTCCATCATTTTCTGATGTTTCCAGGTTTTCACCCAGCCTTCCCTAGGCAGAGCCTTGGTCTCCTGCAAAAATGCTCGAGTCTCCCATTGACTTCAATGGGGTTCGTTACTCGAAACGAGCACCCGAGCATCGGGAAAAGTTTGACTCGAATAACGAGCACCCAAGCATTTTAGTGCTCGCTCATCTCTAGTAGTTATGTATTCGGATAAATGTTTTATTTAAAATGTGTTAACCACACAGTTCTCTTGTTTTGGTATGCCTGCCATTTCTATTTTTTATTTACTGTTATATGTGTTCTTGATAAATTTGCTTTGGAATTCTACCTTGCATATGCATGAGCAGCGTAAAGCGGTCAAGTATTACATCATATGCACCATACTAGTGCAGCAATGTAGCATATGTTATTTTGAACTCAGGCCCTTTGAAGAGACCACTAGATATGTCAATAGGGACAACTGAAGCATCAACAAGTTCATCCCCTTGATAATTATATTAGAGCAAATCCTCCCACTGATGTAACAAGGGATGGTGAAAAAAGAACAAATTCCACAAGTTTGTGGCCGCCCTGTAGATGTTGGGGACCCACATGGACAAAGTCCCATGGAGGAGAAAGTGGAGGAGGATGAGGAGCTATCCCTGCAGGAGGAAGATAAGGAGGAAGAGTCACTAGTGGAGGAGCATGAGGCTTATGATAATGATGATGACAACACTAGCTGCTTGCTTACATGCTGACAGGCATATGCAGTGATCTAAGGGTTCGCTGCTATTGGAGTTAACTACTATACTGCTATAGTTAATTTGTTGGCCTTAAAGACAGTTGTTGGGTGTGAGCTGGCTCCACCCCTCTATTTTGGAGCTGCTGTGTAGAGTGTAGCTGATGTCTGTGAGGACAAGCAGCAGACAGTTATACACCAGCCTTGGGAGCCAAGTGATAAAAGTGCTGTATTACCAGCATCCACTGTGTACATACGTAGCTTCATGGAACTTTCTGTGAGCAGGCTCCTGGCAACTGCTTGTATGACCAGGAGGCCCTTCTCCGCCCTACTGGGCCACCCACCTCCCACATTCTCTGCTACCACAGGTAGCTTAAGCCACTGCAGCAGCCAGTTCAGTTTGCTGAACATAATGGAGCAATTTTTCATGTGTCACTCTAGGCTGATGCATATCAGCAAATGGATATGTACCTTATCTTCACACTTGTCAAAATGAGTAAGGCATGGATGAATGAGGATTTTAACATACCTAGGCTGAGACCAATGAATATATCTGCCATTGCTGGATTGATCATGCCACTGCCTCGTTCTGCCTGACATCATGTTACGTACTGTATGACTGCATATCTACTGCCTTGTCACTACTGCTATCCCTACACAGCCACACATTTACTGTCTTGTCTCTTAGCTTTTTTGGATGCTTGTTCAGAACAAGCTACAGCTTCTTTAAAAACTTCCGTGTGTGTATAAACACGGCAGAAATTTGTCTCTGTTAAGGCATATTTTTTTGCATGCTTGTTCAGAACAAGTCACTGTTTTTTTCTGATAACACTGTGTGTGTTTAAACACCTTATGTCCCCAATAAGGGACAATTTTTCATACTTTCTAATTTTAAAAATATCACAAATCCAATGGTGCAGTATATTTTCTTATTTATAATGGATAAAGTTTCCATTCTTTTAGTAGGTAGATAACACAGCAGACTATGCCATTCTGTCTGTGTCAGTTAGGACACAAGTGTGAACAGAGACTATAACTGTTCTCTTGCTTAGCTCACATGGAATTTCACACTGAATATCAGAAAATGTTCTTTTTTTATTTATTTACTTATAATTTTTTAGAAAAATATTCTGTTTTATGCTTTATATTAAACTTCTGGTAACTGACATAAATAAGTTAATTCACAAAGGTATACCATAGGTACAAAGGTATAACCGTATGTTAAATTATGATCTCTTAGCTTCAGAATCTTTATAGTGCATGTGCTGTTTTCTTATACTTACAATTCCATAGATTGGTATTTGCAATAGTGTAAGTTTATATTTTTGACATTCCAACTACCTCAGGGACACCACTACAGGGTGTACAGAGGTAATAAGGGGTTCAACATATAATATAATAGGCCACCAGTATTATAAATGGCAAGATAGTTGGGAGCCATGAAACGGATATTTTATTGGGGTCCTGTTAGCTCAAGTTATGGCTCTGATCACTCTGGTTTACATATAAAATACTTTCTTAACAAAGCAGATATATAATTTTTCATGTTTTAGTCACATAAGTACTTTACATACCTTTCAATTCATTTGAATTCAAATTGTTTGTCTGAATATATGATCTACTTTAAAAACACTAATACTTACAGCCACAGCAAGCGTCACAGAGTCCAGCTCAATTTTGCCTAAATGTCCACAGAATGCAGAGCTCACAAAAGCCAAAAGAAACCCCATCAACTGAGTTAAGAACTAAAAAAAAGGACAAATATATATACTGTAAATGTATATTAATAGTTCTATGACATGTCTTGAGATCAATATTTTTTGACAGTTAAGAGTGAAGTATACTATTTAAAGATGACCTGACAGCTCTCCTGATATGTCTGTTTCTGTTTAGCAAAACTCTGTCTTCCCTATTAAAGGGTTTTCTGAGATTTTTTACCTGATGATCTATCCTCTGGATAAGTAATCAGTATCTGATCAGTGGGGGTCCGATCAGATACTGATGATCTATGCAGAGGATAGGTTATCAGTTAAATAATCCTGGAAAACCCCTTTAAATAACAATTGTGCGGCATCTTTTCCTAGAATTCTTTGTTTTGTTGTTCCTGTTATTCCTCCTGTAGACGTACAATAGGGTTTTCCCATTGCCTTTGTCAGTAAAGTGTGTATTCACACAGTCTGACACAGGCAGCACAGATTGGATAGTGTCAGAATGTAACATTAGGCATGTTGCAAATAACTAAAGATCTAACAATCTTCTCCAGTATTTCAGGGGTGGTGTCACACAGGGGGAGATTCTCCTATGTTCATGCCATGATACACTTCCTAAAACGTGTTTGTGAAAATCAGACTTTGATAGATCCATGCTTTTAAATAAAACCATGTCACCCACTCACACCTGATTGTCATCCTATTGATTGAAAATACCATCAAATTATCTGCTAATTAGAGATGAGCGAACGTGCTTGTAACGAGCATTGTACCGCTCGGCTCCCCTGTGCTCGCATGGGCGCAGGCAGCCGCTTCCGTCGGGTGAGGAGAACGGAAGCGGCTGCCTGCGCCCATGTGAGCGCAGGGGAGCCGAGCGGTACAGTGCTCGTTACGAGCCTAATCCTAAAGGTTACAAGGTCTAATATTTTTGAGTTATTTGTTTGATCTTATCTTCTTTTAGGTTTTGTGTGAAAAGCTAATGTAGTTTTAGGTCAAATGTATGCAGAAATATAGAAAATTCTGAAGGGTTCCCAAACCTTCAAGCACCACTGTATACAGTATATATTTTTACACCGCTTACAACCACCCAAAATTGCTATAAAATGATCTTTTAGAGGGGTCAATGTGCAAATATTAAAAAGGAATTGAGAATCCCAAAAATCTGATGTAGATTAGTGGTGATCAATAAACATTGAAACATTTCTGACTAGTTACAATACTCTCTTTCCAACCACCCTTATAATTTGAGGCTGGATAGATTTCTACATTTTAGAAAATATGCAACATGTCAAACACATAGCATCACAATTGTGCAAAACAAGTAATGCTATATACCAAAACAGCACTGCCGTATTCCAAACTGGTCACTTTATTAGAAAAAACACTCAGGCAATAAAAAACATCACCTTCTTGACGCCTTTCGGGCATCTAGGCCCTTTGTCACTTTCACATTTGGATCCAAGAATCTCTGCTCACCGTGAAATGCCGACAGCCTTGTGGACATTGTGGTTCTCTGATGGAGTTGGTAAGGGGGAGATTCCCCGCAATTGTGTTTCTTTTTATATGGCAAAACACATAGAGTCCCCATACAATCCATCTTCCTCTGGTAATCCCTGTTGTCTACCTGTCCCATGCATAATAGCTGCATACAAGTTCTTCTTGTACTATGTGAGCTTCACAAGCTGTAGTTGCTAATGTTGCTGTAAGTTCTGTATAAGAAAGATGCATTGGCTATTCTGCCAACTGTATTCAAATACAGGACTTCGGTGGTCTGCCAGTGAGCACCACCATACTAGGCATAATGAATAAGACATTTACAAGAGAGTATGACACAACATGTCTAGTAAACATTGTGACAATGACAACAATATTGGCCATTACATTTGGTTGTAATCAAAATATTTAGTAGAAGCAATTATTTATATATTTAACATTCCATTTACATGCAGTCAGCTAGTTCCAGAAGATGACCAGTCAAAACTGTCTGCACAATATGCATTTGTAGATTACAATCTGTCTATAAATAGTGAAATCATCTCTTACCACTGGGATGGCCAAGGCAAGCAGCTGTTTTGCTTCATCACAGAATCCATCAATTACTAAACATTTTACCAGTTTCCTAAATCCCTTTGCATTGCCTGAAAGTGGTGAAGTCTCATGTAGTTCATCCTTCTTTCCAGTCTTCATCGTTGGCTGTACATGGGAAAATTCGTTTGTAAGCACTATGCTATATGTAGACTATTGAAGAGAAAAATCCATGAAATCTCACAAAACAGCTCTTCACTGTAAAAGTGTCATGTTCCTAGAAGTGTATGCTTCAAGCAATGTATAGCTTGGAGGGAGGAGAACTAGCTCAAACCAGTGGGCCCAAAACACACAAATAAAGCTAACATAACATCAGATTTTTTTTTTTTTCAGTTTCAGTGTATTCTATGTACCCTTGGTAGAGCTTGATGGACTAATGTCTTTTTTCTCTGTTCATATCTATACGTCAAACAAGTATTCCTATATGTCATAATTAGAGATGAGCGAATCATGCAAAAAATTATTCGCCGAACTTTTCCTAAAATTCGTATATTCGACGAATAGATTTGTTGTATTTGTGTACAAAATATACGTTATTATGTGCTATTTGCGAATAATCGCTCACTAATAACGAACGTTCATTTTTCAAAAGGTACGCAACTTTATACGCTTTTAATCTATACACTGTTGCGTACGAATATAAGTCTTGCGAATGCACGCACAACGCTAGGTCGTGGCGTACGAACCTCAGAGTACGAACCTGAAGAGCTAAAGTACATGGTCCAGAAGATGGACAACCTGGGCTATGATGGCAGTGGCACCCATCAACACCCGCACCAAGAAAAAAATAAAATAGTGGAGCGGGTGATACAAGGCCTGTGCCATCACTGTCAGAGTGAGCAGACCTGGGCCAGGTCCAGAGGAAGTGGTCGGACGTCAAATTGAAGTGCCCAGAGCGGCTAAGGCTGATCCGGGATGAGATACGAGAGGGTGAGTAATCAAAAATATTTGATAAGTAACATGTTAAAAAATTAGTTTACTGTCTGTATTGTATATGTACCAGTGCCATTAAAGAAAACCGTATAGGACAACGTGGGAGTGCGTAGTGCACTGCAGCAATTTTCTTTCATGCTAGGCCACGCCTCTAACTCCACTCAAAGGCTAGGGCTACACGACGACATTTGTCGCGCGACATTGTGTCGCACCAATGTCGCGCGACAATTTTTAGAATGGAAGTCTATGGTGTTGCACTGCGACATGCTGCGACTGCGACACGACAGTCGCAGAAAAGTCCATCCAGGATGGGTTTTTCTGCGACTGTCGTGTCGCAGTCAACACCATAGACTTCCATTGTAAAAATTGTCGCGAACACTGTCGCGAGTGTAGTTGTGCACTATGTGTCGTGCGACACATGTCGTCGTGTAGCCCTAGCCAAACAAGTGAAGGTATTCTCAGATACGTGCCCCTTCCCAGTAATTTGCCTTAAGCTACATTCACATATGTGGCATTGATCTGGCAGGCTGTTCCACGGTATTTGTCCTGCCAATTCCCGGCGTTCTTGCGGATAGCGGTCGGATCAGCGCCGTCCCCCATTATTGTTAATGGTGCTGGCCGTTCTCCCTTTTGTGTCAGGCAAATGCCGGATCCGGACAGATCCGGTGGGCTGTTCCCGGCCATAACAGACCGCCGGATCTCTAGCGTCTAGTGTGAAAGTACCCTTATATGCCCCTTCATAGTTAGCGCTTCCTCCTTCTACACACAGACTCAAAGATGTACTCATGCTGTAGCTAATGTGTCTGGAGTGGGTGATTTAAAATATATTCCCACGATAATGATATTAAGAAATTTATCACAATAAATACCCATTTAGAAGAAAAAAAACACTTGGGGCCACAAGGAGAAGACATTATACTGTATGGGGGCCACAAAGAGACATTATATTGGACGTCGGGGAAGGTGAAGGGACTGCTCCCTGCTTACCGTCACCCTTCTCTGCTTCCTATGGATGCAAAGACAGCTGACCATGGGACATAGCCACCCGTTCCCGGACACAGCCGCTAAAATCCTGACTGTCCTGCCGAATCCGGAACGGTTGGGACTGGAGCTATGGTATACTAGTGCATTGTATGTGCTGTATTTCTATTTTCTATGTTTGTACCTGCAGAATGTGACACACAGACATCTTTTATTCATTCATTCAACCCCCCACCCCTCCCAACAACGGACACGGAAACAAAATACGGTCGTGTGAATGAAGCCTTAGTATTAAAACGGTCATCATAACAATTGTGTATGGATTTATGTTGCAGAGCGACGTCGACAGCAGGGACGTGCCCGGACGGCCCCTGAAGGACCTTCTAGAAAGTGTAAACATATTTAATTTATTTTTAATCCAGGCTATGTGGGAGTGCAGCAGCAGTGATATAAGAGCACTAGTGGTTACGAATGGGATCCAGCCCCAAACTATTCAGATGTATCAACATCAGAAGTTACAACTGTTCTTTTGAGTTGAATGTAATGCTGCTGCACCAGAGAGGAGCTCCTCTGCCCCTCCTCCACCCCACCTGGCCCTCATACACCCCCAGCCCAGCTACCAGAGGCAGAAGGTAGGTAAAATAAAAAGTGTAATGGGTGGCCCTTCTGTCTTCAAAATACAAGCTAATTTTATGTTTTATCTTTTATAGCTCCAACCGTCAGGAGGGATATCGATTTTTTTCTCCAGGCCCATGGGAAGACAACCCAGTATGGGTGTCCCGCAAGTACAAACCCCTAATTCACAGAAGTGTAATATTTTCAAGCACTAGCATCATGCCACCCAACATGTTATTGATAACTAGACTGTGTACACATTATGTTCTCCAAGTGGTTAGTGAAGCCGACATATCACAATAATTTTAAAATCAAGTTAGTTAAAGAAGTATAAACTTGTGTTACCCCAAAAATATTTAACAAAAATGTGAATCATATTATGCAGCGCTCAGACGCCATTTGCAGCGAGGCGACCCTTCCCCTCCAGGGCCCTCTAAGGAGATGTCTTTCTGGTTCCAGTGTAGCAGTGCCAAGGGTATTTTAGGCCTACAGTGTCTCTGGGGTATGTGTGACGGTGTTCCTACCTTGATGGACGTATAGGCCCCAGGCGGTGGCTCTGGCTGCAAAAATGATAGGTGGAATAATTGAGGGTCGTCGAGTGAAATGAAGTCCAGACCATCACTGGGGTGTTACAATTATAGTACAGTCATGGCCAAAAGTTTTGAGAATGATACAAATATTAATTTTTACAAAGTCTACTGCTTCAGTTTTTATAATGGCAATTTGCATATACTCCAGAATGTTATAAAGAGTGATCAGCTTAACAGCAATTACTTGCAAAGTCAATATTTGCCTAGAAAATGAACTTTATCCCCAAAAACACATTTCAACATCATTGCAGCCCTGCCTTAAAAGGACCAGCTAACATCGTTTCAGTGATTGCTCCATTAACACAGGTGTGGGTGTTGATGAGGACAGGGCTGGAGATCAATCTGTCATGATTAAGTAAGAATGACACCACTGGACACTTTAAAAGGAGGCTGGTGCTTGGCATCATTGTTTCTCTTCTGTTAACCATGGTTATCTCTAAAGAAACACGTGCAGTCATCATTGCACTGCACAAAAATGGCCTAACCGGGAAGAGTATCGCAGCTAGAAAGATTGCACCTCAGTCAACAATCTATCGCATCATCAAGAACTTCAAAGAGAGAGGTTCCATTGTTACCAAAAAGGCTCCAGGGCGCCCAAGAAAGACCAGCAAGCACCAGGACCGTCTCTTAAAAGTGTTTCAGCTGTGGGATCGGGCTACCAGCAGTGCAGAGCTTGCTCAGGAATGGCAGCAGGCAGGTGTGAGTGCATCTGCACGCACTGTGAGGCGGAGACTCTTGGAGCAAGGCCTGGTCTCAAGGAGGGCAGCAAAGAAGCCACTTCTCTCCAGAAAAAACATCAGGGACAGACTGATATTCTGCAAAAGATACAGGGAGTGGACTGCTGAGGACTGGGGTAAAGTCATTTTCTCTGATTAATCCCCTTTTCGATTGTTTGGGACATCTGGAAAACAGCTTATTCGGAGAAGACGAGGTGAGCGCTACCACCAGTCTTGTCTCATGCCAACTGTAAAGCATCCTGAAACCATTTATGTGTGGGGTTGCTTCTCAGCCAAGGGAATCAGCTCTATCACAGTCTTGCCTAAAAACACAGCCATGAATAAAGAATGGTACCAGAATGTCCTCTGAGAGCAACTTCTCCCAACCATCCAAGAGCAGTTTGGCGATCAACAATGCCTTTTCCAGCATGATGGAGCACCTTGCCATAAAGCAAAGGTGATAACTAAATGGCTCAGGGAACAAAACATAGAGATTTTGGGTCCATGGCCTGGAAACTCCCCAGATCTTAATCCCATTGAGAACTTGTGGTCAATCAAGAGACGGGTGGACAAACAAAAACCTACAAATTCTGACAAAATGCAAGCATTGATTGTGCAAGAATGGACTGCTATCAGTCAGGATTTGGTCCAGAAGTTGATTGAGAGCATGCCAGGGAGAATTGCAGAGGTCCTGAAGAAGAAGGGTCAACACTGCAAATATTGACTTGCTGCATTAACTCATTCTAACTGTCAATATAAGCTTTTGTTACTCATAATATGATTGCAATTATATTTCTGTATGTGATAAAAACATCTGACAAACACACATAAAAACCAGAGGGCAGCAGATCATGTGAAAATATAATATTGGTTTCATTCTCAAAACTTTTGGCCATGACTCCAAGAGATTCGCAATCTCTTTTTAACAAAGATTCGCAATCTCTTTTTAACAAAGCGAGAAACAGCCCTGCACCTCACATAGATCCAGAGATCTGCCCCAATTACTGCTACATCAAGCTGGTTACTAAAGGGTAGTGTGACTAGTGTCTATTCTGCTGCATGTCAGGACTTGTGTCCATCTCTCCCTATCACAGCTCAGGACAGGAGGCAGTTGAAGATTTAAACTGAGCATGTGCGGCCTTCTCAGTGAGCAGTTCAAAGAAAATTTAGAAAAAAAATGGCTCATTATTTAAAAATATATTTCACTGAATAACTGAGCCAGTTCTAGTAGATATACAAAATATTTCATGACATGCAACTAGTATTCAGATCCAGGTGCTGCTTTGAAAGTTTAGAATATTTTTCGTGGGACAACCCCTTTAACTTGATATTACATACTAATTATATTCCTGTTTCCACCCCTACCGACATACCACCTGACTTCGAGATGGAGGCCGTCATGCGGCGATTTGGCGTGAAGCTCCACGCTGCCACCCGCCTCCTACGCAGCCTCCAGCTGGACCACCTGGAGCTGCAGCAAATGATGGTGGCACGTCGGCATCCGGTTTAATTTTTATTTTATTTATTTTTTGTATTTTTCTGTTTTCAAAAAGTTATTTTATTATTATCATTATTATTATTATTAATAATATGAAATAGGTATATAACCTGTGGTTTGAGGTTTTTGTACACCTTTAACCCCTTCCTGACATACTGACAAGAAATATTGTTAGGAAACATATATGTACGTAACACACAAGTGCTGCCAAAAATGACACTGAACAGGCACTCCAATACAAGGGGTATAAAGAAGGGCCTCATTCACATTGTGGAACAATTGTTCTTGTTGTGGGACTCATACACTCATAAAGCCTATGCACAAAGTGACAAGTCTGCCAAAAAGTACAAGGAACAGGCACTCCGATACACCTTTAATTACACATAAAGGAGGGCATCAGACACACCCGTGAAAAATTAAGATTGATGGCCTGCTGGTGAACAGACCCATGAAAAGATTATGGTTGAAGGCCTGGTGGTGAACAGACCCATGAAAACATTAATTATGGGGGTAACGTTAACTAACAACAGCTACAAGCGTAGAAAACGGAGGAGGAGGTAGACAACAGTGTTTGCTTTTGAAATAGGGTTTTGTAGACTTCGGGTTCGCACAGCCCATGACATGACACTGGACATTTGGCTGTAAAATTATGGCCCGGCTGACAGCAACAGTGGGAAGACAGCACTCAGACTATTCTGCCCTGCAAGGCCTGATCTAATCACCAGCATCAGCAAGAGGAGTATGAAATTCGGATGTAATCCAGCCTTTATTCATTTTTATAAAGGTATTTTTTTGAACACTGCGTGGTGACAGTTTTGTCCTTTTGGGTGTCACCACCCCCCCAGCGCCACTAAAAACCTTTTCTGACATGACACTTGAGGCTGGGCAGGAAAGAAGCCCTAGTGCATAGTGGGACAGTTCCGGCCACTGTTGTAATCTGCCTACTCAGAAGTCCAGGGTGTCTGAGAAGAGGCTTTGTGTGCCTGACTGCAGGTATGCCTGAACCTGCTCATTGAGGTGGGTGATCTGGGTCTGCTCACAAACCCTATTTCAGATGTTGGGAGCCTGCAGAGAAAAATTCCTGCATCATACTCATTAGGCTTAACTGTCTGCTGCTGGTTGTGGCAGAAGGTGGATTACTCGGCCGGACCTCCTTCTCAGACAAGCTGGCAGCAGGCTGGGGCTGGCTGAAAGCTGTGGCCAGGTTACTACATAGCTTTTCCCGCAATGAGACTAATTTCTCTTCCCTTTTCTGGGGAGGAAAACAATCCCCCATGTTGGATTGTTACAGCGGGTCCAGAAGCATCGCCAGCCAGTATTCGTCAGTCTGCCTTATGTTTAGGATACGCCTGTCAGTGCATAAGCATGTGAGCATACAACTCGCCATTCTGCCCAGCATGCCTGAGAGGCCACTTCTTTCCATCTCAGCCTCTCACTGAGAAACTGCTGTGTCCCTGAAAGTGTCATCATCCTCATCCTCCACCTGTGTCTCCTCCTCCTCCTCCTCCTCCTGGTCATCATCACCCTCATTAAAATCCTCCTCCTCTTCCCCCTCCTCTAACTGAAGCTCCTCATCCTCATCCTCCTCCTGCTCCACAAGGGAACTTTGGCGTTGGGGCTCCCCTACAGTGACAGCATGGCGGTTAGACAAATGGCCAGGATTTCCTTCCCCCATTGCCCCCTGCTGCATGAGCATGAGTGTCTTTTCTAGTACAAATATTATTGAAATTATGTCGTTCACACCGCAGCTGTCCCGGCTGACCAATTTGGTGGCTTCTCCTAAGGGCCTTAGAACAGTGCAGGCATCTCGGACCAGCCTCCACTGTCGGAAATCAAAGCCACACCTGCTCCCTATGCTGGAAGATTCTGGCTGCTGCTGAACAAAATCGTCCACTGCTCTAGGAGTCGCTGCAACATATGAAGAGTGGAATTCCACGGGGTCGCCACGTCACCTATTAAGCGGTGTGGCGGAAGACCGTTTTGACGCTGCAGTTACAGCAGAGCGTGCCGAGATACATATGAATGGCTAAAATGCTTCCGCGAGATGAGGTGGATGTACTACTTGCACCCCGGGATTTGGGCTGAGCTATGACCCTGGATGCGGCCTGCCTGACAGAAGGGACCCCCAGAGAACTAACCAGCTCTTTATTATTATTGGGCTGCTCTAAATTGCCGGCATGACACCGCTTCAAATGGTTCCACAGAGCAGTGGTCCCAACATTTGCAGCTTTCCCAAGGCTCAATTTCTACTTACAGAAATTACACGTGGCCATACTGCTATCCCCCTGCAAAGTGGTAAAATACTTCCACACACCCGACATGCTCCCTCCACAGCTGGCCAAGCTTCTTTCACGCTTACTTCCTGGCGCCGGCCCCACTATATTTGGGGTCTCGCTAGTTTCCAGGGAAGCACTAGCCCTGGGCCTAACTCGCCTCTGCCCTCTGTTGCTGCTACTACTAGTACCACCCTCCTCCTCTGAGCTCAAATCCTCCTCCGCTTCACAGGTCCTCCGGCCTAACACATCAGATTCCTCATCAGACTCCTCCACAACACATTTTTGCAAATTAGGCTGTTCCCCATCACCACCAACTGACAATTCTGGGCAGTCCAAAATCTGACTGCCCTCTAAGAAATCCTCAGGGAGCCTGTCCTCTATAACCGCCGGATTATAAGTTGGGCTTCGGTGGCTTTTTTTCCTAGAAATTGCTGAAGGGACACCACTAGGAGGGAACACTGAAGCCTGAGAGGTGGCAGAAAGTGACGGGGTTTGCTTGAGTGGAATGGTGGAGCAGGACGAGTCTGACCCCTGGCTACATATGGATACTGTATCAGCAGATGACAGCAGATCATCCGGCTGAGACTGAGATGAGCGTGCCATCCACTCCACTACCTCATCTGCTTTCTCCTCCACTACAATGTTGTGCCTTGGTGGGTTAGCCCGGTGGAACAACCGCCAAGTATTGGGAATATTACTAGCAGATGCTCCGGCTACAGGTCTTTTGGTACTGCTAGCGCTGCCCTGTGCCACCTTCTCCTTTTTTTTAAAGCTCAAAGTCTGGCTGGAACTGGACCCCTTTTGCTTATCCATGCCAAAGATTTTTTAATTCACTCTGTGGCCCTGCAGCTGGTCTTTGTCCCTGTCTCTCCCTGTCTCTCTCTCACTGCCTGATTATTTACTAGCCCTGACCTGGCCCTGCAGTATCCCTGATATATGTATGATAGATTCCCACTACAATTACACCCCAGTTAGAAGAACACAGTGTCTCTGAACTTCACAAATTCACAACAGTGCTTCTGCTCGCCTCAGCAGTCGCAGCACAAATGAAGCGTCACTGGCTTACTGTGCCTGAGCCAATCAGAGCAAGCCCAGCTTACTACCGACCGCTTTCTTCCCGGGCTTTTGCGCACGATAAACGAACGAACAGTAAAAGATCGCTACTAAAATGAATTTGTACGCAAAAGCGTATACAGTAACTAATTCTAACGCAATTGCGTATAATTTATAGGACAAACTACGTAGCGAATGCGTACAAAGCCAAAGCGAATCGACTAATATTCGGATTCGCTTCGCAGCTGAAAAATCCCAAGATTCGATACGAATCTACGAAGCGGCGAATAGATTCGCTCATCTCTAGTCATAATTATTACCATAGCAGAGAACTAGCTACCCAAAGACTATAATATGAAATAAAGAAAGACCATAGCCATAATGTTCCCATACAAAATTACAATTTTTATTAACTACAATTACAACACTAATTAATAATCAATATGAAGATTCACCAATGTGTCCTACAACAGGATTACAGACACTTCATAAAATACAAATACACCGACAAGCAAAAGGGTAACAATGTGAACTTTTGACTTTTGGGCTACATATCACATCGTCCACTACAGCTTCGAACGTGACACTACCATCATTTTATAGACAATTATCTTGGCTATATCATACCTAAATTGGACATACAACTATTTAGCATATGAATAGTTATGCAGATTGTTGTCATGTAACTGTATTGTTACTGTTTTGGTCCTAAAATTCTAAATTTGGGGTGCGGCCATTGAAAGTTAAACCAAAGCACCAATCATTTTTGTAAAGAGCATTTTCCCTATAAGGGATGCCTTAAAGAATATTATATAGACCCGCAATAGAGTACCCAATCTAGGACCGCACAGGATTAGTTGTATACCGAACACCACACAGTGCTCTTACGGTCTATCAGTCCCTCCTATGGGCCATCTGGCCTAGACAAACAAATAATAGACAAAGTCCAAGCCTCCTGTTGAAGGCTTTAACTCACTAGTTTGTTGATGTTTCTCATTTCTTATTAACATAAATAAAGGCTAAGTTTTATTAAAGGCTTAGGAACCTATAGTAGGGGTTTATTTGGGGTTTGTCCCCATGTGTGTGAAGCATATAAAGGTCCCAGAGGTTCCAAGCTAGGGGAATTGTTTGTCTTCCATGTGACGAATACCGCACCTCGCAGCCCCGTCTGACATCAATTACATTGAGCTCATGCGCTACGGTTTCATCACTGGTTACAAAGACGTGATGTTACGCCCTCCCTGGGAGTACGTATGGTCAGCTTGGCGCAGTTTACACAGACACCTCCTGTCACGGGAAGTGAGAGAGGGTAGTCCACACTACCTCCAGCGTAACTCAATACTTGCTCACAACCCTGACAAGCGGAGAGGGCCTTTTCATTGCCCCAGTGAAGCAGTGCCCTGTCATCCCGGTAGACTGCCACCAGTTCCTTGTTAGATATAAGTCCGGTCTGCTAGCTGACCTCATTTCCCCTATGTCTGGTGAGACAACTCAGAATCCAAAAACCCATTATGGATCATAGCTCCTCACCGGAAGATCACAGGGAGATGGTTCTGGCAACACCGTATCCGGCAGGGTTCTGGGTACAATTTGAGACCAAACGTGGCACTGTTACTTGGTTCCTACTGGGAGATCTCTGCATCTCCCCTTCCTGGCATCTGACCCCCAAACGACAACCAGGGACACATCTGCCTTGGTTCCAGGGTCGCAGATATGTAACCGGTTATCATGGACGGGTAATTCATAATTCCTTATGAACTCCCGGTTCTCAGATAGGATGAATGCCAGTGGGGCTGAGTGGGGTGTGAAAGATTAACATGTGAACGCACTTTGAAGCGGGCTTCCCCTGTGGAGTTTGATTTCCTCTGTCCACTCCTGGAGCAAATGGCAGGAATGAAGTCATACCTCCACATTCCTCACACCTCCCCCATTTAGAGGCCGCTATGGGTAGCACATTCCTGTGTTTCCCTGTGCTCCCGTCTGCACCTTCTGCTTGCCTGCGACCCCATGGTCACGGCTCATGGCGAATGGCAAAGTGGTAATGCTGGGACTCAAGGCTCCTGCGTAGCCAACTCCCATTCGTTCCTGTTGACCGGACTGAGCATGGCACCAAGGACAAAATCACTGGCGTCAGTCGGTACTGTAAACAGCAGCGTGAAGTTGGCTGCTTGCAGTACCGGGAATCTGGAAAGGGCAGCCTTCAGCACTTGGAAGGCCGTCTCGCAGTCGTTTGTCCAATTGACTGCGGAGGGCAGCTTCTTCCTGGTGCTGTCTGTCAGGGTCCTCACCAGGCTACTATAGTGGGATGCGAACCTCCAATAGTACCTGGACATGCCCATGAAGGGCATCACCTGCTCCTTGGCCCTGAGGGCAAGTCAGGATGTGCTGGCACCCTCTTTCCCAGACTCCGATTCCAAGGCTTTCCCACCTACCCGGTGCCCGTTGCTTACGCCCAGCTGGTACTTTTCTGGCTTAATGGTCAAGCCTGGCAGATATACACGGGATCCTCTCGGGACTGTGTCTGTCCAGGCTTTTTATTTTAAACAATTCCTGGACAAGGTGGAGCTGGGACCATTGGTCCTCCAAGATCTGTTGGACAACCTCCACATCCTCAATGGATCCACCCGCCCTAACCGTGGCGAGCATATCCAGGAGGGTCTCCTCCTCCCCCTCTAAGAGGTGGCATTCTGGGAGGTCACCTGCCTCTCGCTCATAATGTGCCTGCATTAGGTTCACGGGGAAGGCCTTCTGCCTTCCCCAGACATGTTCCAGGGGGACCAGGTATGTCCCGGCATTAAGTTGCTGGCGCACAAGGTATGTGCCTGAAGCTTGTCCTGAGACACGAGGACCAGTACCCATGCTTTCTGACCCACCTGGTGGGTCCTCTCCCAAGCCTTCTGATTGTACCATCTCTTCTGGTGGGCCTGGGCCTGCGCCATGTTGTTGTGCACCAACCGTAACAAGGTCTGCATCTTATCCTGGAAGCGCATAACACACTTGATGACCGACACCTCAGGGGTGGCTACGTCTCCCGCCCAGGCCCCTGGGTATCCAGCCATCGGAATCTCATGCGCAACCTGCAAAAACTCTGCCCTGAATGGATAGGGTAACACGAATTGTCGGCCCCTAGGTCACGCTTACAGTGAGCCCTGTTGGATGTGACCCGGCACAGCCGTCCTTGGTCCCAGACCACCCGCTTGAGGTCTGAGTCCGAGGGAGGCTGTGCCACCTAAAATTTCTAACTTGATGTGGCCAGAATAGACTAGACTGCCACGTCCTCCGTCAGTCCCCCAGGACCAGTCTCCTGGCCACTGTCTGACCGGTAGCTACTTGGTTGGAAGGGGGAAAGCCATCAGACCCCTGAGGGGCCCCTAGCACTCCCACTGCAATGACAGCAACTATGGCCGCTTCTACCGCTGGTAGCACCTGCTTCCCCTCGGATTCTGACCAAGTCACCAGCCAAGACGGACTAACCTGACTCTCTGACATTCAGATTGTGGAGGAACCTTGCACAGAGGCCTTACCTGGGAGCCCTGCTTCACCTGGGACAGCCCTGACCTCATTTGCATCCTCCTCATCCGCAGCTGTCTGCCCCCCTGCTTGTCCCCTCAGTAACCACTTCAGGGGACAACAGGTTCCAGCAGGTGTGGCCTTAGCACAGGTGGCTTGATCGATTCCCTCCCCACTGAGGGTAGAGGCACACATTACATCCCCCACATCACTATCACCAGGCATGTTATGTACATGGGGGTGGTCACTGCATCACATTATGGGGAATTGGACCTTTGGGTGTCAGCGGCCACGTACTTAGACACAAGCTGCCCCAAGTCCTTCCCCAGCAAAACACTGGCAGGGATATTTGACCGGTGCCCCAGTCCAAATATACCATGTCAATGGGCAGCGCAGTTCTACTCCTTCAATCCCAGAGACAGTAACTGATGTCCCGGGCAACAAATCTTGTGGGGCCACCGGTTCAAGCCATACCAGAGTCATCTCAGTGCTGGTGTCTCTAAGTCCCATGGCCACGGCCTGGTCTACGGTGAATGGTTGAAAATTTTTAGGGACCTTCCGCCACCCCCACCCACAACACAGTGGATGGTTTCTGGGACGATGACTGGGACGGGTCCCTCTGGCACTGGGGACACATGAGCTTGAAGTGTCCTGGCTGGTTGCACAGGTGGCAAAGTCGGGGTTCACCCACCGACATGGGAGGTGAAACAGGGGTAGGTGCCCACTTGGATCTAGAGGCAGAGGCAGCAGGTACTGCATGCGTCCGACCCCCTCTCCAGCTGACAGGTTTCTGGTCCTCTGAAGTCCTGTTGTTGGTGTACTCTTGAGATTCTTCCGGTACGTCTCAGGGGTCAAGTTGTACTGCCTGACCAGAGCCTGCTTGATATCCTCATAGTTCAGAATTGTCTCGCTGGGCAGGTACCCGAAGACTTCCAGGTCTTTTACCCTAAGACGTGGCGTTAGGAATTGAACCCACTAGTCCTCTGGCAGCTGGTACTGATGGCAGGCTGTTTCAAATGCCAACAAGAAGGTGTCCAGGTCCCCGTCTTTGTCCAGCAGGGGGGGGGGGGGGGGGGGGAGTCCTTTGCTCGTAGCTTTGGGATCCAGATCTAAGTATACTCACGACTGGCTGGGCTGCTGGAGTTGGAGCTGGAGCATCTACAGCTTGTGCTCGCGCTCGGCCTGCTTGCGACATTGTGCAGCCTCTGCTCACTCGCAACGCTCTGTAGCCTCTGCTTGCTTGCAATGTTCTGCAGCTGTCATGAGGATCTCGAGGCTGCCTGGCTGGGGGATGGGTAGGTGGAGAGCGGGCCTGACTGCCAGCAACTGGCTCCTTGGGGAGCTTTGGCTGTGCTCCCTCTCGCCTTGAAGAAAGCTGCCTTCCACCTCCACTTGGCCTCTCACCTGGACTGCATCCTCCCCACCACCATTCATAGCATCGGCCATCTCATTAGCCTTGCTTCTTGTGATACTGGCCATCATTGCAACTGATGCTCACTGACACAGAACTGCAACCTGATGGACATACACACCTTATTGTATTTGCACTCACCCTGTCTAGTGTTGATCTGATCTCAAGACTACAGCAGCAAAAGCTATTGCTGGAAGTCTTTATTGTCTGGGAGTATGGGTCTCACACTCACACACACTAGTATCTCGAAAACCGCACCTCGCAGCCCCGCCTGATGTCAACTACGTTGAGCTCACGCGGTATGGTTTTGTCACTGGTTATCATGACATGATGTTACGTCATCCCTGGGAGTACACAGTACACTTTGCACAGTTTACACAGATATCTCATGTCCACGCAGGCACGGAAAGTGAGAGAGGGTGGTCCACGCTACCTCTGGCGTAACTCCACACTCGCTCACAACCCTGAGAGGGCCTTTTCATTGCCCCCTGTCAGTCCCATAGACTGCCACCAGTTCCTAGTTAGATATAAGCCCTGTCCTAAAAGACCACAATTAAACCACGACCTCCTTACGCAACACAAGTCACGAGGCGGGATGGCCCTCCCGGACTGGAAGTTGTATTATGAAGCTTGTAAAGAAAAAAAGGAAAATTTCAGTCAGCACATCCCAGAGTGCAGGTGCTGGTTGCTATGGCTAAATACATGTCAAAGGAAAATACATAGATTGCAACCGCACACCGCTACCAGATAAAGCACAAAATGCCATAGTGATAGAATATTCCAAAGCTCATGCTATGCTTGTTTGATAAATCAGAGACTCTTGGCAAATATATTTTGTACAAAATTATCTGAGCCCATTCACCGAAATCGTCAAGGTGTTCTCTGCAGAATGGGAACCTAACACTATATCCTACCTGTTACGTGCCAGACTTGGCTTCCATATAATCAGGGGGTGTTTTGTTCCACATGCATGTAATGTCCACTTTGCCTTTTGCCATTTCTGGTGCTTCAAAGGCCTCCCCTAGTTCAGGAGTGCAGACACTAGCATGCATGCCGAATCACTCGGCTTTATAGTTGCAATGATTAAAAACAACCTGTGGGGCAAATGGGCTAGTCAGGAGTGCATGACCAAATGGAATAGCCACACCTCCAGTACAGACTTGCAAAGAAAAAAAGGGAAATTTCAGTCAGCACATCCCAGAGTGCAGGTGCTGGTTGCTATGGCTAAATACATGTCAAAGGAAAATACATAGATTGCAACCGCACACCGCTACCAGATAAAGCACAAAATGTCATAGTGATAGAATATTCCAAAGCTCATGCTATGGCACGTAACAGGTAGGATATAGTGTTAGGTTCCCATTCTACAGAGAACACCTTGACGATTTCGGTGAATGGGCTCAGATAATTTTGTACAAAATATATTTGCCAAGAGTCTCTAATTTATCAAACAAGCATAGCATGAGCTTTGGAATATTCTATCACTATGGCATTTTGTGTATTATGAAGCTGTGCATCTCACCAGAATTCTAAATTGGGCAAGGGAAGACAACAGTACATTGTGGATACCTCTTGAGGCTCATCAAGTGGCAATACCACTACATTTGCTAATATGGCATAGGGATAATCCTAAACCCAACCAGCATACTCAGAATGAGGTAATACAATCTACTCTCAAGATCTGGAATAAGTAGAATGAGAAACTCAGCCCAAATCCTCCCCCAATTATGTCAGTAAAAGATATATCAGACATATACCTCCAAAAATACGCAGATATTCAGCCAAAACTGACAGACCTCAGACACATCCCAGTGTCCTCCTTTTTAGATATAGAAGACAACACTGACCCATTGGAGTCCACCTCCTTACACCCCCTCCATAAAGCCCATATTCAGCTATTAGTTGCCTCTTACCATAAAATTACAGATTCAAGAAGAGAACAAACACACTTTGAAAAACTTATGGCCTCTAAGTTGCCACCAAAACACCTTCTATCTCAAGCATATCACATACTTTAAAAACTTAATCACCCTCAAAATAGATCTTATATCGATACATGGAGCAAAGACTTTAACACCACATGGACAAACTCACAGATAAAACAAATTTACCGTTTTTCACATGGTGTCTCTCGCTGCACATGCCTGCAAGAAAACTCATTCAAACTGGTTACCAGGTGGTACCTCACTCCAGTATGTCTCAAACAAATTAATTGTCTAAGCTCAGATACCTGCTGGAAATGCACACAAACCCAAGGCAGGAACTTTCAGCTTGGGAAATTCACTTCAATTTACTAAAAATATGGGACTGTTGGATATCCTATAAGAAGACCAGACCATGTATAACAAGACTTTCACAAGTCAGCCAATCTATTTGATATATGCATCCTTACACAAAGGATCACCCCAGGGGCTCTACCACCACCACCCCCTACCTCTATCCCCATACACCCCCACCACTCCAATACAGCCACTCTCCCAGACATTTGATGTTTCGTTTCACTGGTTATTTCATTAGTAGTTTTTCTAAGAATTGTCTCCTACAGTTCTCTATTGTAGGCTAGTTCATCACTATGTCCTTTCATTACTTCTAGGAAAGCTCGTAAAAGCAGCCATCATTAAAGGACCAGTATTAATTGTATGAGAATACTTCATATTATATGTTTTCTGATACATGCTATCCACTGTTTTGGCATATAAACTTCTTTTACTTGTAAAAACTAATAAAAAGATATTTGAAAAGAAAAGATATAAGCTCGGTCCGCTAGAGGGTCAGAAATCAACCTCAAATAGCTTATAACTAGGCCGAAACATAGACGTGGGAATTCGTGATCAAGATACAAGAACAGCGCAAGATTAAATTATATATTTAATTGCCTTAAGGGCACAGTAAACATAAGACTATATACACACAGAAGATATACAATGATTGGATGTGCAAATACAGATGACGTAGTACAAACAGGGTTAAAACAGAGCAAAAGTCAGTTACCAGGTGGATAAGTAGTCCTTTGTGTTATGATGAGGAGTTCTTGGTTGCTGTAATCCTTAGCTCTAGTCACATGGGGGCAATGATGTCAGCAGTTCCAGGTCTCCCCAAACACATTACTTGATGTGACCCCCTTCAGAGAAAGGCCCTGGCCTCTGGCCTGCCTTCACCTATAGTAGGCCACTCCCCTCCCTCCCCCTGGGAGGACCTCATTTCTCCTGTGTCCAGTGAGGCAACTCAGAATCCATAAACCCATTATGGATCATAGCTCCTCACAGGAAGATCACAGGGAGACGGTTCTGGCAGCACCGTGTCCGGCTGGGTTCTGGATACAACTTTAGACCAAACATGGCACTGTTACTTGGTTCCTACTGGGAGATCTTTGTATCTCCCCTTCCTGGCACCTGACCCCTAACCGACGACCGGGGCAAGTCCACCTTGGTTCCAGGGTCGCAGATACGTAACCGGTTTATTCCTGTGATGGACGGGCAATTCATAATCCCTTACGAACTCCCGGTTCCATGATGTCTGATGGATTCTTTTGTTCTGTTGACCAACTCAGCAGCCCCACTGGCATTCATCCTGCCAGAGAAGCTGAGTTGCCAGTGTGGCTGACTGGGGTGTGAAAGATAAACACATGACCCCACTTTGAAGCAGGGCCCCACTGTGGAGTTTGATTTCCTCTGCCCACTCCCGGAGCAAAAGGCAGGAATGAAATCATAACTCCATATTTCTCACAGTCCACATCTTGGCTTTGGAAAGGATGGACGGACTTTATGGCATTCACATGATGCATTTTGGCAATTTTCTTGTCCGAGATACCGCTATCGATGAGCTGGATGATGCTGTTTTCTGATCTTTTATTGGGAAATCTTCATTGCTGGTCCTGGATTCGAACCAGTGACCTTTCACTTCAACCTAATAACACACTGAGCTATTGGGGAATGTGAGAACAAGTTGTAATTTGTAGCATACAAGAAGTAAACGATTGTTCCATCACTAGGAGCAAAACAGTAACAATGCAGTTACATGACAATAATCTGCATAACTAATCCTATGCTAAATTGTCGCAAGTCCAATTTATGTATGGGATAGCCAAGATGATTTTCTATAAAATGATGGTAGTCTCACATTCGAAGCTGTAGTGGATTGAGAGATATCTAGCCTAAAAGTCAAAAGTTCAAAACTTTCAAAATTAGTCTGATGAAGCATTACAAAAATGCCCCATAGTGCTAGCAGTGCCTTTAATGAAGATGTAAACGACCACTCAATTACCCGTAATAAACATTTCTATGAATACGGGTACTTATAATGAAAAATACTGGCAGTTAGGGATGAAAATAATACCTACTCTGAGCATAACATGCAAGGAATGAACCTCTGTAAGTAAAGGGGTTGTCTCACCTCCCCATTTGCTAGCTGTCTCGCTGCTCTCAGGGGTTCTCTTTCCTGCTTGCTGGGGACGGAGCTGAACTATCAGATGCAAAGCAAGGCAAGTCTGGCAGGGAAGAAGTAACCCCTCCCCTTGCTTGTGTGTGATCACTCCCGAGGCTGTCACAGTAGGAGATTCTGTATAAGGTCCAGGGATAGCAGAACAGAGTAGATCCAATGATAACTTGCTTGTCACAATCTGTTCTATGTGATGTGTAAAAGTTCCCCTCCTGTCATCTACGTACAGTTTACTCTGCCCATTAATGCCTATAAACTTTTTCCTGCCTCCCTCCTTCTCAGATGTATTGGCCTCTCCTCCAGTATTCATGCCAGTATTATACTGTTCCCCCGCTCCTAACATTACAGTGGTGGCCATAACCCCTAGAAAGGAGCATGTAGTTTGTAGGTAGAAAAATAAGAATTACATCAGTTACATCCGGATTAGACAATGTATGCATACTGAAAAAACTTTACTGGAGATCAAGGAATTAATGTACACTGGATTAATGAGGTGAGACAACCCCTTTAATGTAGGTCTGAAACTTCTATAGTCCAATCCCACATGCTGCACTGGTATGAAAAACTCCCATACCATCAAATGATTAGTTTAGTTGATGGCACTAAACATATATGCTCCCATGGAACATAAATGACTCAAGTATTCATATGCACGGAAAAAAAGAACTCTAATGTAAATGGAAGGAGCTCACCGTCAGATAAAGTCTTGTGCCCGGTCACATCGACGCACTTTTTGCGTAGGTTTTGTCTGGAGGTGATGAAGGGAGTGGAAAAAAGAGGTCGCTTTTTCTCTCCTTCTTCCTGCAAGTCCCACAAAAAAAACAACAACAAGTAAATATTCACAATATGAAAAACTGATGGTATGAAAAGAACTTGCAAACAATCAGTAACAAAGGAAATTAAACCTTACTAAATGGGCCTATGTATTTTGATCAAAATGTACAGTGGTGCTTGAAAGTTTGTTGACAGTGCAGGATTTTCTAAATTGCACATAAATTTGAACTAAAGCTTTATCAAGTTTTCAAAGTCCTAAAAGTTAATAAATATAACCAATTCAAACCAATGAATGAAAATATCAAACTTTCATTAATTTCAGGAAAATGATCCAATGTCTGCGAGTGGCAAAATTATGTGAACCTTTAGGATTGGCAGATAATTTGAAGGTGAAATTAGAGTCAGGTGTTTTCAATCAATGGTATGACAATCAGGTGTGAGCGGACAACCTGCTTTATTCAAAGAACACGGATTTATCAAAGTCACAATTTGTGAAAGTGTATAATGGCATGAACAAAGAAGATTTATGAGGACCTCAGAAGAACTGTTGGTGCCCTTCAGGCTGGAAAAGGTTACAAAACCATCTCTAAAGAGTTTAGACTCCACCAGTCCAGGGTCACACAGACTGTGTACAAATGTAGGAAATTCAAGACCATAATCACCATTCCCAGGAGAGGTCAACTAAGAAATATTACGCCAAGAGCAAGGTGTGTATTAGTCCGAGGGGAACTCAAAGTAACCTCTAAGCAACTAAAGATCTTTCTCACATTAGCTAATATTAATATTCATGAGCCCACCATTAGGATGACACTGAACAATGGTGTACATCATCCATGTAGGTAGGGACAAGGATGAGCCTCCGGGTGACACTAGGGAGGCTCATCCCTGTCCCTGCCTGCTATTGGCTGTGCTCCCCCTGACACCGGATGTTTTCATCTGTGTGCAGGGAGAAGCAGCAGCGGCGGTGTGGTGACCAGGAGCAGCGCGGGGAGCAGGATAAGTATATTTTATGTGGGCGGCCCGGCACATGGGGGAGTGGACATTTTATGCTCTTGGAGAACCCCTTTAACCACCTAACTGCTTTGCTGGAGTCCAGCTCTGGTAGTGTGAAAAGTAGCTAACTGGAGGGGGGAGGGCTGTTTAGATGCTGCTACCTCCTGAATGGTAGCAGCTAGAAACATGCAACTGGTCTTGTTTGAAAGCTGACAGGCTTTCATTCAAGACCAAAATGACAGCTAAAGTACAAGCAACAGAGGAGAAATCACTGTTAGAAATCAAGCCGGGAATAATGGGAGTAAAACCTGTTTTTTCTTTCACTTTCAGCTGCATTCACAACATCCTGATTCTATCAGTGATATCTTCTTCTGTCCTGAACATATTGCTGTCATTCTGGTATTGTCTAAAAGCTTGGAATGTCTGCTTTCAAACAAGACCAGCATGTTTCTAGCTGCTACCATTCAGGAGGTAGCAGCATCTAAAGCAGCCCTCCCCCCTCCAGTTAGCTACTTTTCCCACTGCTGGAGCTAGACTCTGGCAAACCAGTTAGGTGGTTAAGTGTATACTAATTCTGTGGGGTTTTATTTACTGTCAATTAAAGACAATAATGCCCGGTAAGAAAAGGAATTGGATAAATATATATATATATATATATATATATATATATATATATGAATTTTTGTCTGTCTGTTCTTTATTCACAGCCAAACGACTGGACCAATCTGCACCAAATTTGGCATATAGGTACATCGTGTGTACGGGAAGGTTTTAGACCAGGTCCCAGCTCTCTAGGACGTACCTTTCCTGAGATATTCCCCAAAAAATGCAAATATGGCATCATCACATGACCTGCATTAGCCAATAGCAGCTCACAGGTCTTTCACTCATACCACAACTGCCACACATACATACACGGTCACATGACCCTTATCAACCAATAGAAGCTCGCAGGTCCTTCAGTCTCGACATACACATAGTTTTACACCAGGTTTCCATAACAACCCAGCCATTCTTCACTGCTGTAGGTCACCTTTAAAGGGGCAGGGCGCTGTGGATGACACTGTTAAGGCAGCGGAGTGCTGTGGAGGTCACAGTTAAGGGGGGAGGCTTCTGTGGAGGTCACAGTTAAGGGGACAGTCCACTATGCAGGTCAGTGTTAAGGGGGAGGGGTTCTGTAGAGGTCACTGATAAGAGGGCAGGTGTTGTGGAGGTCAAATTTTAAGGGAACAGAGCGCTGTTGAGGTCACTGTTAAGGGGGCGAGTTATTATGGAAATCACTTAAGGAGATGGGGTACTGTGGAGGTCACTCTTAAAGGGGCGGGTGCTGAGGATGTTACTGTTAAGGGGGCAGGGCACTGTGGAGGTCACTGTTAAAGGGGCGGGCCGCTGTGGAGGTCACTGTTAAGGCAGTGGGGTACTGTGAACGTCACTGTTAAGGAAGCGGGGTACTGTGGAGGTCACTGTTAAAGGGGTGGGTACTGTAGAGGTCTCTGTTAAGGGGGCAGGGAACGGTGGAGGTCACTGTTAAGGGGGTGGGGTGCAGTGGAGGTCTCTGTTAAGGGAGCAGAGTTCAGCGGAGGTCACCGTTAAATAAGTGGGGCAGTGTGAGGGGTGGTCACTGTTAAGGGAATGGGGCACTGCCGGAGGTCAGAGTTAAGAGGGTGGGGTGCCGTGGAGGTCAACGTTAAGGGAGCATGGCCATGTGGAGGTCACCGTTAGGCCTCATGCAGACATCCGTGGAGCACGGTTTGTGAAAACCCGGAGTCATTGGTTGCTATCACGCTGTGCGCTTCTGCACTCATCAGTAAGAGCACAGTCTGGGTTTTCACGGACCGTGCTCCACGAATGTCTGCATGAGGCCTAAAGGGGTAGATCTCTGTGGAGAGACACACACAAACATCAAGAGGCATATTTTTTCTTTTTTTCGGGCGATTGTCTTAGATAGGGTCTCATTTTTTACGGGATGAGATGACGGTTTGATTGGTATCATTTTGGAGTACATAAGACTTTTTGATTGCTCGGTGTTACACTTTTTGTTGAGGCAAGGTGACAAAAATGGCTGTTTTGGCATAGTTTTTTTTTTATTTTATTTTTTACAGCATTCACCTGAGGTGGCTTATCATGTGATATTTTTATAGAGCAGGTTGCTATGGACGGGGTGATACCTAATATGGCTATAATTTTTATTTTTGTTACGTTTAACACAGTGAAAGCCTTTTTGAACAGAATAAAATATTTTGTGTTGCCATTTTCTGAGAGCCCTATTTTTTTTTTTTTTTAGCCGATTGTCTTAGGTAGGGTCTCATTTTTTGTGGGATGAGAGGACGGTGTGATTGGTACCATTTTGGGTGAAATACACCTTTTTGATCGCTTGGTATTACACTTTTTGTGAGGCAAGGTGACCAGAAAATGGCTTTTTTGACACTATTTATTTATTCACCTGACTGGGTAGATCATGTGATATTTTTATACAGCCGGTCGATACAGACCTGGCGATACCTAATATGTCTACTTTTCTTTTTTTTTCTCTATTTTTTACAATTTTTTTTTTTACTTTATTTTGGGAAAAGACCGCTTTGGTTTTTTTTTCTTTGAAACTTTTATTTTTTTTGTAAAAGTTTGTTTTTTTAAATTTTTTTTTCACTTTATTTTTGTCCCACTCTGGGACTTTAACTTTTGGGGGTCTGATCCTATGCACAATACGCTTACAGCCTGCAGGGGCCTGGATCTCACAGTCTGTCACGGAAGGCATCGGGCTGCCTTCCCTGCCATCGTGTCCCCATCACAGCAGCGCGGGGACCCGATAGGGATCACAACCCTTCAGGATACCGCACGTTGCGTGGTCAGCGCTGACCGTGGCAGTGCGGGGGTTAATGCACCTGCATCTGTGTTTTCACCGATACCGGTGCATACAGCATGGGTCCGGATATAAGTCACTGCCGGACCCCTGCAGCCGATCAGAGCGTCGTAGCAGTACGGAGCTGGGATTTCTGGTATCCTAAGGGTTAATATTATAATCACTTAATACATACATCAATACATCCACAAATATAAGGTTTAATTCAATTTCAACTCCTTTTTGTGCATTTTTTATTTTTTTATTTTGTAAATGAGTGTAGAAAGTGAAGAAAAAGCCCCATGTACCACAAAATAGTACATGGGGCTTTTGGTACATTTTTGGTATCATATCATTTGGTATTGCCTTAATTCTACTGACCCACAGAATAAAGGTAACATCTCATATAAGCTATAAGGTTAGTGATGCAAAATTTAAAGCATGTTCAGACCCGCATTCAGCAGTTTAAGGGTAGGTTCACACTCGCATTAAACAGATCTGACAGGCTGTTCCAGCAGAGAGCAGCTTGTCGGAGTTTACCAGATGCGACCTAGCCAAATACTGCCATTTACCGCCAGATCACATTGACTATAATAGCATCCGACCACCTTCCGCCAAAATGCATGCAACGTTTTTTTGTCTGGCCGAAAACCAGCCCTTATTTTGGAAAGCGCGTGGGATCCCTGACAGATGCCATTAATGTCAATGGGGTCTGGCAGTGAACGACAATATCTGGCAAGGCCAGATCCAGTGAACCCCAGTTGGCTTTTCTCTGCCAAACCTGCCTGCCGGATCCGTTTAACACAAGTGTGAACCTACTCTTAGGCTAGGGATACACGGCGACACTGGTCGCACAACACGTGTCCTGCCAGGATCGCTGAGTAGCGGGGAACCCATAGAAATGAATGGGATCGCCACGGCAGAGTTTCATTGTTCACAGGGGAGGTGTTATCAGTGACTGACAGATATTTATGTATACACAATTAGGGTGCATTCAAATGGTCCTATCCATTTTGCAGTTCACGGATCTGCAAAATACAGGTGCAGTTTGTGCATATCCTGCAGTTTTTTTCACGGGCTCCACTGAAAAAATGCATTTTCTTGGCTGCACAGAAGCAGACAAAAAGTGCGGATCAGATAAGGACCAAAATTAAGGTTGTGCGAGTTTACCTTTACTCACAAAATGCTATCAATCACTGATTAACACCTCCCAGTGTACAACTATCAGTGACTCCAGAGCTCTCTGGATTCTGAATTTCCTGGACTGTACTGGAATGCCCATCGGCTCCAGGAAATATGCAGAGAATTGTCTGGACAAAAACTGTTGCGTGCAATGCTGAATCTAGAGAGTTCCGGTAGGCTGTTCTCTGCTGGAACAGCCTGCCAGATCACTCACCGCATATGTAAAACTAGCCTTATACAGAGGGCGCTACCTCCCATGTGAACCACGATGTCAGAAAGAGTAGACATGTAAATGGAGAAATTACAAGTTTTAACAAATCTTTTCCCATAAAAATATTTATCAATCTGCTCAGCTCCTCCTGCTCTATAGCCAGCTGCCTGCAAATTGAACTGCATTTGGTGACAGGTCCTCTTTAATTAACTGAGCTGCAATTATAGTTGACAGCAGCAGAGGGTACTCTTGTACTGTGAGATGGGATGATTTTATTCTATTACATCTGTTATTGCTGATAAGGGTCTTTTCACACTGCTTTTTATGTTTACTGCATGCACCAGGAAACCACATAAATTAAACAGTGCCCATGGGCCCCCTTTATACCAACAGTACTCTTTTGGCCTCTATCGGGCCAGTATCTGCTGATATTTCTTGGTTTTCTTTTATTGTATAGATTAGTGCAGCTTATTGCACTATTCCATACACAGTCATCGTTTAAAAAAAAAAAACATATACCATGCTGTATATGTTTTATTAACATGGTCGGAAATCCAAGTAAAGGCATAAACTAACTTTGAATGGCAGCGACCAACTTCCCATAAAGTATTAATAAAAAATCCGGGTGGATCCCTGAATTAAAGGGAGTTTGTCAGTTACTATCTACCTAATAGATCAATTTAAAAAAAGTGACAGGCAGGGGACTTAAACAGTTGAAAAAAATATATACCTTTTTGGCTGTTGATAAAGGTCTAATTGCAGAAAAAAACATATAACATACTGTATGCAAATCAGCCTGGAAGTACCCAGTGGATGATGCCAAGAATGGTAAGTGCTCAGGCTCTCCTCAGTAAACCCAGGGATTGAACAATATCAGTGCAGAACAAGGTGACATAAGACTAATGAAATACTGTGGTCACCGTCCAGAACCGCAGCCAGCAAATTCAGAAACTGCTACCAGTCTTCCGTAACCACCCTGAATGGTAGGAAGCTAAGGCTATACCTAGGTTTGTCATCAGAGGCCAGATGGACTTACTGCTAGTGACCCAGGTCATGTCGTCAGAGTAAGGTTGCAGAAAACTGGTGCAAACTAACTAGAAACAGATGTACCAGAATGAACGCAAATGAGTGCAAATAGTAGTACATAAGTAGGGTCAAAATCCGGAGAGGCAGATAGAGCCAAAACAGTGGATACGGAGTTAACCATTTCCCTGCCAAAGGGCTCCTTCACACAGCCGTTGTGTGGCTGTGCCCGTATTGCGGCCCGCATACGGTGGGTCCGCAATACAAGGGAACCGGCCGTGTGAACTCCGCATCACGGATCGCTGACCCAATTTCTCTGGAATGGGTCCGCAATCACAGAGATGTGCTGCGGTGCCGAACGGAGGCACGGATCGTAACCCCACGGAAGCACTAAGGAGTGCTTCCGTGGTGTTTCTGTCCGTGCCTCCGCACCGCAAAAACATAGAACTTGTTCTATGTTTTTGCGGTGCGGACAGTCGGATGCAGATAGCGGATTCCATTGAATTGAATGGGTCCGTGATCCGCATGCAGAAGGACCACAGTAGGCACCCGTGCACTGCGGACCGCAATTTGCACGACGGCCGTGTGAACGAACCCAAAGGCATATACATGCTTGCAGGGTGGCAATTCAGTATCAAGGATGTCCCTCATTTGTCCTTCATACTGATAGCTGGATCTCAGGCTGTGTAAACAATTCAAAAGGCTGGCAGACTAGTCACACTTGACTCGGGTGACAATTACAGGGTGTCCTGGATGATCACCAACTACAGGATACAACTGGGCAGCAGTCCATAACCACTCACAGGTTACTTCCTCTGGTACGTAGCTCACCCACAATTACTTTGAGTTGGGTCTGCAAGCACCATGCTACGCATTTGCCTCAATACTGAGTAAACATCTATTGCTGTTAAATCTACTGATTCTATGTCATTCACTCCATCATCCTCTTGTGGGGTCCAGAGTTCAAGCAAAAGGTCAAGGGCCAATACAACCTGTATGAACTGCCACCTTACAAGTCAATGAGCAGCCATTCTTCTGTTACTTCTTCTTCATGCTCAGATGAGAGTGTAAGTAGGTTGGAGTCAGACTTGCCCTTTCTTACAAAGAAACTGTGTTCCTTACAGTTAACTTGTTACTATGGGTTACCATATGATCCCGTTGCTTTAGCCACCACACCTAGTTGTTACAGTATGTGACTGCAACATGTAAAATTAGTGAGCGTGCCAGTCATGTATATGTTATATTATTGTTTATTGCATGCTAAAATATAAAGGCGCTGACCATTAATTTCCAGACCTCTCTGACTGGTGGGACCTGTGCTGCCGACCATACTTACTTACCGTATTTTTCGCTTTATAAGACGCACCCGACAATAAGACACAACCCAGATTTTAGAGTAGGAAAATGAGAAAAAAATATTTTTCGTCAGACCTCATATCAGACCCCCCCATAAATTTCAGGACATCATATGAGACCCCCATCAGACCTCAGATCAGCCCAGTGTGTCCCCATTAGACCTCAAATCAGCCCATTGTGTCCCCATCAGACCAGCCCAGTGTGCCCCATCAGACCTCAAATAAGCTTATTGTGCCCCCATCAGATCTCAGATCAGCCCAGTGTGCCCCCATCAGACCTCAGATCAGCCCAGCGTGTCCCCATTAGACCTCAAATCAGCCCATTGTGCCCCCATCAGACCAGCCCATTGTGCCCCCATCAGACCTCAAATCAGCCCAGTGTGCCCCATCAGACCTCAAATAAGCTTATTGTGCCCCCATCAGACCTCAGATCAGCCCAGTGTGCCCCCATCAGACCTCAGATCAGCCCAGTGTGCCCCCATCAGACCTCAGAACAGCCCGGCGCTCCTCTGGCTTCTAAGGCCGGCGCTGCACTGTCACCTGACTGCGTGCAGCATCAGGTCATAGTGCGCGCACTACGTCCTGCCGCTGTACGCAGTCAGGACAGAGCAGCGCCGGCCCGGGAAGTCAGAGGAGTGCCGGACCTGGAGCGGAGCCGCGGCACAGGACAGGTAAGAGAGGTTTTTATTTTATTGTTATGGGGCTGGGTTGGCTGATCTGAGGTCCGACGGGGGTGCCGTAGGTAAAACATAGACACACTGCAATTTTCCCCCTAGTTTTGTGGGAAAAAAAGTGCATCTTATAAAGCGAAAACTATGGTACTTATTGATCTCTGGCACTGGGTCCTGGCTACTTCACTCCCCAGCATCCACTGCTTGACTCCGATCCCTCCATGTAAACTTCCTGTTTGACGCCACTGCAGCCAACGACTGGCCGCAGCTGTGAGCAGAGAATTCCATGTTAGAAAATGCAGATGCCGCTCCTTCCCTTCTGAGCCCTGGCATATCCCCAAATAACAGTTTACGACCACAATTGGGGTGTTACTGTATTCAGGAGAAAATGGGTAGCAAATTGTGGAGGATATTCTCCTATTTTTTGTGAAAAAGAAAGTTTGGGCCTAACGCATCATTTTCTTGTAAAAAAAAAAAAGTTATTTTTCATTTTCACAGCCAAGGGTTATAAATTGTATGTAACACCTGTAGGGTCAAGTGCTTGCTTCACCCCTTAAAAATTCCCTGGGTGGTGTAGTTTATAAAATGTGGTCACTTTTTGGGTGTTTTCACTGTGGGGTACCTCAGGATCTCTTCAAATGCAACATGGCGCCCAAAAACCATTTCAACAAAATCTGCCCTCCAAAAACCATATGGCGCTCCATGTCCCCATACAACTGTATACAACCACATGTGGGATGTTTCTGCAAACTGCAGAATCGGGGTAATAAATATTGAGTTTTGTTTTGTGATGTGACCTTTTGTTTTGTGACCTTTGATGTGTTAAAGGAAAAATGATTAAAATGGAAAATCTGCAAAAAAAGTGAAATTTTGAAATTCCACATCTATTTTGCTTTAATTCCTGAGGAATACTTAAAGGTTTAACATTTCTAAAACCAGTTTTAAATAGTTTGAGGGGTGTAGTTACTAAAATGCGGTCATTTATGGGTGGTTTCTATTATGTAAGCCCACAAACTGACTTCAGAACTGAACTGGTCCTTAAAAAAGTTGATTTTGCAAATTTTTAGAAATTGCTTCTAAACCCTCTAATGTCCTAAAAATTAAAATGACACTACCAAAATGATGCCAACATAAAGTAGACATATGGGGAATGTCAATTAATGAGTATTTTATGGGGTATCACTATCTGTCTTAAAAGCAGAGAGATCCAAATTTAGAAAATTTAGAATTTTTTCATATTTTCGTTAACTTTTGGATTTTTTTTTTTATAAATAAAAGTAAAACATATCGACTCAAATTTACCATTAACATGAAGTACAATGTGTCACGAGAAAAGAGTTTCTGAATGGCTTGGATAAGTAGAAGCGTTTCAAAGTTATTACCACATGAAGTGACACATATCAGATTTGCAAAATTAGGCCTGGTCAGGAAGGGGATAAGTGACCCGGATGGGAAGTGGTTAACTTATGAATGCATTTTACATTTTAAAATCACCAGTGAAAATTAGTCTACAAGTTGCTTCAAGGATGAAAATTTACCTCTGGCAGCAGCTACTGTAACTCAAACCAAATGGTTTAATGTCCTAAAACTTTGGCAGATAACCAAAAAAGATTAGCAGTGATCCTTGATGTTAGCTTACTATGACCCTTGACCAAAACTTTCTATGAATACATATTATACTTTTATACTACAGTGGTGTAGCTATAGGGGGTCGCAGTGGTTGACCAGACCACTAAGCCAGGGTGGAACATAGGGCCCCTCTTGCCAGTGGCTCACCGACAATTACTGTATTTTTTGCTTTATAAGACACATTGCATCTTATAAAATGAATCATTAGTCTGCAGGAAGCAAGGGGAGATGCGAGTGAAATGTTGTACTCCCCCCCCCCCCTCCTCTCTGGTTTTCTCCGGGCATCAGGGACGGCCAGACCAGGAGAGATAAGTGAAGTTATTTATTTTAAGGTCTGATATGAGGGAGGGAGGGGGGTCCCCATGTAGGTCTGATCTGAGGTCTCATATAGGAGGAGGGGCGGGGGGGGGGGGAAATCTGACATGGAGCCCTGATCTGAGACCTGATGTGGGGATCCGACATGGAGTTCGAGGGGTCTGATCGGAGGTCTAATATGAGAGATCTGGACATGGAGGTCTAATGGCGGTCTGATCTGAGGTCTGATATGGGGTGGGGGCTATGACATGGAGGCCTGATCTGAGGTCTGATGTGGGGGTTCTGACATGGAGGTCTAAAGGGGGCAGTGTTGGACTGGACCACCAGAGTAACATATCCTCTGGTGTGCCGAGGCTCTGATACCATAGTGGGTCCCAAAGGTCCAGAGGAAAAAAACATTTGTAGATCCTTTTGGAAACAATAAATTGCCACTAGGGCCTATTTCTTTTAATAAAAACCTAATCGACTTTATTGATGATATAGGGGCTGGGCCTTTTTTGGTGGGCCCAAGGAACTCCAGTCTAACACTGAAAGGGGGTCTGATCTGAGGTCTGATGGGGGGGTTGACATGGAGGTCTAATGGGGGTCTTATCTGAGATCAGATACTGGGGTCTGATCGGAGGTCTAATATGGGGGTATGACATGGAAGTATGAAGGGGGTCTGATCTGAGGTCTTGATATGGGAGTATAACATGAAGGTCTAATGGGGGTCTCTCATCTGAGGTTTGATATGGGAGTCTGATTTGAGGATCTGATGTGAGGGTCTGATTTAAAGTTTGATATGGTTCTGATTTGAGGACTGATATGAGGGTCTAATTTGAGGTCTGATCTGATATTTCTTAATGAGCTGTATGCTAATAAACATTGAAGTGGACACTGCATGGTACTAGCATTTTCAAGGGGACTGTTTCTACAGTATAGTTTTGGGGAGCACAACAGGCACAGTACTGGGGGTGGAAGGATGGGGTGTTCAGGAGGTTGGAGGATGATGGAAAAGTAGGAAACTAAGATGTTCTGTTAAAATCTGCAGTGACTAGAGATAGCTAAAATAAATCATCGTAGTGGTCTGAAAGAAGAAAATGAGGAAAGAAAACATCTACATCAAAGGAGACATGACTGGATGTAAGAAGTATGTACTGCTGTATTACCCTGTATGATTTGTAGTGCTGTATGTAATGTTTTCCAAGTATGTCTTTAACAAAGTGCAACATGGTGGCTCAGTGGTTAGCACTGGTGCCTTGCAGCACCAAGGTTCGAATCTGACCAAGGACAACATCTGCATGGAGTTTGTATGTTCTCCCCGTGTTTGTGTGGGTTTCCTCTGGGTACTCTACTTTCCTCCTACATTCCAAAGACATAGACATAGAAAACTTAGATTGTGAGCCCCATTGGGGACAGTTGGATGCTAATGTCTGTAAAGTGCTGCGGAATATAGTAGCGATATATAAGTGCATAAAATAAATAACCTGTAGGGCTTGAGGAAAGGTGTTAGGTAGAGAGTTTGGCATGGGAGAGTTGTTTCAATTTTTGCCTCAGGCAGCAGTAAGGCTAGGTGTAGCCCTACCCCTTGCCACAAAGGGCCCATGAGCCTTTAGTTAGGACCCTGTTATACTGTATACATAATAGAAGTTGAAAAATATTTGTGATGACAAGATCTTCAAAGGCACACATTATATCCCCAAAGAGAAACCATAAACAGTTCTTGCCCAAAGTCTACATTGTCCTATCAGATTGGATCAGCACAGTCTTGTTTTTTGGCCAATAAAGTTAATACACAGATGAAAAGTTTAGTGCATTCTGGAGGAGTAGCTTTGGTTGGTACGTATATTTTATTAGCCGTTGTGGTCATATAAAGTAACAAGCTTGTCTGTTTCAGATGCATGACAGTCTTTATGATGGTGTAGACCACCAGATGTGGTCTAGCCGTTTGGTCTATTTACTTAGGCCCCATTCACACGGTCGTGTTACAATATTGCAGAATAGATGCAGCCCCATTCACCTCTATGGAGCGGGGAGCCGCCGCATGGAGCATGTCTTATATTTGTCCACACACACAGACAAGTATAGGCATGTTGAATGTGGCCGCCCAGCGTGTGTTCCGAGCGTGCGGAACACACGCCGGGCGGCCCCCGTATTATTGTATATGGTCATGTGAATGGGGCCTTACTCTGCAATGGTACAGTGCTAATCTACTATGTGTTAACCTATGACCATTCAACACAACTGACAGATGTTAAAGGTTTGAGCAAGGCTGTAAAATAATGCCCAATTTATTAATGATTTCTATATAAAAAAAAAAAGCATAACTACTGCATATGAAGCCATCAATCTAACTGTAAACAACTAAAATGATTTATCAAATGTATCTATTTAAAAAGGACCTGTCAGCTCTTGTGTACTTTCCTCATTAAAAAAAAAAAACTATTCTGTGGCAACTTTTGTTTAGAACCCTGCATTATTTCATCCCTATGTTATTCCACTTGAAATACATTATCAACTGTCAAGAAGGTATGTTTCTGAACTATGCATTCAGTGCGGACAGTGTAATGCTGGCAATACACATTAGATAACGGTTGGCAAAACACCATTGGGAAGATTTATCATTCCCTGTGCACCTGAAAAGTGGCATTAAAAAGTCCCAGCTGCAACTTTTTAACTGCTACTGCCACAAAATGAAGCCATAAATCTTCGGTAGCTCTGAGCTCTTGTAGATTTCTGGTTAGTCACACAGACTGCAGGAGAATGCACCTAATTTATGACAAGACGTATGCCTCGTCATAAATTAGCTACATCCTCCGGCAGCACACGGGATATGAAGACAGGCACAGAAGGATTTCGAGAGTACAATACAATGTCAGGGACCTTGCCTTTCAATGCCAGAATCTAGGTGTATTGTATTGAAACAAAACTGATTATCAATTATGGCAAAAAAACCTCAAAGATGGTGATGTTGCTCAGTACAACATGATGTATTAATCAAGAGCAGTGTTCTCTGGTACAGTACTCTTCGTAAATGCACAGTGATACTAAAGTGTACTTCCAGATGGGCAGGGGTTCAGTCACACTAGTATGCCCTTTTTGGCCGGTTCAGCTTGTATTTAGGCACCCAGGCCCTGATTTATCACGAAAGACTTGTGCTATGTTGGTCTTTTTGGGCACTGTGCTGGTGGAGCAGGCCTTTAATTATGACAAGGTGCAGGCCTTGTCATAAATTAAATGTCTCCTCTGACAGTTCGTGCTCCAGACTGAAATCTAGTCCGCTCTTTTAATGTGAATTCAGCGATTTGAGAATGAATACACTTAAACAGGCTAAGTGATAAAATATTTACCAAGTGTGATTAAAGGAGACAGACCCAATCAGTACTGTGACAACTTTATCTCACTGTGATTTTGTAGTAAAAAGGTCACAGAGAGGCACAGAACATTATTAATAATGTTAATGCTCCGTGACTCTGCTGTCCTGAACAGGGCTTGGCTCTCTTTCATGCTCAGCATCCGCTCGTGTGAAAGAGCCCTAAGCCTGAGCCACCGTGATAAATCTGGTGCAGGTCTAGACAGCTTGTCCAAGTTTACGGCATCCACAGGAAATCTGCACTATTGTTTATGACAAAATAATAAGATGGTGTGGGGGGGTGTGGCCTGGCACCCGATGGAGACGGGAGTGTGAGCGGCGAGCTCCGTGGTGTGCTGCAAGAAATATAGACCCCGAGCCTTACTTTCTCCCCCACCATGGGGAAAAAAGCTATTGAAGAAACACCCCCAGGGTACTCCGCATGCCTCTTAGACTCTGCAGCGCGGGACCCTCAAGGAGTACATGTTGCGGCCTCCCCACGCCGCCTCCGCCGCCATCTTTCCCTCCGGAGCTGCTGCTGGAGACCGTGCCGCTGCCGCACTGCTGCTCAGCGCAGCCAGATCAGGCCCGGTCCCACGAAAGGGATCGGACTGCCCCAGCCACCCGTTATTCGCCACAATCAGGGGCGCTGCACCCTCCTTCACCCTGCCTGGAACAGGACGGCCAGCTGGACCATGTGGCCAAAATGGCACCCGGCCACCCGGAAGAGCTGCAGGTCGGTCTGTGTGGACATCACCCCAGCTCCCCAATGCCACCCTCCTCCCCATACCTCTCAGGTGGCCCCTCTGTGCCCCCACCTTCCCTCTGTAGGGAGCCTTCCCAACCCAACCCAAATCCTGGGGACCTTGATGATGATATAGGGGCTACCCCCTCTATGCTCAGATATGCTGCCCCCACGCCAACCTCATCTCCCAACCAGGACCCTGGCTTGGACCCAGGCTCCCCCGTCAGACCATCCTCCCCCCAAAATTGTGCCTCTCTCTTCTCTCAACTCCCTACAAAAAGGGATTTCCATGCTCTGGTCACTGAGGTCACTGCCACATGTCGTTCAGAAATTGCTGCAGTACGACACGACCTCCTCGCTATAACTAAACGAATGGACACTGTTGAAAAAGCCCATAACCTTACACAGGCATCTGTCTCAACTTCATACTTCAGTGACTGCTCATGTGACGGAATTCCGCGAAATTCAAAGACACCTGGAAGACCTAGATAACCGCGGGAGGAGGAACAACATCAGAATACGGGGAATCCCCGAGCCCCAATCAGAAGAAAACTTGCAAGAAATCTTAGACGCTCTATTTAACCAAATTATGGGGGACCCACCGTCTACCTCTACCAAATTAGATAGGGTCCACAGAGCCTTAAGACCTAAAGGATCATCGCCACAGCCCAGGGATGTCATTTGCTGAGTACACAACTTCCTTCGGAAAGAGGCCATCATGGCGAAAGTACAAGACATACGCTCCCTGGAGTTCCGTGGTGCAATTGTACCAGGACTTATCTTGGATCACGCTCCAGAAGCGCAGACACCTTCACCCCTTGCTTGACGTCCTCAGAAGCCGTCGAATACCGTATAGATGGGGGTTCCCCTTTGCACTGATTACCCAAAAAAATGCCCGCCGTATTTAGCTCCGCACCTATGAGGATCTTGAATTCTTTTGCACCACTATGGACATACCCATCCTCCGCATCGCTGATCTCTCACTGGACTGACCTGCTGACATCCTATATTACCCTGGGGACTTGAAATCTAGTTGCCCGCTCGGGGTCTCTACATGCCATTGTCACAATTCTAGTGACGACAATGGCTAGAAGTATTTAGCACACCCACGACTTGTTGGTTATTTGCGGTTATTGCTTAACGTTCCTGACCTGTTGGTTCTTGCTAGGTCCTTTTTTTCCCTTGGGACCACATTATTAGGAGGTGACTACTTCGGTCCTCCTTTCTTTTGGTTTTCCTAAGGAGACCCGTGAGTCCGTTCTTCTGATCTGATTTCAGCAGAACTGATCCCACCTCAGACTTATTTTTTTTTGTATAGGTCTGGTTCTTCATATATTTATAGTCTGTATAGTCTAAGTATTTGTTATTTTTTTGTGATGTCTGTGTCAACCCCTGCCTTCCCTCTTGTTTCCCTCCCACTCTCCCTTCCACTCTTCCAGACTCTTTCCCTTCTAGCGGCCTTCCGCCTGGACTCTGCGCCTTCAACTAACCGCCAGCATGGACTATCACCCGACGTTTGTTCACCTGAACGGTGAGTAGATCCCCTTGTATTCACTCCTCTATCCTCCATAACCTTTCTCATGGCCAAGATAGTCTCTTTAAATGTCAAGGGGCTAGGATCTAACACGAAAAGGCGCCTTGCTCTCCGGGAACTTCGCACCTTGGGGGCGGATGTTGCCTTTCTGCAGGAGACCCACCTCGACCAGGCAGGGACCTTTAAATTCGCCAAGCACTATTATCCCCATGACTATTTAGCTAGCCACTCATGCCGAAAAGCAGAAGTTGCTATCCTACTATCGTCATCCTGCCCTATCTCGGTAACAACCTCCCATATTGATCCGGCTGGTCGATATGTCATTCTGGAAGGTACATTCCAAGATCGCCCCATAATACTCTGCAACATCTACGCTCCTAATACCTCACAGATAGCATTTATACGAAAAGTCTTCAATAAACTTTATAAACTCCCCCCGGCGGCGTGGATCATTGGAGAGGATTTTAACATAGTCTTCTCTGAATCTGCGGACAGACTCTAACTCTCTCCCACTGCGTCCTCCCCACCAACGTCACGTTTAGCAAGGGATTTTCGCTGTACAGTGCGCAAATCTGCCCTATTCGACGTGTGGAGGATTGATAATCCCACAAGTCGAAAGTTTACTTTCTACTCCGCTCCCCACAAGTTGCATACCCGTATTGATTACTTCTTTGGTAATGCCCTCACACTGAAAATGCTCCAGGAAGTCACCATTGGCCCTATATCATGGTCGGACCACGCCCCAGTCATTCTCACCCTCTCCCCCCAACCTGCACCTCCCCGCACGTGCCACTGGCGTCTTAATGACTCCCTATTAAAATCATTATCTACACGCATGGATATTAAACAGTTTATTTGTACATACTTTGCGGAGAATGTGAACTCAGTTACCTCTTCTGCTACATTATGGGAGGCCCATAAGGCTGTTATACATGGCCAATGTATTGAGCTAGCGTCCCGGCTCAAAAAACAGACTATACCGAATACGAGAATTGACGGCACAAATTGACTCCCTACAAGCCCACCTTCAGACCACACCGAATCTATTTATCCTGCGGGAACTGGTGGCTGCCTGAGCAAAACTAAAAGACATGACCATGTATAATGTTGAGCGTTTACTGCTGTACTCTAGACAGCGTTTCTACGAAAAAGGCAACAAGGCCCATACTATTCTGGCCAGACAACTCAGGGACACTGCAGCTAAACGTACTCCGCAAGCTGTGAAAGATGCATCGGGCTGTCCCCAATATCATCCAACTGCAATTGCTCGCTGTTTTAGAGAATATTACGCTCAATTATACAACTTAAATCACGCCAATAAACACTCGCCCTCTTCATCCCAGATACGGGAATATTTAGGCTCATGTCACTTCCCCAAGCTTCCATCTGAAGCTGTTGACCTCTTAAATGCATCCATCTCCGCAGATGAGTTAAATGAAGTGATTAAGGGCCTTCCAGCGAGTAAATCTCCCGGCCCGGACGGATATACTGACCTATACTATAAGACCTTTGTTGCAGAGCTTTCACCGCACCTCCTGGTCCTCTATAACTCATTCCTACAGGGCTCCCCAATCCCGTCTACGATGCTGTCATCTCACATCGTGGTAATTCCGAAGACAGGTAAAGATCCCCAAGAGTGTGCTAGTTATAGGCAGATTTCCTTGCTGAACGCTGACTTAAAGATTTTCACCCGCATTTAGCAGCCAGTCTAAATACCTGGGTTCCGACCCTTATCCACAAAGACCAGGTGGGCTTTATTCCGTACCAACAGGAGGGGGACAACACCCGCAGGGTTCTTAATTTGATTGACCTGGCCAATCGCACTCACACCTCGGCTGTTATCCTAAGCCTTGACGCAAAGAAGGCCTTTCACCGCATTAATTGGTCATTTCTTTTTGAGACCCTCTGGGTGTTCGGGACCTCAGGGCCCTTTCTTCAGGCCATTCATGGCCTTTACTCTACCCCTTCGGTGCAGGTAAAACTTCCCATTTCCTCCTCCACGCCGTTTAATATCTCCAATGGCACACGCCAGATATGCCCCTTATGGCCATTAATTTTTGCCCTATGTATAGAGCCCCTTGCAGCCCACATCAGATTAAATCCAGATATACAGGGTCTTAAAGTACGGGATAAGGAGTTCAAAATATCTTTATATGCAGATGACGTGCTTCTTACGCTCACAAATCCCCATATCACATTGCCCAATCTGCACGTAGCCCTAACGAAATATGGGGCCCTCTCTGGATATAAAGTCAACACGTCCAAAACTGAGGCTCTCCCCATCCAAATACCCAATGCCGACCTTCAGAGACTAAAAAGTAACTACTCCTACCGATGGTCAGGAGATGCCTTGAAGTACCTAGGAGTCTTTATCACCCCCACCTACTCCTCTCTTTACTCTAAAAACTTCCCTCCCCTCTTTCGGGAACTCAAAGCTCTTCTTCATAAGTGGAGACCCCTGTTCTTGTCCCTCCTGGGTCGTATAGCGGCGGTGAAAATGTCCCTGCTTCTAAAATTACTTTACTACTTTGAAACACTTCCAATTCGGGTTCCTCTGGCAGAACTTAAACGTATGCAACAGGCTATTCTGGATTTCATATGGCAAGGTAAAAGACACCGCATACCCCGTAAAGTTATGCTTGCTACTGCTGATAGAGGGGGCCTATCTGTCCCCAATGTATTACATTATTATTGGGCCACTCACTTACGGGTGATACCATTTTGGGCATCCCAATTAGCGTTCACCAAATGGGTGGAGATCGAAAAGCTATGGCTTGCTCCTGTGCACCCGAATACCCTGTTGTGGCAACAAAATCCAGTGTCATCTCACCCTCCACTACTAGGCCCCATGCTAGGCCCACAAACGCTTTAAGCTAGCTTCCCAGCACTCCTCAATGATCTCTTTTCTTTATAATCCGGCTATCCCCGCTAGTCTATCTGCCCCTATGGTTCGGGTCTGGTCGCAGGTGGGTCTTTTTCGCATAGCAGACGCTGTGGACGCCTCTACCCTGACATTCAAATCTTTTGCACAGCTACAAGACCACAACAAATTGCCACAGGCGGAGAGCTTCCACTACCTTCAGATCCGCCACTATGTATGCTCCATATTTGGGACACTTCAAGTCTCGACCCCCACTAAATTTGAGCGCCTTTGCCGCTTGGGTACTGACACGAGAGGATTAATCTCCATGATTTATCATCTCCTGTCCAGAGGTGGTTCATTCCGTCTTCTCAATGTCGGTGGCCCTAGACCCAAAGATATATCTGCTCAACCTCCCGCCCCCAAAAATGAATAGGCGCTCCTCCAGGCTGTTCCTACTCCTCTGTACGGCGGCCAAGTCATTGATTGCTAAGTCTTGGAAACAAATGAATCCTCCCTCTAAATCTATGTTTCTAGCTAGAATTCGAGATATTAGGTCCCTAGAACACCTTACAGCATCTATCAATAACACATTGGATAAATTCAATAGGATCTGGCTGCCGTGGGATGCACACCCTTTATACCCTTAGGCCTGTTACGTCTAGGGGTTACCCCACCTCTCTTTATTCGCCCTTTCTTCTTTCCTCCCTCGTTTTCTCCTTCCCCCCTTTCCATGTCCCATCCCTATGTTTGTCTTTGTGTTGTCTCATGTATGTATGGACGTATCTGTTGTTTACACCTTTCTCTTCATCTATATGGTTTTACATGGCCAAGAGCACCTATAGCATAATCCGCCTCTCTCACTTGTTTCCGCAATGTCTTACTGCTTGACATGCTTTTTTGTTTTCATATATATACTCTATGGCCCTTTTTTGTGTTATGTTATTGTACTAAAAAAAAAAAAAAAAAAAAGTGTACTGTTAACAGGGGCGGGCTGGACCGGGGGGCAGGAGGGCAGATGCCCCCCGGGCCGGTGTATGTCAGGGCCGCGGCGGCTCCTGAACTCAATTGTATCTGCATCCACTAGATGCAGATACAATTGTGCCAGTAACAGCCAGCGCAGGCGGAGCAGGGAACCTCTGGTTCCCTGCTCCGCTACTCCTGGTGGCCGGCGCACTGATGTGACGTAGGCGGCGCAATGACGTCATCGCGCCGCCTGCGACGTTCCTCAGGAGCAGACCCGCCAGAAGAGGCCGGGTCTGCATCATGGGACTGCGCCTGGACAGGTGAGTATTAACTGCCCTCTCCCTACATGCACCCCTTAACCTAATACTGCCCCCTGCCTCCCTATACTGACCCCCCATACTGGCCCTGCCTTACCCTAACCTTAATACTGGCCCCTGCCCACCTAGTACTGACCACCCTGCCTTACCCCTGACCCTAATACTGGCCCCTGCCTGACCCCTAATACTGACCCTGCCTGACCCCTAACCCTAGTACTGGCCCCTGCCTGACCCCTAATACTGGCCCCTGCCTGACCCCTAATACTGACCCTGCCTGACCCCTAACCCTAGTACTGGCCCCTGACCTCTAATACTGACCTGCATTAACTTATAACCCTAATATAGGCCCCTGACCCCTAATACTGGCCTGCATTAACTTATAACCCTAATATAGGCCCCTGACCCCTAATACTGGCCTGCATTAACTTATAACCCTAATATAGGCCCCTGACCCCTAATACTGGCCCTGCCTGACTCCTAATCCTAGTACTGGCCCCTAATACTGGCCCTGTCGCACCCCTAAGGCTACTTTCACACTTGCGTCAGCAGGATCCGTTTGTGAGATCCGTCCAGGCTCTCATAAACGGATCCGTCCTGATAATACAACCGTCTGCATCCGTTCTGAATGGATCCGTTTGTATTATCTTTTACATAGCAGAGACGGATCCGTTCAGAACTCCATTGAAAGTCAGTGGGGGACGGATCCGTTTACTATTGTGCATGAGTAAACGGATCCGTTCCCATTGACTTACATTGTAGTCATGACGGATCTGTTTCCATTCTGCTCAGTCAAGCGGACACCAAAACGCTGTCAGAGCGGAATGGAGACGGAACGGAGGCAAACTGATGCATTTTGAACGGATCCTTATCCATTCAGAATGCATTAAGGAAAAACTGATCAGTTCAGGGCCGTTTGTGAGAGCCTGGGACTGATCTCACAAACGGATCCTGCTGACGCAAGTGTGAAAGTAGCCTAACCCTAGTACTGGCCCCTGACCCCTACCCTAGTACTGACCTCTAACCCTGGACCCCTAACCCTAATCCTGTCCCTAACCCTAATATTGACTGCTAATACTGACCCCTAATACTTTCCCTAACTCTAATACTACGCCATACAGACCCCAAACCCTACTACTGACCATTAACCCTGAGGCTACATTCACATGACCATATGTGTTTTGAGGTCCACACATTGCGGATCCACAAAACACGGATACTGGCCGTGTGCATTCCACATTTTGTGGAACACACATGCCCAGCCCTATAATAGAAATGCCTGTTCTTGTCTGCGATTGCGGTCAAGGATAGGACATACTCTATCTTTTTTTGCAGGGCTTGCGGAACGGAACTTAGGATTTGCGGCCCCTTTTAAGTGAATGGAAATACGGTTGTTTGAATGTACCCTAACGCTGCCTCTAACCCCAGTACTGGCCCCTAACTGATACTGACCCTAATTCTAATACTGGCCCTAAGGGTGCATTCAGACAACCGTATTCAGACGACCGTATTTCTAAGTCTGAATCCGTTCCACAATTTTGCCGAACGGGTGCGGACCCATTCATTTCAATGGGGCCACAAAAGATGCGGACACCACACCATGTACTGTCCGCATACGTAGTTCCGTTCCCCCCAAAAAAATATAGTGCATATGCCCTATTCTTGTCCGCAAGAATAGGCATTTCTATATAGGGCTGGCACTGTGCGTTCCGCAAAATGTGGAACGCACAAGGCCAGTATATGTGTTTTGCGGATCCACAATTTGGGGACTGCAAAACACTTTTGGTCGTCTGAATGTAGCTTTATGCTAATACTACGCCTATCCCTAATACTGACCCCTAACCCCAATACTGACCCCTAACCCCAATACTGACCCCTAACCCCAATACTGGCCCTTAACTCTAACACAGTGACCATAATATATGACTGTCCACATATATCTGTACACACTGCATCTTTTATACCTCACACCTGACATATACACACAGAGTACTGATACGTCAGGTACAAGGTATAATAGATGCAGTGGGTAAACGTATATAGTATATACAGCAGTGTACTGATATGTGAGGTATAATAGATGTAGTGTGTACAGGTATATAGTATACAATGCAGTGTACTGATATGTGAGATACAAGGTGTAACTTATACTGTACATCACACCTCACATATCAGTACACTGCTGTATATACTATATATCTGTACACACTGCATCTATTATACCTCATACCTCACATATCAGTACACTGCTGTATATACTATATATCTGTACACACTGCATCTATTATATCTCATACCTCACATATCAGTACACTGCTGTATATACTATATATCTGTACACACTACATCTATTATACCTCATACCTCACATATCAGTACACTGCTGTATATACTATATATCTGTACACACTGCATCTATTATACCTCATACCTCACATATCAGTACACTGCTGTATATACTATATATCTGTACACACTGCATCTATTATATCTCATACCTCACATATCAGTACACTGCTGTATATACTATATATCTGTACACACTACATCTATTATACCTCATACCTCACATATCAGTACACTGCTGTATATACTATATATCTGTACACACTGCATCTATTATACCTCATACCTCACATATCAGTACACTGCTGTATATACTATATATCTGTACACACTGCATCTATTATACTTCATACCTCACATATCAGTACACTGCTGTATATACTATATATCTGTACACACTGCATCTATTATACCTCACATATCAGTACACTGCTGTATATACTATATATCTGTACACACTGCATCTAATATACGTCATACTTCACATATCAGTACACTGCTGTATATACTATATATCTGTACACACTGCATCTAATATACGTCATACTTCACATATCAGTACACTGCTGTATATCTGTATATACTGCATGTATTATAAAAGTATAATAGATGCAGTGTGTACAGATATATATACAGCAGTGTACTGATATGTGAGGTATGAGGTATAATAGATGTAGTGTGTACAGATATATAGTATATACAGCAGTGTACTGATATGTGAGGTACGAGGTATAATAGATGCAGTGTGTACAGATATATCGTATATACAGCAGTGTACTGATATATGAGGTATAATAGATACAGTGTGTACAGATATATAGTATATACAGCAGTGTACTGATATGTTAGGTACGAGGTATAATAGATGCAGTGTGTACAGATATATAGTATATACAGCAGTGTACTGATATGTTAGGTACGAGGTATAATAGATGCAGTGTGTATAGATATATATTATATAAACTGCTGTATATACTCTATATACCCACTGCATCTAGCTTGTCATGTGACCGTTAGCAACTTGTAGCCAGTGACGTCTCACCCACTGCATTCTAGCTTTTACCGAGTATTATAATACAGTGTGTGTATGCTGTATTCAGGGGGCACTCAGAAGAGGCACTATACACAAATGGGCACATATACTGCAAGAGGCACAATACATAAAGGGGGCACACTGAAGGGGCACTATACAGAAAGGGGCACATATAAGAGGCACCAAACATGTGGCACTAGCATTAGGGGCACTGTGTGTGGCACTATAAACAGAGGGCACAGGGCATATGACACTATATACAGAGGGCACAAAGCATGTGGCACTATATACAGAGGGCACAAAGCATGTGGCACTATAAACAGAGGACACAAAGCATGTGGCACTATAAACAGAGGGTAAAGGGCATATGGCACTGTATACAGAGGGCACAGAGTATGTGGCACTATATATAGAGGGCACAGGGCATATGACATTGTATACAGAGGGCACAGAATATGTGGCACTATATACAGAGGGCACAGAGTATGTGGCACTATATACAGAGGGCACAGAGTATGTGGCACTATATACAGAGGGCACAGAGCATGTGGCACTATATACAGAGGGCATATGGCACTGTATACAGAGGGCACAGAGTATGTGGCACTAATGCTACTGTTATATTCAGGGCACAGAATGTGGCACTAAGATGAGTTTGTGTCAGTATGCAGGGTGCCAATGTGTTGGTAAAGCGTGAAGCTGAAGAGATCTTCTCTGCAAAATCTGCAAAGCTGCATTGTGGATGGGAGGAGTCGTCATGGTGGTCTGAACCAGATGGGGAAGGAGGAGACGTCACCTGTAAGTCACTAAATGGAAATGATTATTCTGCTACTGACTGCGTATGATGGGAGCTGTAGTCACCTGGATGATTTACAGCTGATGATGGGTGGTAGCATGCTGTTTTGCGCAATAACTCCCAGCATCCCTTTACACTTGTTCAGACCATACCGGGAGCTGTAGTTTCATATGGCGAGGGCTGACCTGACTACTCAGATGGTATCTGTACTAAACATTTAAAATCTGGTAATGTATTTATGTATTGAACTTGGTTCTGGTGCTGTATTTATGTATTGAACTTGGTTCTGGTGCTGTATTTATGTAGAGAACTTGGTTCTGATGCTGTATTTATGTAGAGAACTTGGTTCTGATGCTGTATTTATGTAGAGAACTTGGTTCTGGTGCTGTATTTATGTAGAGAAATTGGTTCTGGTGCTGTATTTATGTAGAGAAATTGGTTCTGGTGCTGTATTTGACTTATGGGTTTGGTTCTGGTGCTGTATTTATGTAGTAAACTTGGTTCTGGTTCTGTATTTGACTTATAGGTTTAGTTATGGTGCTATATTTCTTGTTGATTTTGTTGCTGTATTTGACTTATGGGCCTGGTTCTGGTGTTGTATTCATGCAGTGAACTTGGTTCTGGTTCTGTGTTTGACTTCTAGGTTTGGTTCTGGTGCTGTGTGTATGTAGTGATCTTGGTTCTTGCTCTGTATTTGTGTTAAACAGACATCTGATGCTATACGTCTAATACTATCCATTCACATTTGCGTTTGGGTCACAGATTCTGTTAAAAAGACCAGGCAGAAAAGTTCTGCATGCAAGACCTTTTTGTCCGGTAAAAGAGCAGCATCCTGAGCATACCCCATTGTACTCAATGGAGTCTCTTAAGCTCAGGGGTTGGTAAATCTGGTCCCTCTAATGATCAGGCTGTTGCTACGGACTCAGCCATGTTCTGTATCTGGGATCCAACATGAAAACACAACCAGCTGCCGCCTTTTAACCATTTAAAGCCCATTTACCTATACCGGCTTTATGGTAGGCGGAGTTAAACAGGTTAAGGGTGGGCCGCTACACATGGGCCAGTGCTGTGTGCTTGCCCCCCAGGCTAAAATTTGCCAGCCAGCCCCTGACTGTTAGTGTACCAATAAAATATATAGTTTAAAAAAAAAAAATAATAATAATAATAATAAGATGGTGAGCTTTATCAATGCACATTACATCTGATTTCTGGCATATTTGCAATGGAAAAAAAACAGTATTTGGCATAAGCTACATATTTATGCATACACTTTTTCTACACAGAAAGGTAACAAACAACTCCAGGGACAAGATGGCATGGTAGAGTAATGTGTATTGTATTCCCCAGAAAGCATTGGGCCCTTTTGGGAAAACCAACACAGAAGAAAGGTTCTTAAAGCGTACAAGAGTTTAACCCCTTCCCGACCAGCGCTGTACATGTGCAGGAGCTGCGCCCACCCGATCAGCTGCGGGGGACCGATGTGCCCAGTAACTGGACCCCTGCTGCGTACGCCAGCATCGGTGTTTTCACCGATGCGGGCGTATTAACCCTCGATGTGCCGCAGTCCGCGTTGACTGCGGCACATGCGATGTAGGCGGGCAGAAGGGGAGTCCGTCAGGTCCCCGCGCTGCTGTGACGGGGACCCGATGGCTTCGATAGCAGCCCGATGCCTTCCTTAGGCATCGTGGCTGCTATCCCTGCTTGCCTGTGAGATCCAGCCCTTTTGAAAAATTCGCAATTTAAAAATTTTTAATTTTTTAAATTGTGAAAGTCTGTTTTTAAAGCATATGTGTACTTTATGTTGACATCATTTTGTAAATGTAATTTTATATTTTAAGACATTAGAAGGCTTAGAATTTTAGAAGCAATTCTTAAAATGTTTAAGAAAATTTCCAAAACCCACTTTTTGAAGGACCAGTTCAGTTATGAAGTCACTTTGTGGGGCTTGCATAGTGGAAACTGTTGTAGAGTATGGTTGCTGGGTGCAGCAGAGTCAGTTTACATCAGACATTGTGGAGTAACAGGAACTGGGTTTATTGGAACATGCATGCAATAACTGAAGGTCACCTTACATGGTGAATGGCACAGACAGGAAAAAAAATAAAAGTTCACCTCAATGTACAGGAAATACAACACATCATAGAAATGCATAGAGAGACTACAAGTGAGCATTAGTAACAGCGACATCTAGTGTTGTAACAATAAACTGCAGTCAATCCAGCAATACACTAAGCTGTAGGATCTCCAACAGAAACCACACATATATTACCCCATTTTAGAAACTATACCCCTCAAGTTATTCAAAACTGATTTTTACAATCTTTGTTAACCCTTTAGGTGTTCCACAAGAATTAAAGGAAAATGGAGATAAAATTTCTAAATTCCCCTTTTTAGGCTGATTTTCCATTTTAATTCATTTTTGTCCTGTAACACAGCAAGGGTTAACAGCCAAACAAAACTCAATATCTATTACCCTGATTCTGCAGTTTACAGAAACATGCTACATGTGGAAAACTGATGTAAGGGTACACAGCAGGGCGCAGATGGTTTTTGGAGAGCAGATTTTGCTAGACCGATTTTTAGACACATTTGTCCCATTTAAAGCCCCCCCCCCCCATGCACCCTACAGTAGAAACTCCCAAAAAGTGACCTCCTTTTGGAAACCATCGGATGAGGTGACGCTTTTTGTAGGTGGAAGGCAAGGTAACCAAAAAAAATGGCACACTTTTTATTTTTCACAATGTTCACTTGACAGGTTAGATCATGTGATAAGCAGGTTGTTGCGGACGCTGCAATACCTAATATGTATATGTAAAAGCATTTTTGAAAAAAAAAAAAAAATTGTGTCTCCATTTTCTGAAAGCCATATATTTTTAATTTTTTGGTACTATTTATATTGGACTTTTTGATCATTTGGTATTATGCTTTTATTGATGTAAGGTGACAAAAAAAATGGCTTTTTTGGCACAGTTTTCATTTTAATTTTTTTTTTACAGCATTTACCTTAGGGGCTAGATCATGTCATATTTTTATATAATTTTTTTATATATATTTTTTTTATTTTTTGGGTGATTTTCTCATGCAGGGGCTTATTTTTTGAGGGATGATGTGACAGTTTGATTGGTACTAATTTTGAGTACATATGACGTTTTTGATCACTTTCTATACAATTTTTGGGAAGTGAGGTAGACAAAATTGCAATTCCATCATAGTTTTTTTTTTTTTATGGAGTTCACTGTGCGATAAAAGTAATGTGATCCTTTTATAGATCAGGTTGTTATGGACGTGGTAATACCAAACATGCTTAGTATTTTTGATTTTTAAAATTTTTAACCAATTATACGTGCAGATTTAGGAAAGAGTTAGCGTTTGGTTTTTGTTTTTTTAAACACTTTTTATACCCAGACCCACTTGATTCTTGAACATCCAGTGGGCCTAATGGCTCTACAATACAATGCACTACACTGTATAAACATTTTTTAAATACATTTTACAAGGTTTTGAGCCTGACAGTCACAGACTGTGGGGATCAGAACCATTTGCCAGCAACAGAATCCTCTGATTGGCTAGTCTGTATTGGTCCCATGCTGGTTAGCTAAGATCCCTGAGTGTGTGTAGATTGCTTCCATGACAAACCTGTAAGTCATGGTGGCTTAAGATGTTTTCATTTGCCCCCAACTAGCTGTCCTTGTTGACAAACCCATACCCCCCTGCTCCATTCTGGCTCCCTGCCTCTCTTCACTGGTCTTCCGGGCCCTGTGTGTCAACTTCGGTACATGCCCCGCTGCAACCAACGACTGATCTCAGTGGAGATGTGTCCCCAAGTGTCATGTTACCCCAGATTCTTTTCATGTCCAGATTCTCAGATATGTTGACAGCATCAAAGTGGAGCATCGTTCACAGCATGGTATCTCCCAGACTGGTCAAATGTCATCATTTGGGTAATTTGATTGCAGCAGATCTTCAACTCTGACGCTTAGTATTATCTGGACTTCTATCCTCTATACGTGGAGGAGAGAACAAGAGAGAAGGGGGACCCTACATGTAATTGGGATACTCACCCTGATATGCTAACAATCCCCTGCCTAAAAGCAGAGTGATCGCCCTGAAAGGGGCGGCCCCACTTCTCGGTGGCTGACCCTATAATAGCTATCCCTGCCTAGTAATATCCCAGCATCAGAAAAGACTTGATTCCAACGCGTTTCCCCTATTTTTTTCTTTACGTTCTTTAGGGGATCCAAATGTGTAAAGCTCAATGGCTCATGAGATAAGTGTGCCAGAAAAGATAATAGTCATGGCCAACAAGGCCCTGACCATAGTCTACTTAAATAGCCTCTGGTTTCGTGCTTCTGCAGGACGTCACCGCTTGTCACGGCGTCTCCGCACCGCTGCGTGCGTTCCAGCGCATTGCGCATGATGGCGATGCGCTCCTAACCAAACTGTGCATGCGCAAGATGGCTGTGCGTTCCATTTGCACACTATTCATGTGTTCCACAGGCTCCACATGGTAAGCATGTAAGATATAAGCTACTATGAGCCATTTAATGCAAAATAGATTCAAAAATATACACCCCCACTCAATAACAGCTCTTTAATAGTAGGTGGAGTATAGATAATAGTGTAAAATACAAAATGGTGGCAGGTAGTAGACAGGGGCAATAAAGTTAAATCAGGTAAATCACAACTAGGCACAGAATTGTGGGCAACTTTAGCATAAGGAATATAAGATGAAACCTAAAAATTGTCTGGTCCATCTTATACTATTCATGCCCCTCCTTAAATGTACTGATGAAGTAATTAAAGGGTGTTAGGCTTCTTTCACACTAGCGTTTTAAAATTCCAGTATTGAGTTCCGTCATAGGGGCTCAATACCGGAATAAAACGCTTCAGTTTTGTCCCCATTCATTGTCAATGGGGACAAAACTGAACTGAAGACAACGGATTGCTCCTGAAAGCATTCCGTTCCGTCTTCAGACCGGAGAACAAACCGCAGCATGCTGCGGTTTGCTCTCCGGTCCAGGCATCCGCACCAAGACGGATCCGGAATGACCCCCAATGCAAGTCAATGGGGGTGGATCCGTCTGTGTGACCACAATGGTAACCGGATCTGCCCTCCATTGACTTTCAATGGAGTTCATGACGGATCCGGCTACACATACACACAATACACACATACAGACATAGACATACACATAAACATAAACATACACAGACATATACACATACAAATACACATACATACTTACATGCTCCCCGGCAGGTCTTCAGAGCGCCGGAGGGACAGGTCGGGGCACACAGATGACGATTCCACCAGGCGCCCAGCAGAGGGCGCTGTGGGGAATCGTCACCTGTGTGAGCCGTCCTGCTTCTCCGGCGCTCCGAAGACCTGCCGGGAGCATGTAAGTATGTATGTGTATTTGTCTGTGTATATGTGTATGTATGTACTGTGTGACATGTGTGGAGCCAGAGCGCGGTTCCGGCTCCACACATGTCGCTGCGGCAGTCCTGATCCGGCAGCACCCTTCACCTGCCGGATCAGGCCTGCTGCTAGTGTGAAAGTAGCCTTAGACAACTAGTCTGATGCACCTTATTTACTGACATAATAATAATCGTGTAATCATACAAGAGGTCTTAAGACCTAGGGAGGCGACTGGGAGGAACTTACAGAAAGCAGGTGAAGGATAAGGACTCATTTAGGCCCTCTGGGTTGATGGTTTTTAGTCTAAATATCCATTCAGTCTCTTTCTGCAATATTCGCCTATCCCAATCAGCTCCCCTTGGAGAGGGGCGAATCACCTCGATGACACTAAACTTTAACATACGAGGATCTCCCTTATGAACTTCCCGCACGTGTCTGAAGATGGGGGTATCCCGTTTGTTCCTAATGTCACCAAGGTGGTCGCCAATCCATCTCCTTAGCTCCCTTTTAGTCTTCCCTATGTACTATAGAGGGCAGGTACATACACAAAGGTAAACTACTCCTGATGTTCTGCAATTAGCAAAATCTCTAGTGTAGTAAACCTTGCCCGTATGTTGATTGGTAAATGTCTTGGTTTGGTTAATAAAAGGGCAAGCTATACAAGAACCACACCTATAGGTGCCAAGGGGTTTCCTATCTAGCCAAGTCCCTTGTCTAGGTGATGCACAATAATGACTGAGGACTAGACGGTCTTTTAGGGATCTCCCCCTCCTATAAGTAATAGCTGGTCTACTAGGGAGGATATCCCTAATGTCTGGATCAAGGCGTAGAAAGTCCCAATATTTGGCAAAAACCCTGCGTACCTCTTTGTGATGGCTATCGTAGGTACCTATGATCCTTACAATTTTATCACCATCATCATGACATTGATTACTACTGGCCAAGAGTTCCCTTTGTGGTGGCCATTAATAGATGCCATTTGCTTCTCTAGTGGTCTCTGATTAAGGTATGGAGCAGGGGGCTTAAGCCGAGTTCACACGTAAGGCCACTTTCACACAAGCGGCAGCACGGATCCGGCGGGTGAAGGGTCCTGCCGGATCCATGCTGCCTCAGGTGCACGTGTGGGGCCGGAACCGCACTCCCACATCTGCACCATACACTATTTTGAGGAGGAGGGGGTTAAACTTACCTGTCCCCGCAGCTCCAGAGGGCAGCGCGCACAATGTGAAGATTCCCCACAGCGCCCCCTGCTGGAGGGAGGAGGGAGCTGCGAGGATAGGTAAGTGCAGGGTGACGGATCCGTCATGAACTCCATTGAAAGTCAATGGAGGACGGATCCGTTTACTATTGTGTCACACCGAACGGATCCGTTCCCATTGACTTGTATTGGGGGTCTTTCCGGATCAGTCTTGGTGCAGATGCCCAGACCGGAGAGCAAACCACAGCATGTTGCGGTTTGCTCTCCGGTCTGGAGACTGAAGAGAACTGAACGGAATGCTTTCAGGAGCATTCCATTCTCTTCAGTTCAGTTTTGTCCCCATTCATTGTCACTGGGGACAATACCTCAATACCTGAATATATAAACGCTAATGTGAAAGTAGCCCAAGTTATTTGGTCAGTTATTTCCATCAGTTATTGGAAGTGTGAATGGAGCCTTGTGAGCCAAAACCCATGGTGAAGCCTCCACAGAGATAAGGTGTTATGGAAAGATCTGCACCTGTTCTGTGTCTTTGCCTGCACCTGGTTTTGGCTCACAAGGCTCCATTCACATGTCCTGTTTTTCTTTCCTGAGTCGATCCTGATTTTTTCAGGACCCATTGAAATGAATGGATCCAGATCAGGATCAAGATCGAATCAGGAAAGAAAAACAAGACTTGTGAATGGAGCCTAACTGATGGAAATAACTGACAAAAAACTAAAGTGTGAACTGGGCCTTAGGGGTGAGATGTGGGGCAACAACAGTTGAATTCAGGAGGACATGTGCGGTCGCTGGCAAAGTACCTGATTACCCGAGTACCTGATTTTCACAGTGTTAATTACCGCTGAGAGCTCATTATGTACCCAGTCAGCGGCAGAGAGGAGGGCTTGCGTGGCCCTCTGGGCATTGGCCCAGTGTTATCTGCAGGCACATCATCATTGAGGCCAGACATTGGCTGCGGTGGCACACAGGAGAGTTGACAGGCAGGGTCCAGAAGTCTAGTGAAGAGCAGCAGGGAGACAGAATGGAGAGCAGATGAATATGGATTTCTCTAGGAGTATTCAGGGCTGGGTTTTTTGAAGTTAAAAACAAACAAAAAACTGCACAACCCCTTTTAGCCACAGAAAGTAAACCAAAAGCACCACACTTTTCATAAACCTCCAAAATACAATATGACAAATTTATCAGAAAATTAAAACAAACCCGTGCCACAAAAGTAAGTGAGAATTGTGTACAGGATAGCAGTGAGCAGGCACACTGCACTGCCAGCACCCAATTCTGAGGGAGAATATTCGGAAGTGGAGAGCGGAGAATGTCCATACATGGCACCCAGGTGGCACTCTCACACAGCGGCCCGCTCTCCTCCCCCTCCCTGTACAGCCGGCTACCTCCGCTGCAGCCAATCGGCTGAGGGCAGCCCGGACTCCGGCGCGGCTCGTGTGGCGCACACGGCTCATCCCCTCCCGGCCGCCGGGGAGCTTGTCTCTGAAGCCCGCACCAGCATAGCACAAGACACGGGGGCCCCAGTCCGAGCAGCAGCATGTCGGGCCCCGGGCTGCAAGGGGAGAAGCGGGGCGAGGACTCCGGGCTGCTGCTGGAGTTGCTGGGGGAGAAGCTGGTGACGGCGGAGCGGGAGGAGGTGGACGTGCAGTCTCTGGGCTCCCGGGTGTCCTTAATCGGACTGCTCTTCGGCTGCGGGATGAGCGCTCCCTGCCTGCAGCTGCTGCCCAGCCTTAGCGACTTCTACTGCAAGACCCGGGACCGTCTGGAGGTCGTCTTCATCTCTTCGGACCCCGACCAGAAGAAATGGCAGCTCTTCCTGAAGGACATGCCCTGGCTGGCACTCCCGTACCAGGAGAAGCATAAGAAGGTGAGGGGGAGGGCGGCGTTGCCCTGTGTGTATTGTTATCTACATAGGAAGGCGACCCTGCTTGACCATGTACACTTGTAGCCATGGCAAACAGCAGAGTGCGGCTCCCACCCATCTAAGAGCTGGTGTGCCAGTGCTCTGCCACCGCAGGAATCATTGGTCACCTATGACTGATGGGCTGGCATAGCTGTCTCTGCCATGCCTCATTATGGTATGTGTTGGTATGCAGAGGTTGTGAGATGGGTGGTATATACTGCAAGAAACTAGTGCCCTTCCAGTGTGCCAGGACTGGGGGCGCTAATGGTATTGTAGCTGTCTAGACTGCATTGTGCAGTGGCTGACAACTGTGGACAGACAACTACTGCTCTGATACTCTATATAGAAGGCCTTTCATCTGCAGGGAAATGTCTGGCCAGGAACAGCTTCCCCTTGGTATCAGCAGTATGTTGGGGTGCCAAGAGTCAGATCAATGCCAATTGGCATATCCTTACACTGGCTGCCCTCTGAAAGTGGTTGTCTTTGACGTGGCTGCTTAGATAAAACTTGTCACCTCACAATGCAGTGAAATCTGCAGGCCGTGTGTTATAGAGCAGAAGGAGCTGAGCAGATTGGTATATAATTGTGTGGGAAAAGATTCTATAAAACCTGTAATTTATACATTTACTGTAAATCTCTTCTTCCTGAGCTCAAGATAGCCCATTCAACTATCAGTGGCTGACAGCTATCTGTGTATACACACTTAGGCCTCATGCAGACATCCGTGGAGCACAGTCTGTGAAAACCTGGACTGTGCTCCTGCTAAGTGTCGGAGCACACGGTGTCATTGGTTACTATGACGCCATGCGATTCGTCCCGTGACGCAGTGCACACCTGCACTCAACGGGAGCACAGTCCGGGTTTTCACAGACCATGCTCCAAGGATGTCTGCATATAGAAAAACATAAAAAAATGCAACAGCACTCTGCAAACACAGATAATAAAATGAGTACATATAATACTGCCATACTCACTATCTACATGATATTAGCGCTACGTTGTAAATAAGAGATTCTTGGCAAATACTTTTGTACAAAATTATTTGTGCCCGTCTACTATATGTCAAGGTGATCTCTTTAAGACGGGAACCTAACACTAAACGCCATAGTCACTAAGTACCATAGCAGCCTCCATTAACTACCGAGGATGCAGGGTCCACATGCATGCTAAGCCTACATTATATTGTACCTCTTATGGTGCCAAAATGGCCTCCACTGATTTCAGGGAATGTAGGCTCCACATGCATGCCGAGCCCACACAATATGATACCTCCTTGGTGCCACACTGACCTCTATTATGCTCAGAGAATGCAGGTTCCACACAATGCTGAGCCCACTCTATATTCCACCTCTCCTGGTGCCAACTGGCCTCCAATGCATATAGGGAGAGCAGGACACAGATTTATACTAGCACTAATTAAAATCAGCCTGTAAGGCAAACAGGTTAGTTAGGAGTGCACGACCGAAATGGTGGTGGAGTCAGCCATGCCTCCACCTAAACTGCAAGAAAAAGTGGGGGTCAGTCAGCACATCCAAGTATGCAGGTGCATGTCACCATGGCTGCAAGGATGTCTGCATGAGGCCTTACACAGAGAATGCTATCACTGATAACACCTCCCTGTGTATATGTATCAGTGACTGACATATATCTATGTATACACACTTACACAGAGAATGCTATCACTGATAACACCTCCCTGTGTATATGTATCAGTGACTGACGGCTATCTATGTATACACACTTACACAGAGAATGCTATCAATCACTGATAACACCTCCCCCTGTGTACAGCTATCAGTGACTGACATATATCTATGTATACACACTTACACAGAGAATGCTATTACACCATAGTGCTCCTGTGGTATTCCGATCCGAGCCTCCGTTCCGCATCTCCGTGATTGCGGACCCATTGAAGTGAATGGGTCCACGATCTGTGATGTGGGCTGCACACAGCCGGTGCTCGTGTATTGCGGACCCCGCGTATGTGGCCGCAATACGGGCACGGGCTGGCACCGGTCATGTGCATGAGCCCTTACACAGAGAATGCTATCAATCACTGATAATATCCCTCTGTGTACAACTATCAGTGACTGACAGCTATCTATGTATACACACTTACACAGAGAATGCTATCAATCACTGATAACAACTCCCCTATGTACAGCTATCAGTGACTGACATCTATCTATGTATACACACTTACACAGAGAATGCTATCCATCACTAATAACACCTCCCCAGTGTATAACTATCAGTGACTCATAGCTATCTTTGTATACACACTTATGCCCCTTTCACACGAGCGCGAGACTCGCAAGTCTCCCGCAACACATCTACAGGGCTGGACTCCGGCACTGACTGGGATCGCATATAATGCTATGCGTTCCCTGTTAGTGCCGAGTCCAGCCCTGTAGATGCGTTGCGGGAGACATGCGAGTCTCCCGCTCGTGTGAAAGAGGCATTACACAGAGAATGCTATCAATTACTGATAACACCTCCCCTATGTACAGCTATCAGTGACTGACAGCTATCTATGTATACACACTTACACAGAGAATGCTATCAATCACTGACAACACCTTCCCTGTGTACACCTATCAGTGACTGACATCTATCTATGTATACACACTTACACAGAGAATGCTATCAATCACTGATAACACCTCCCATATGTACAGCTATCAGTGACTGACAGCTATCTATGTATACACACTTACACAGAGAATGCCATCAATCACTGACAACACCTTCCCTGTGTACAACTATCAGTGACTGACATCTATCTATGTATACACACTTACACAGAGAATGCTATCAATTACTGATAACACCTCCCCTATATACAGCTATCAGTGACTGACAGCTATCTATGTATACACACTTACACGGAGAATGCTATCAATCACTGATAACACCTCCCATATGTACAGCTATCAGTGACTGACAGCTATCTATGTATACACACTTAGGGCTCATGCACACGAATGTGTGCCAGCTGTGCCCGTGCTGCGGGCCGCATACGGCGGGTCCGCAATAAACGGGCACCGGCCGTGTGCAGCCCGCATCACGGATCGCGGACCCATTCACTTCAATGGGTCTGCGATCCGGGAGATGCGGAGCGGAGGCACGGATCGGAACACCACGGAAACACTACGGTGTGCTTCCGTGGTGTTTCTGGCCGTGCCTCCGCACCGCAAAAAAGTAGCGCAAGCACTACTTTTTTGCGGTGTGGACCCTCGGATGCGGATCGTGGACCCCATTCAAGTGAATGGGTCCGCGATCCGCATGCGGTGGCCTCACTGTCAGTGCCCGTGCATTGCGGTCCGCAGTTTGCGGCCCGCAGCACGGGCACGGCCGGCACATGTTCGTGTGCATGAGGCCTTACACAGAGAATGTTATCAATCACCGATAACACCTCCCCCGTGTACAACTGAAGTCAGAAAGAGTATAGAGAAATGTATAAATAACAAGTTTTGATGTTTTTCCCCAATTTTTTTTTTTTTATCAGTCTGCTGTATAACCTGCTGCAGATTGCATTTTGTGGTGACAGATCCCGTTTAACTTAGTTTAAAACAGTTCTGTTACCTGAACATATTGCCCTGTGTACGTGCAGCATATTACAGAGACATATCTGCTCTCCTATTTGGTAAAATGTTACAAGAAGATATTGTGCCAGTTGTCTTATATGAGCAATCAGAGAATACGACGTTTAATCACATAGAAAAAAATAAAAAAACATCAAATAGATAAAAAAATAAAAAATATTTCACCTTACAAATGCCGTAAAAAAACAATCCTAGAAAACAATGCCAGAATTGCAGCTTTTGGCTTTCCCCTCCCAAGAAATGGAATAAGGCTAGGGCGACTATAGGGTACAACTACACTGCGACATTCATGTAGCAACATATTTTTGAATGCTAGTCTATGCAACATGCTGCAACATATCTACCTCATAAAACACATTCTGCAAAAAAAAAATAAGCCTTCATACAGCTATGTCAGTGACAGGTTATGGCTTTCAAATGTATTGATAAAAAAAAATATTGTGTCTCTAAGACCAAAAGTAGGCCGTGTCCTTAAAGGGCTATTCCCATCTGTATACGGAGAGCATGCTGTACGTGCGCGGCTCCCTCTGCATTCACTGCTAGGGGATTTCCAAAAATAGCTAAGCGAGTGCTCGATTATTTTCTGAAGCCCCATATCGGTGAATGAAGGGATGGCCATGAATACGTGGCTTCATTCACTTGTGGCTCCGTTCTTGAGATGGGCGCCCACCTTTGGAGCCGCTCCCGTCGGACATTGATGGCATATCCTACCAATATATCATACATTTCCAGATGGGAATACCACTTTACGGGTAAAAGTGAACTCCCACTTTTGAATACAGGAACCCGATGCACGGTGGACAGATGCTGTCAAGATTCTTGATGGACATCTCAGCAGCCCCTTGAGAAATACGGTTTACAGCAGCCTGTATTCTGCTGGAGGCTCCACTTTGAAATCTTTTTGAAAGTGGGCCTGTTCTGATCATACACGGCAGTTGCTGATTCTACGTTTCTCTAATGTGGTAATGAAAGAGACTCCGAGCTGGAGCTCCAGTGTAATATCCATCTGTACAGCTTGGCACACGGTGAGGGGTGGAATTTAGCTAACAGAGTTTTTCCATTCTCTAACAAAAAGGGAAGTTGCTTTTCCTTGTGTGCATTTAGCAAATCATCACATAGGCTAAGATTTTACTTAAAGAAGAACTCCTGACAAAAATTTTATTCCATGTCCTACTAGAAATGTACATGATGTAATCTGTAGTGAATGTCATTTTCTTACCAGTGTCTGAATTTTTGGCTTATATCATCCTGAAGTTTCTTATCTGTGTCATGTGACCAGCAATTAGACCCACCAACTCACACAGAGACTTATGTGTGGACAGGAAGTCTAATTCTCTATGTATTCCTATGAGACTGAAAGTGAGGCTCCCATAGGAATGAATAGAGCAGTTACTGGCTTTCTGTCCTGGGTCAGTTGGAGGTCAGGGAGTTGGTCACATGACCCAGCTACAATAAGAAGAGAGGTTTTTACTCACAGAAACAGTCACTGATAAGAAAATGACAATCACTACAGATTATATCATGCACCTAACAGGTCAGAGAATAAAAATTTTTGCAGGAGTTCTTCTTTAATAATAAAGGCATTTTTTTCCTGCATCGGTCGGACGCTCGGTGACTTCTGTCTCTGACAAGTACATGGAGTTTTTCTCCCCCCCCCCAGTAAAGTTACATCATTTACGATGGACGGTAGGATTGCAGGGCAGTGTAAATTGTGGTAATGTTAATAGGATATTTTGCTGTCATTAGGGTTTAAAAGGATTTTCCAAGTTTTTTTTTTTTACAGTATCTGATCAGTGGGACCCAACACTTGAGACCCCTGCTGATCAGCTGTATGAGAACGTGATCGATGAACGTGTCATCACTGGCCTAGAAAAAGCAGAGAGAAGGTGTGAGTGCCGCTCCCTTCTCAAACTGCTGATCGGCGGGGATCCTGGGTGTCGGACCCCCACCAATCAGATACTGATGACCTATCTTGAAGTAAAAAAAAATATCAGGAAAACCCTTTAATGTTTGTCGTTGGAGATTTTACTGGCAGTATTTGGAAGAAGCAGCGTATACATTGCAGGACACAGTCACCACTGACAGTTACAATCCACAGAATCCTGCATGAGCCTGTTTCAGCTTTTTTTATGTCTTCCGCTGTATATTTGTCCTCTGGAATTTGGCTGGATGAAGATCCCAAGTCAAGATAACTTTAGTGTGGTCTGTTTTCTAATGGTGGGAGTTAGGCTACTTTCACACTTGCGTTTGCAGGATCCGTTTGTGAGATCCGTCACAGGCTCTCATAAGCTGTCCTGAACTGATCAGTTTTGTCCTAATGCATTCTGAATAGAAAAGGATCCGTTCAGAATGCATCAGTTTTGCTTCAGTTTTGCTTCAGTTCAGTCAGCATTCCGTTTTGGAGGCGGACACTAAAATGCTGCTTGCTGCGTTTTGGTGTCCGCATGAAGAAACTGATACAAACGGATCCGTCATGACTCACAATGTAAGTCAATGGGGACGGATCCGTTTTGTCTGACACAATAGAAAACGGATCCGTCCTCCATTGACTTTCAATGGAGTTCAAGGCGGATCCGTCTTTGCTATGTAAAAGATAATACAAACGGATCCGTTCAGATGTGATGCAGACGGTTGTATTATCATGACGGATCCGTTTGTGAGAGCCTGGGCGGATCTCACAAATGGATCCTGCAAACGCAAGTGTGAAAGTAGCCTTAAAGTGTCATAAAAATTGTAAAAAAAAAACAAACAAAACATTTCATGTGTCATATTGACATATCAAAAGTTTTAATCATTGGTGGTCTGAGTGCTGAGAACCCCACTGATCGCTAGAACGAGGACAGAGAAGTGCTCATATAGGGTGTTCTCTCCTTGCTGCACGAGGTGAGCTCTGTAGAAAGTCTATGAGCCCCTGCAACGAGGAGACAATGCACTATGAACCCCTCGTTCCAGCGATTAGTAGGGTCTCAGCATTCAGACCCCCACTGAACAAGACCTTTGATATGTTGCCATGACTTATCAACAGTTTTTTAAAACTTCAGTGACAGGCAATGTAGTACAGTACCTGCTATGTATATGTTTTTATAAACTCATCTACATGGTGAGGGAATTTTCATGGTGGTGAAACTGACGTGTTGTGTGGATTTGGAAATCTGCCCCGTGTCAATTCTTTGTACAGATTCTCATTGCAGATTTCTTTGCAATTCAGTGAGTGGAAGCTGGGCCAAATCTGCATGTAATATATGCAGATGAAATACATTGATGTGTGCACGCTCTATCAGCTGTTGTGCAGTAGCTCCCTGCTTGACCAGCTCCGTCCACTACACAATGGCTGGAGCTGTGTAGATATGGTGCCAGAGCTACTTTGGAAGAGCTGATCAGCCAGCATGAGGGAGTCAACCCTTGCCAATCTAATATTGATGAAGTGGCGTGCACCATGTTTATGTAGGTATTGAATGTTCAGTTCCCGTTTCACTTTTTACATAGCAAAACATCTTGTTTGTATAAAAGCATTGATAGGTCTGCCCATTGTTTCATCAATTGCAGAATATGTTACCAATACATACAACAGGTAAAGTATAAGGCTTTATATGGTACATTTGCAAACAAGTGGTTAAAACGCTAGAAACACTGGGATCATTTCCAAACATTGCTACGCCAGTTTTTGGTGTAAAAAAAAAAAGTTGCAGGTCTGCAGTAGGTGCGCCTCGTCATAAATTAGGCGCTTTCTCTGGAAGTGCAGGGGCGTAAAAAGCTGGTCTTTGATAAATGACTCCCACTACCTTCCAAAGTGGATCTGGTATACTGCTGACGTAAATGACTAAATCTTGTCTTTATTCAGGTTTGTATTAAAGAAGAACTCCAGACAAAAATGTTATTCCATTTCCTGCTAGAAATGTACATGATATAATCTGTAGTGAATGTAATTTTCTTACCAGTGTCTGTATTTTTTACTTTATATCATCCTGAAGTTTCTTATCTGTGTCATGTGACCAGCAATTAGACCCACCAACTCACACAGAGACTTATGTGTGGACAGGAAGTCTAATTCTCTATGTATTCCTATGAGACTGAAAGTGAGGCTCCCATAGGAATGAATAGAGCAGTTACTGGCTTTCTGTCCTGGGTCAGTTGGAGGTCAGGGAGTTGGTCACATGACCCAGCTACAATAAGAAGAAAGGTTTTTACTCACAGAAACAGTCACTGATAAGAAAATGACAATCACTACAGATTACATCATGCACCTTTCTAACAGGTCAGAGAATAAAAATTTTTGCTGGAGCTCTACTTTAACCCAGCTGAATATAACCTCCAGTGGGGTTTTCGGAGATTCTGATATTGATGCCCAATCCTCAGGGGTCTGACACTCGGGATTGCTGCTGATCAGCTGCTTGAGGAGGCTGCGGCACTCCAGTGGGTCCAGTGGACTTCACATCTTACCAAGTACAGTACCATCCATTGAATAGCAGCTTTGCTTGGGATTGCAGCTCAGCCCCAATCACTTGAATGGGACTTAGCTGCACCGAGGCCATGTGACTTATGAATTTGACATCACTGAAGAAACGGTGGAACTCGCCAGAGCTCTGTGACCTCTTCAGACAGCTGATCGGTGCCAGGTATGGGACCCCCACTGATCAGATATTGAAGACCTATCCTGAAAATAGGTCATCAGTATCAGGAACTTGGAAAACCCTCTTTAAGTATAAATCCTGCAGTTTTTGTGCAGTGTAAGGGTACATTCGCGCGACTGTATGTGTTTTGCAAATTGCGGATCTGCTAAACGCAGTTACTGGCCGTGTATGTTCCGGATAGATAGAAATGCCAAAGGACATGCTCAATCTTTTTTGCGGGGCTGTGTAACGGAAGTACGGGTACGGGTGTGGCCCCATTGAAATGAATTGGTCCACATCCGACACGTAAAATTGCAGATGCGGACCCATAAATACGGCGGTGTGAATGTACCCTAAGTGGCACTTTTAAAGCTGTTCTTACTGATATGTCAGTTTCACAGTAAAACAAAGTTTCCGGTTTGCTCTGTTATATCCCCATAGGTTGACATGGGCTGCTGATTGTGTGGTCAGTGAATATGGGCTTCTCTGAAGCAATAAATCAGTGACACTGGCAGGACTCTGCTTATTTCACAGGTGCCTGTTTAAAAAAAAAAAAAAAAAAAAAAGTATTTTTCTTTCTCATACAGGATCGGTCATCAGTAAAAAAAAAAATCTCAGAAAACCCTAAAGGGAATCTGTCAGTAGGATATTCGCTGTTAAACCGCCCAATGCTTTACAGGGCTAGCTCAGCTGAAAGTAATGATACCTTTCACTAAGTGATCCATGGCTTCATGGCAAATATTCACATGCAAATGAGCAGTTAAGTGCACCAAGGGCGGGCCCAAGCAACTCGGCATCCTTGATCCTCCTGCTTCCTCCGTCAGCACCCCTCTTCTTGTGTGAAAGGGCCAGGTGAGATGTCCATTAAGGAGAGGGAGCGGCTGGCAGATGAAGCAGGAGGGGCAAGTGACCGATGCAGTGACTCGGGCCTACCCCCACTGCACTTAACTACTGATTTGCATATGGATTACACCTCATTCACACATCAGTGTTTGGTCAGTGATTTCCATCAGTGATTGTGAGCCAAAACCAGGATTGGAGCCTACACAGAAATAAGGTATAAGGGAATGATCTGCACCTGTTCTGTGTTTAGTGCCGCACCTGGTTTTGGCTCCAAATCACTGATGGAAATCACTGACTGAACACTGACTGTGTGAATAAGGCCTTAAAGTGCTTGTAGATGCAGCATATATAGAACAAGTGATGATTATAGCTTCACTATGGCTCCTGTTCCCTGCCTTGTTTGCACTGGAGAGGCCTGCTAGACAAGAAAGAAATTCCAAATATGTGACAGAATATGTGAACAAAGAATTTTACTGCAGAGACGTTAGTACAGGAGTTAATCTTGATGCATGGTTTATTTTTCTTCATATAGAAGTATGGCACGTTGAGAGGGAAAAAATCTGCACCTTTCTCTCTGTTTAAAGAGGACCTGTCACCAATCCAGAGAAAAGTGAGATATTTATATATTCTAGTTGGCCGTTCTTCCCTGAGTATGACATACTTTCACTTATGAATATCCGCCCTACTTCCCCCCCATTCTGCAATGATGTCCCCTGAGATTTTATGGCACCACATATATCATTCTGAAGTGACAAGCTAGGGGACAGTTTCCGTCTCACAGCCTCCTGGTGCAGCGTGATCTTGTGAGAAAAGGGACTTTTAACAAGACCATACCTTCCGAAGGGACATCGTTTAACTCTGCCGGATGCCGGAGCAGAGGAGAAGGCTCGTCTCTGACCGTCGGCTCCCCACTCCCACACCATTATTTACATCTGCAGTCTTGGCACGGACATTTGAAAACATTTATTCAAAGATATGTGCCAACTGCGGGGACGAATATATAGTCAACGGGCAGTCGGCAAGAGGTTAAAGGGATTGTTGATTTTCAGATGACCTTTCTGCCAGACCTCTACACGTGGACAGACCTGCAGAGGGAAGCATACTTATTTGCACTGGGTTATGGCTTCTTTAGTCCCCCATTGCTCTGATCTACGTGTGTCAACATCCTGTTTGATGCTGGTCCCTTGACTGCTGCAGCCAATGACTGGACACAGCAGTAACTGAGTCATATGATGGGGGGGACGTTACCAGTGCAGACAGTCATTGGTTGCAGTGGCCATGTGACCTAGTTCAAACAGTTGTTGACATGCAGAGACTGGGACGAGGTGACGGCAACTGGGCACGTTTTTTTTTTTTTTGTCAATGACTATATATCTTGGTTTGTAATGAAATGGTTGGGTTAGCTAATGGGGAGGTGGCATTTTTCTCTAACAGTGTGCTAAATCAGCTAAAGACATTAGAAGTGGCACAAAAATGCCATTCGACAGAAAATTGAAACAAAATGAAGTAATTTGGCACAAAAAATTGTATTATTATTCCAGGTTAAGCTGTAGCTGTTGACTTCACTGGACATGTACTGATTAAAAGTGTGAAGCATCTTAAAGAGGGAAGTGACTCCTAGAAGTCAAAAGGGCGTCCTTGTCATGTAATGTTTACTTCCCTCTTCTATCAGGGTTGTGGAATTTTGCACTTGACTTTCTGATGATACTACTGTTGGCGGCCCATAGTCCAGCCGGCCTAATGGCAGAACATACATTGGCTAGTCATCAGTATCAACACTTTGTCAGGCAGAATACTTTTACTAATTCTATATGTTCTGTTATATTGTGAGTGCCATGGATTTAGATCATGTTGTTGTGACTGACATATATTGTTACAGACGAGTAAAAGATCTGGTAAGACAGCCTCTCTATATTGTCTTGAAAAGATGGATTGAGTATTAATGATCTTCTCTGCCATTCAGTAGGATGGTTGGTACATCGCCGATCAGCATACAATATCGTCGATCGATGCTTGTTTTCCTTCAGATGATCAGCCCATGTTAATGTGTGCCCTTGAAGACACATTAGATCGACTTTGTGTGAGTCTAGTAACACAAGCCTGCTGATGGCTTCCAGTTAGGCAAGCACTGTCCACGCCTAGTAAATTCCTGCAGTGTATACAGTGGTGAATGTTCTGGAAAAGTAGTGTTTTAACAATTAAAGGAATATTACCATTGTGCCTCTATTATGGAAAAGTGCATAGAAGGAAAAAAGACACATATCTCCATGCCACTGCCAGACAGATCCTTCTCTGTGCAGGATACTCCTATTATTCCTGGCGATAACCCATCTTGGAAAATGGTTAACGTGCAATTAAAATGTTTTTGTTTTTGTTTTTTTATTCTCAAAAACATAGAACTATATTCCCCTTACCTCACATTTAATTATTGGAAGGAATTTCTTATAGGGAGTATGTCACATTGAACATAGTGTCTGAGCTGAAGGTAAAATGTTATAGAGCAGGAGGAGCTGAGCAGATTGATCTAAAGTTTTTTGAGAAAAGATTTAGTAAAACTCATTCTGGGCTTTGTAGTCAAGCGGTCCTCTCAGTGATTGACAGCTATCTGTATACACAGCCATAGACGGAAGGCTGTCATCACTGATAGGACCGAATCCTTGACTTCAAAACACAGAATGAGCATGGATATAAATGAATAAAATACAAGTTAGATTGAATCTTGTCACATAAACTTTTTTTTTTACTTGTAAAACTCTTAATAAATTTGGCACATCCATGAGCCAGAAAATCAAATCTAACGCCAGCTATGAGCTGGAATAGACTTCCACCATATTTCATAGATGTCTCTTGTTTAAATTATGGTAATTGTAGCAGGCCATGGAGGGCACCTACCACCCACTTTTTTTCTTTTCTTTTTTTTTCCCCAAAAAGGGCCTCAAATGACAGAAGAACACAAAAAGTTGCTACATTTTTGAGCAAACGATGCTAGAGAAACAAAATGTGATTTTTCAATGGCACTCTTCTGGCACCCGGTGTTGGATAAATTCCCCATATTGATTTTGCACCATGACGTATGGCGGCCATGAGTTGACCAGACTTCAAGCAGTATCATTTCCCAATGCCCTTGAAGAGGAAAAGCGAATGTATTCTCCTATGGCAGTGTCTCCGAATTAATTATTTCGTTTTATTCCTTTCTAAAGACCAATATTGCTACTTGAGATAATAACATGCTATTCTACACCACAAGTGGCTTGTATGTTCTTTCTGATGCAAAATGAAGAGAAAATGGTTGCAATTTGTACTTGTGGTTGAAAATTGCACGTAAATATATTTTTATTTCAAATTCCTGGGAATCTAAAAAGGAGCTCATGTCTTGTTTCATTTCACTTAAACTAACCCCTTGATTTCTGAGACGAATGACTGAGGTGAACGGTAGAAGCAATACCCGCAATAGGAAAATGGGTCATAATCTTAGGAGAGCAGTCACAGCCTATATTTAAGGTAATGGCTGGTGTAAGGTAGGTAGAGACCATTCATTTGAGCTTTTGTTCTTCAAGAGGAACATAATTATGGAGTAACATGAATTGGAAATAATTCTCTTTCTGCTGATCAGTAATAAGTAAGGTTAGAGGTGTAATGCTATTATAGGTTACAGGTTGGTCTTGGGAAGTGATATTTGATTGCCTTTTAATGCAGGAACACTTATGCTAACCCATTGTCTGTGACTGGAGAGAGGTCAAGTGTAGAGCTTTGCAGGTTGTCACTGCGTGAGTGGAAAATGGAAGCCGTGATAGACTCGTTGCTTTATTGCTGCAGATGTCTTATTGATCTTTTTCTTTGTAACGCGTTTCTAAGCCTCCATATTACCTCACTGTGAAGGCGCATTCATATCTAATGAGCAGGAATTTATTTATTGCTGTGCCTTGAGAACAAAGAAGTCCATGCATTCTTCCTTCCCATTGACTGGATGTGACAGGAGTTGATACTGTTGACTTGAAGATGACCTGTTTCTTCATTCTTTGACTTGTCTTGAAGGCAGCTGCTCGATCTGGAACTTTTGGCCAGGCACTTGACTTAATTTTCTTTTCAGTTTACAGAACAACAGATGGCGTGGATGTAAAAACCTGGTGCCTATCAGAAACTCGCCATATGGTCTAAAATACATCATCTTGTGTGTCACCAAAAATAGATATTTTAATGGCTTGAAAAAAGGAACAGGGAACTTTTTAATCATATGTATGCTTATAATGCTGAGCGCAGTTAACATAGTTATAATAGTGCACTTGTGGATTTTGTCCTATTAATTTTATGTGGGATAAATTATGGGCGTCATCAGTGGTTTGCTCTATATTTCTTCAGACAGACGAGAAGCAGATGCTATCTTTAACCTAACCAGCTCGTGCTACTGCAAAGTCTCTTGAAGTGCATTTTCAGTCCTTTTTGCTGTATCTAACTACTGTGTTAATACTGTGATGATGAAGAATGATTATTATTTGCTGCTGCTAGGTGTTTATTTGCATGAATTTAGTTTTTTTTATCCTTATTTAAAGAGGAAGTTTCATGGTTTTTTTTTTTTAGTTTAGATAAATACCTGTTCTTGCGGAGTACCCCCCTGCTGATGCTGCCACCCTGCCACTTCTGCGCCCCACTGTACCCCCTGCCGTTTTCCCGCTCAGTATGTAAATCCTGAACAGGGTCAGCATCAGAACAGGGAGGAGGAGACGCCTGGGTTTCTCAATGGACGTCTCCTTCTCCCTGGCTGTGCCGCGATCCAATTGCAGAGGGGAGCGTTACAGGGAGAAGGTGAGCTTTTTTTTGTGACGCTCTTCGCTGTGATTGGGGGGGGGGTACTCCGCAAGAACAGGTATTTATCTAAACTAAAAAAGAAAACATGAAAAGTCCTCTTTAACCCCTTGGCGACATTGGACGTACCGGTACGTCCTGAGCACGAGGTAGTTCGTGCTACAGGGCGTACCGGTACGTCCTGCATTGAAACCCCCCCTGCTCAGTGCAGGGGGGGTTAAATGCTGTAATGGGTGCTGTTTAGGGCACCCAGCCACCCATAGCGAGGGCCTCGGGGGGTGCCGTGCACCCCCCATAATGGCGATCGCTGTGAATGGCTGTTCTATTCAGATCAGCCATTCACAGCAGGCTCCGTGACTCGGCGGGGATAGCGCTATTGTAGCGAATCCCCGCCGAGTGTCAGGGGTTAGGGGGAGGTCAGGGTGTCTCCCCGGCCCCCCCCCGATCGGCTGTGATTGGTCAGTGACTGGTCACTGACCAATCACTGAAAAAAAAAGTAAAAATAAGAAAGTTCAAAAAAGTTAAATAAAGGCACCTGCTCAGCCCGCTTCCTGTTTGTCCGGATTGCGAGCTGAGCAGGTGCCATTTTCGGTAAAGTGCCCCCCCAGACCCCCAGTCCTGTCCTACTTACCTTTCCTGAAGTCTTCCGTCTTTCTGTCCCTCTCGGTGCTGCTTCTGCTGCCTGGCCGTTCCGGAGCTCCAGCTTCTTGCAGAGCAGTGCCACCTAGTGGCCTGCCTGCATCTAGCAGCTAATTAGAGCTTTTTTTTTTTTTTTGGACCATCTGCCCCACATTTGTGTGGCCAGGTTGTCTTGTGTCTGTGGCCGATAATCACTTATCAGCCGTTTGCGGCTGATCAGCGGTTATCAGTTTTTTTTTTTGGTTTTTTTTTTGGTTTTTTTTTTTTTTTTTTTTTTTGGCCAGATTGTCTGTGGCTGATAATTGCTTATTGAGCCAGTTTTTTTGCGGCTGATAAGTAGTTATCAGTTTTTTTTTTACTGGCGTGCATCCAGTGGACGCACACCGGTAAAAAGTGACACGTGGTTGAAAGTAAAATCACTACACTGCCCTACACTACACTACATACATAATAAAGTAATTTCACCCCCCACACACACATCACATTCCCCCTAGAAAATAAAAATGTTCCGCAGATCCCACAGGGGGTATACGGTGTCGGAGGCATATGATATTATTGCCAATAACTCCGACACCGATACCGCCAGTGAGGAAGAAGAAGAGGATCCTGCTTTCCTCCATTCTTCTTCCTCCTCCTCCTCCTCCTCCTCGTCATCATCATCCAGTGATGACGAGCGTCCAATTAGGCGACGACGTCCCAGAACGGTCGCACAGGAGCCCCCCCATACAGGGGCTCCTGTGTGGACTCCAGCCACCCCAAATTACGCACCATGCATTCCTGCGTTTGTGGGACGCGCAGGAATCCAGATGTGCACAACAAATTTCACAGAAATTGATTTTTTTACGTTCTTTTTCTGTGATGAATTTGTTGAGCACATGGTGGTGCAAACAAATTTATATGCCAGTCAATTCCTGGCCCAAAACCCGACGTCTTGCTATCACAGACCCCCACAGGCGTGGACGCCTGTGAATGCAGCAGAGATTAGGACATTTTGGGGTCTCTTGCTGCATATGGGTCTAGTGAGAAAACCCAAAATTCGGCAATATTGGAGTGGTGACATTATGTACAACACTCCAATATACCGCATGGCGATGGCACGGCAACGGTTCGAACTGATCCTAAAGTTCTTGCATTACAATGATAATGCAACGTGTCCACCCCGTGATCACCCCACATATGACCGACTGTTCAAAATACGGCCGGTCATAGATCACTTCGCCAAGAAATTTGTTGATGCCTATACCCCGGAGAAGTTTCTGTCCCTTGACGAGTCCCTAGTAAGTTTCAAGGGCAGACTTCACTTCCGGCAGTACCTGCCCAGTAAGCGGGCACGGTACGGGATTAAACTCTATAAACTCTGTGAGAGTACCTCCGGGTACACTTACAGGTTTAGAGTTTACGAAGGGAGGGATACCCGCATAGAGCCCCCAGAATGCCCCCCCACCCTTGGAGTTAGCGGGAAAATAGTGTGGGACCTAATGTTCCCACTGCTGGACAAGGGTTATCAACTGTACGTTGATAACTTCTACACCAGCATCCATCTCTTTCAGGCCCTTGCTGCCCGAGCTACCACAGCTTGCGGCACTGCAAGGAAAAACCTGAGAGGCCTCCCAACCTCCCCGTTAGCAACACCAATACCACGGGGCGAGAGTAGGGCCTATCGTAGTGAGAGCATGTTGCTGGTCAGATATAAGGACAAAAGGGATGTCCTTATGCTGACCACCATACATGACAGCGGCAGCACCCCTATGACGCTACGTGGTTCCACAACAGAGATCCTAAAGCCGAACTGTGTTGTGGCTTACAACCATTATATGGGAGGAGTTGATCTGTCTGATCAAGTCCTCAAACCATATAACGCCATGAGGAAAACCAGAGTCTGGTACAAGAAGCTGGTTGTCCACATGGTTCAAACGGCAATGTACAACGCCTTTGTACTTTGCCGCTTGAACGGTTACACAGGGAGATTCCTTCAGTTCCAGGAGGTAGTAATAAAGGCCTTGATATTTGGTGACCAAGAACAGGCGAGCACCTCTGGAACTGAAGGCCCCCGTATTGTCCCAGGGCAACATTTCCCAGGTGAAGTCCCCCACACCGGGAAAAAGGGACGATCACAGAAAAAATGCAGAGTGTGTTACAAAAGAGGTATACGAAGGGACACTAGATATCAATGTGACACCTGTCCCGATCACCCGGGCCTCTGCATAAATGAATGCTTCAAGGCGTACCACACGTCTATGAGGTATTAGATTTCTGTGATCTTTGTCCCCATTTTTTAAGGTCACCCCTGGGATTCTTCACTGTAAGAGCGTTGAGACACCATGGACCAGAGGAAACGGTCATGGTGAACTCAACCGAGAAGGTTGTTGATCCAGGGATTTATTCCGATTGCCAGATTGGAGTCAGGAAGGAATTTTTCCTTACAGTGAGGTAAATTGGCGTCTGCCTCCTGGGGTTTTTGCCTTCCTCTGGATCAACACTACAGGGCCTGTGAGCACTTGGCCTGTGACATCACTAGTACAGCGTGATGTCACAACCGGAGTGATGTCACAAGCCAGGTACTCCGGAATGCAGAGGAATTCCTGCCCTGGTAATAGAAATACATTGCAATTCCAGACTAATGCAAAGGGCGCTCCTTTCATTCTAAGCCCTACTGTGCGGGCACACACCACTTTACATCCACATATGGGGTATCTACGTTCTCAGGAGAAATTGCATTACAAATATTGGGGGGCTTTTTTCTCCTAAGACCCCTTATAAAAATGAAAAAATTGTGCCCACCCAACAAATAAGTGTAAAAAATAGTTTTTTTTTTCCACTTATATATAGGGGTAGGCCCTAATTTTTCATTTTCTCAAGGGTCTTAGGAGAAAAAGCCCCCCACTATTTTTAATGCAATTTCTCCTGAGAACATAGATACCCCATATGTGGATGTAAAGTGTTGTGTGCCCGCACAGTAGGGCTTAGAAAGGAAGGAGTGACCTTTGGATTTTGGATTTAGCTGGAATTGTCACTGGAGGCTATGTCATGGTTACAAAGCCCCCCTAGTGTCTGGACAGTGGAAACCCCCACATGTGACCCCATTTTGGAAACGTAACCCCTCAAGGAACATTTCAATGGGTGCAATGAGTGGTTAGACCCCATAGGTAAGTTACTGTAGTTTGGGAAAATGGATAGTGGAGATAAAAAAAATGGGTTTTTCATTTCCACCATCCATTTTCCCAAACTACAGTAATTTACCTATGGGGTGTAACCACCTATTGCACCCATTGAAATGTTCCATGAGGGGTATCGTTTCCAAAATGGGGTCACATGTGGGGGGTTTCCACTGTTTAGACACATGGGGGCTTTGTAAATGTGACATAGCCCCCAGTGACAATTCCAGCCAAATCCACTGTTAAAAATCCAAAAGGGCGCTCTTTCCTTTCTAAGCCATGCTGTGGGCCCATAGACCACTTTATATACACATATGGGGTATCTATGTTCTCAGGAGAAATTGCATCATAAATATTGGGGGGCTTTTTCTCCTTATACCACTTGTGAAAATGAAAAATTTGGGCCTACCCAAACATATAAGCGTAAAAAAATTATTTTTGTTATACTTATATGTTGGTGTAGGCCTAAATTTTTTATTTTCACAAAGGGTGTAAGGAGAAAAAGCACCACAAAATTTATGATGCAATTTCTCCTGAGAATGTAGGTACCCCATATGTGGATATAAAGTGGTGTACGGGCCCACAGCATGGCTTAGAAAGGAAAGAGCGTCCTTTGGATTTTGGAGAGTGGATTTGGCTGGAATTGTCACTGGGGGGCCATGTTGCTTTTACAAAGCCCCCCTGGTATCTGAACAGTGAACGCCCCCAAAAAGTGACCCCATTTTGGAAACGACACCCCTCAAGGAACATTTTAAGGGGTGCAGTGAACAGTTAGACCCTATAGGTAACTTACAGAAGTTTATTAAAGTGGACAATGGAAATGAAAAAAAATATTTTTTACACTTATATGTTGAGGTAGGCCCATATTTTTCATGATCAAAAGGGTTATTAGAAGAAAAAGCCCCCCAATATTTGTGATGCAATTTCTCCCGAGAATGTAGATACCCCATATGTGGATATAAAGTGGTGTATGGGCCCACAGCATAGCTTAGAAAGGAAAGAGCCCCCATTGGATTTTGGAGAGTGGATTTGGCTGGAATTGTCATTGGGGGCTATGTCACATTTACAAAGCCCCCCTGTGTCTAAACAGTGGAAACCCCCCACATGTGACCCCATTTTGGAAACGACACCCCTCAAGGAACATTTCAAGGGGTGCAGTGATCAGTTAGACCTAATTGGTAAATTACAGAAATTTAGGAAAGTGGACAGTGAAAATGAAAAATCCATTTTTTTGTTTTCACTGTCCACTTTCCTAAAATTCTGCAATTTACCTATTGGATCTAACTGATCACTGCACCCATTGAAATGTTCCTTGAGGGGTGTCGTTTCCAAAATGGGGTCACATGTGAGGGGTTTCCAGTGTTCAGACACAGGGGGGCTTTGTGAACACAACATAGCCCCCAGTGACAATTCCAGCCAAATCCACTCTCCAAAATTCACACTGCGCTGCTTCCTTTCTAAGCCATTCTGTGCACCCACACAATACTTTACATAGACATATGGGGTATTTCCGTTCTCGGGAGATATTGCACCACAAATTTTGTGGGGCTTTTTATCCTTATACCCTTTGTTAAAATGAAAAATTTGGGGTTACACCAATGTGTAAGTCTAAAAAATCTGATTTTCCATTTTTACAGACTATCTTTGGGTTATTCCTGTGAGACACCTATAGGGTTAACAAACTTCAACAATCTAATTCTGAGTACTTTGAGGGGTGACGTTTTTAAAATGGGGTCATTTATGGGGGGTTTCCTTATGTAAGCCCCTCAAAATCACTTTATATCTGCATTGGTGCTAAAAAAAAATGGTTTTGGAAAATTTGGTGAAAATTTGAAAAATGGCTTCTAAACTTCTAAGCCTCCTAACGTCCTAAAAAAGTAAAATGACGTTTACAAAATGATGCCAACATAAAGTAGACATATGGGGAATGTAAAATAAAAAATATTTTTGGAGGTATTACGGTGTATTTTGAAAGTAGAGAAATTGAAATTTGGAAATTTGCAAATTTTTCAGAATTTTTGGTAAATTTGGGATTTTTTCATAAATAAGGGTGAAATATATTGACTCAAATTTATGACTGTCATGAAGTACAATGAGTCACGAGAAAACAATCTCAGAATGGCCTGGATAAGTAAAAGCGTTCCAAAGTTATAACCACATAAAGTGACACATGTCAGAATTCAAAAATTTGGCCCAGACATTAAGGCCAAAATGGGCTCTGTCCTCAAGGGGTTAAAGAGATGTTTAAAGGAGTTGTCCTATCCTCCAAATAGGTCATCAATAGCAAATAAATGGAGCCCAACAACTGGCACTCGCTCTGACAGTGATGTATGGTCAATGGAGGGAGTTAGAGTTAGAGAAAATCTTTCCATTAAAGGGGTTGTCCAAGTTATGAAAAAAATATATAGCACTGTAAATCTGATGGGCAGCAATATATAACTAAGTTCAGCAAGTTTTAGGCAAAACAAAAATCTATATTTCCTCATTTCCCTGGTTCTCTTCTGGACCTTTGTTTACATGCAATAATAACAATCTCTGTCCCTCCCCCTGCTCTAAGGGAATGAATACAATGGCTGTCCTGAGTGATATGTCTGCTTGCTAGGAAACTCAGCAGCATGTTATATATGTAGGACTATAAGTCCTAGCTGTACAATGACTGATGCACACAGGATCTTCCCTCTACCTTTCTTGTGCAATATTCTGCAGATCTCCTCCAGTTGCAGCTCTGTGTCTGCAGGATGAGGAGAGCAGATCCTGTGTCTCTTTATTGCCTGGAGCTGCTCAGCAAAGCCTTGAGCCCTAAATGTGTGCTACAGAAGGGGTTAAAATTTTATCTGAAAGAATCCAGGGAGAGAGCAGACTGCAGCTGGGGTGTGTGGTCAGCACAGTGACATCTTGTGTACAGACTCTTATCTGATCTCTAAAGGCTTGTGCACGAAACATCAACAGAGCAGGGAGAGAAGCTGACATCATAGGTCATCTGACCCTGAGTGAAATCTGAGAAACCAGCAACTACAGATAAAGTAAGTGCATTGAAAAAACATCACATTTGCCTAGTTAGAAACATACAAAGGACAAAAAATAACTTGGACAACCCCTTTAACTGGTAAGGAATCTGCCTCCCATTCAGAAGTTCCAGGGTTCTAGTAGAAATAATAAAGGAATGGCAGAACATAGAACCATAAGAATAGATGTTCCAGAATTGTTATTACATGGGGAATGAATGTAACTATTAAAACAGCCATGTCAAGAGCGGTGACTTGAGGCATTGATAATGCGGGAATATTAAAGGAGTTGAATCAAATAGTTAAACAAAAACTTGGGCAGCCCTTGTAAATGTAATAAATAACCAAATAAGCCATACTTACCCTTTTCTCCCCTGTTGCTTCCAACAATTTGCTTCCATCCTCTCAGACACTAACATTGTCTTCCTGGCTGCAGCAGTGATAACTGTGCACACACCGTGTATCCAATCACTGGCCTCAGCGGTACATAAGACATCACTACTGAAGCCAGTGGTTGGCTGCAGCGGTGAACTGTGTGCCCAGAACGTTTTGACAGCATCTGTGGGGAGGACCGGAGTACAGTGCAAGAAGAATTGTTATTTTATTGTATTTACAGACGCTGCCTGAGTTTTTAACTCAGACAAACACTTTAAAGAAGAACTCCCACAAAAGATTTTATTCTCTGACCTGTTAGAAAGGTGCATGATATAATCTGTAGTGAATATCATTTTCTTATCAGTGACTGTTTCTGTGAGTAAAAACCTCTCTTCTTATTGTAGCTGGGTCATGTGACCAACTCCCTGACCTCCAACTGACCCAGGACAGAAAGCCAGTAACTGCTCTATTCATTCCTATGGGAGCCTCCCTTTCAGTCTCATAGGAATACATAGAGAATTAGACTTCCTGTCCACACATAAGTCTCTGTGTGAGTTGGTGGGTCTAATTGCTGGTCACATGACACAGATAAGAAACTTCAGGATGATATAAGTCAAAAATTCAGACACTGGTAAGAAAATGACATTCACTACAGATTACATCATGTACATTTTTTTTGTTCTTGTGAAAGGCATCCATTAGTTTGGAGCCTGGCTTCTGTCAGTCTCATACTTGTAAGTATGTGTGAGGGTGGCTTCACGCACTTAATAAAGCAAAAAAAAAAAAAAATGCTTTACTGGATTTAAAGGGGTTCTCCAGGAACAAGCAACTTGTCCTAGAATGTGAGCAGGACCTGTTTCCTCCAGTTGTAGAGCTGCCTAGGGGATGGACTTGTTGAATCCACTATTGGCTTCGGCTCAAATAACTGCATAAAAACTGCAGTGACATTTCTCAAAATAAAAAAAGTGTGAAACTAAATGCTGTGCCCCAAGCTCTGCCATGAAACTAAACATGGTTTCCTGATCAGGGGAACTAATTGGCGTACATTCACGGATCAGTATTCCATTTTTGGGAATACTAAACTTAACTTGACACTTGTACTTGTAATGTTATTGTTAACCAAGACCTATTAAGAGGGGTCTTTAAAAAATAGAAACCTCTTTGTCACGTCCTATTGTTTAACTGATTCTATGGTTTTGCCCTGAGACCAGTTCTCGCTGTGAAAATCCTCTCTACAGCCTTGTGACGAGCGTCTGGAATTTGAGGCCACAGAGAAGGTGGCTAATAGTGTTACCAAAAGTAATTCATGGTTGTCATTCCAGGTTACGTTTGCTTTGCTGATTTTTATCAGCACAATTAAACATACCTGCATTTTTAAGGTTGGCATAAACCTTTGAAGTGAGATAAGAAAAACTAGTTTAAGATGAGGCAACAAACCAAATCTTCCTGATAACTGCCTGATTGCCAGAAGAGATTTACATGCAGCAATCATCTCCTCCTTATGGGGACTAGCGATCACTCATCCCAATACACATTCAGTGGGGCAGATTTATTAGGCCTATAGGCAGGAACGATGTGTTCATTCCCGATGATTGCCTTCCTATTACCTCCATTGTATGGGGAGGGATCACTATTGCGATTACTTTTCTCCATGGAGAATAATTGTTTCTGGGCAGCAGATCGCAATCTTCTTCCACAAAACAGTTATTTGGATGTTTGCATCAGCAATGCCTTCCCTCAAGTGTTTGCTCGATCATTGAGTGACCGGCGGCAGGATAATCAGGATAATCTGTCCTTTACACAGGGGGGCGGGCCGGAGATCCGGCCGCAGCACGGCTAGCATGCCGAGAGGCAGCCCGACTAAAACTACGACATTATAGTGAATGGGGCCAGAGTGGAGTTCCGGCCACACACGTTCACTAGCGGTAGTACGGATCCGGCAGGCTGTTCACCCACCAGAACAGCCTGCCGGACAATCGTGCCGCTAGTGTGAAAGTAGCCTGACTTTTAGCAACTATTAGTTGGCTTACTTTGAGACATAAGTTTATGCCAGATTTATTTCTGATAGGCTACACTATAGTGGAACAAAAATAATTTTTTAATATTCATGCCTTTTCGGAACTCTAATAAATTGCCCCCTTTTACCCATGGCAGCAAAGAGGAATGTTTGTGGACAGCCTATAGAACACCTTATATACCCACCAAACCAGCTCAGGACATGTGACTTCCTTCCATAAGCTACATACTACCGACTTTGAAAGTAGGAAGTGGTCCAAATAACAGGACTTAACTGTGTATTTCTATAACCATGAGGATGATTGTGCCCTCTAGGGTTGTCACAATACCAAAATTTTGATTCGGTTTCGATACCATAAAAAAGTATTGCGATACTTGATACCATTCGATACCACGCCAAAAAATAAAAACACCAAAAAAAGCTGTGTGCATTCTGCATTTTATAAAACATCCAGCCCATAATAGAACAGTCCTATCCCATTTTTTTTGGGGGGGACAAGGTGACTAAAAAATGGCGAATTGTGCAGTTTTTATTTATCTATTTTTCTGTTACGGCGTTCACCGCATAGGAGATATTTTTTAATATTTTAATACTTTGGACTTTTCGGACGTGGCTATACCTAATATGTTTATTTATTTATTGTTTATATATTTTATATCTAAAATTGGGAAGGGGGAATTTAAACTTAATATTTTGGTGTTTGTTTTTTATAACTTTTTTTTTTTTTTTTTTTTTTACATTTTATTTCCTATTCGCCCCCTTAGGGGCTAGAACCATTGTCCTATGCACCCTAATAGAGCTCTATTAGGATGCATAGGACTTACACTGTTCCTGCTGCCCTATGCTTTGTGCACAGGGCAGCAGGGAGCTTACCATGGCAGCCAGGACTTCAGTAGCGTTCTGGTTGCCATGGTAACCGATCGGAGCCCCGCAATTACACTGCTGGGGCTCCGATCAAAATCTACCACTGTACCACCAATGAAGAGGGGAAGGGGGGTCGCCTGTGGCCACTGCCACCAATGATTCAATGTTGGGGAGGGGGGAGGGCGCACTGCGCCACCAATGAACATTACTATCATTTAATACAAGTACAGGAGCGGTACCCCCTTTAGGGGGGTAACACTCCTGGACAACACCCCCTTATGACTCCTCTCACCTCTCCTACATATGGTGCCAGACATTCACAGTCCCCAGTACCATTCCTTTAGGGCCCAGGCCTCTACACTACATTGCCAATTCCTTTTTTTAGGTGGTATTTAGGGTGAGTCAGCTTCCTTGTTCTCCTAGGTCCTATCATATTATTTTCCTGCTTCTGTTGATTACTTTACTTTTCCTCTTATAATATTCCTTACATTATGTGTTTCTCCTGCAGCAATTTGCTGCTACCTATTCTTGATTACAACAACACTTAGTTCCCAGCGCCATTCCTCCGGGCTCAGGCCCCCATACCACAGCTCGGTCTTCCTTCCCAGTGCGACATCCAGAGTGAGTCAGTGTCTCCTTAATTCTGGGTTCGACTGTACCATCCTCCTACGTCTGTCGGTGGCTTGAAACTTTGCTCTTGTACTTTGCTTTCCTCCTGCAGCAACTAGCTACGATCTACCCATCATTATAATCCTAAAAGGGAATCGGTCATCTCTGAAACACCCTCCCAACTAGAGCAAGTGGTGTATAGTGTAAGTGACGTCGAGTCCGGTTATGTAATTTTTATTTTCATACTCACTTGCATTTCGACACGGTGCTCCCACAAACCAGTAATAACATGTATTGAGAGGACTCCCCTGCCCACACGCATAATGGAGAGGATTCAAAGAGGAGTCTTCTAAATGCATTTTACTGCTGGTTTGTCGGAGCGCTGGAATGGAGTTTGTTTTGGGGCTGACAGATTCCCTTTAACACTGCTGCCTCATACTGGGCCCTGATTGGTCTACCTTCTTTAAAGGGGTTTTCTGGGATATAACTACTGATGACCTATCTTCAGGATAGGTCATCGGTATCTGATCTGTGGAGGGTCTGGTCTCTTAGCTTTTCCTAGGCCAGTGATGTCACATGGCCTAGGAGCAGCTCAGCCCCATTCAAGTGAGAGGCTTATGTAGCCAGAACACAGCCGGTTTTTAGGCACATTTTGCATGTTCTTCTTGCATCAAAGCTTTACTTCTGTCTAATAAAGAATAGTAGTCCAGATGGGTGATGTGAGTAGTAGTAATTATGTGATCCACTGGAAATGATTCTTCCGTGTGAAATAATAGAAAGTCTACATATTCAGTTCCACAGCCTAAGTAGACCTAACTTGGTTTTCTGCCTGAAATTATTTTTTTAATTACCGTTTCCTCTACAAGGCAGTGTAACAATAATGGGGCCTATAAAGTGAAATGGACCTAGTACTTCAGAAGCCATCAGCTTCCTATGAGCACCTGGCTAATGGAATGAAGCTGACATATTACCACATTCTTGAAAGGCCGGAGTACAACTGCTGCTCCTGCCTTAGGGAGCGCTTGGCAAGTTACACAAACACTATCTAAAGATTTCAGGTCTGTTGCCTGACACAGCTTAGCAGTATTTAAGGAAAAGCTATCAAAATATATTGCATTAGGGTTTCCTTAGAGGGATTGCCCAACAAATAGGTCAGGCAAAATGTAACATTTTTTCAAACTGAATTATTTAAAAAAAATTTATGTTTAAATCAGGTATGTCAAACCCATTGGCCTCCAGCTGTGGCAAAACTACAATTCCCAGCATTCCCTGATGGCTGTATGCTGTCTACGCATGATGGAAGTTGTAGTTTTGCAACAGCTGGAGGGCCATGAGTTTGACATATGTGGTTTAAATAATGTTGCTATATAATTGTTATGGCATTCCAAGGTGTTAGTTTGATTTAGGGCTCATGCACACGACACAAATTTGCGGAACGGAATGGCCAGCCCTTTCAACAGTCCTTTCCTATTTTTTTGCTTGGATGCGGAATGGACATAAGGGTAGCACACCAATTAAAGTGAATGGGTCCACATCCCACCCACAAAAAATGCCAAAAATATGTTCCTGTGCATGAGCCTTTACTCTAAGAATGTCCACCTAATGTGTCCAGTGCTGGTGGTCACACATGCTTAATTGGTCAGTCCCATCTCTGGAACCTCTTGTAGACAGGAGGCTGAGTGATTCTTGCTACTTAGCTGGCCAACCATTAAGAATCGACACAATGGAATCGGCCTCTTCTCATGTACACGACCGTAGCCTGTTTTGGACAAGAATAGGACATGTTCTATTTTTTTGCGGGTGCTACTGAACGGACCTATAGGTGCGGCCAGGTCACTGTGTGCTGTATGTGGAAAATAATGTATTTGTGTGTGTGAGCCCTTAGGTAGACTTTGTATGGTAGAATCAGAAGAACATTGGGGGGCGCTATAACAGGTATGTAACATATCTGTACAGAGGAGCATACAGTTATATTTGTATAGTGTTTTAAGAAGTCTGCATATATTGGTACAGTTTGAAGAAATCAATGAAAAATACAAAAATCCCAGTGCATTGTGCAGGTTATATTTTCTTGATTTTGCAGATACATGGTGCTCACAAGGGACTTGCCTGACAGCAAATTCCCCCAGAGAGCAAATGACAAATGGCTTTTGTGATTTGTCCTCCAGCAAATGGCTGCTTGTGGAACAAACTGAAATGTCTTGAAAGAATGCGCAGCCGACCATTTATTTTCCACTGCACAAATAATTTCATGAATAAAATGGCTTTTTTTTTTTTGTACGAAAGCGACTGACAATCGGGTCAGAGAAAATACCTTTTGTTAAGCTCTGGATTTACAGAGGCTTAGGACGAGATCTCAGCTCTGCCTTTGGCAACAAAAGAGTTAAGCCCCAGGAAATCTTGCCTCTTCTATATTTTATTTTCTTAAATAAAAATATCTTGTTCTGACATGTAAAGCAACATTGATGGTTCTAATTAGGCCACGGCTGTTTGCTTTTAGCCTTGTAGAAGGCAAGCCGGCAGAGCCTGCCTCTTGTACACATGGAGCTGCATGATGATGATGATGGAGAGGTTATAGGAGGAAAAGAGAAGACCCTTAGCTTATAATATAGACACCCCTAGGAAACAGCAAGGGAGAACATGCATCCTAGAAAAAGAGGAACTTGTGGGCTTCAACATGTAGACATTTATATGAAATAAAGGCTACACTAGCCACGAATCATGCTCGGCTCAACCCTGATGCCTCAAAGTATTCATTTCTAAGCTATTGTGCATGCTGGACATTTTATTTGCCTGTGGGTCATTCTCTTCCACCTGCAATAGACATAGAGCTGCTCAACTTCAGAAGAGTAAGGATCTCTGCACATGACCGTATTATACCCATGTTATTGAGAGTGCCATATTTGAAATCTCTATAGCTGCAGACCTAAAGATCAGAGCCGGACATCAACCTAACTCTCTTCAATAAGCTTTAGTGGCCTTCATCAAACCTCCTTCATATGTGCTGCTCCAGATATTCCTATGAAGTTACTGCATTCTTAAATACCTATGCTGCAGATATCTTTTTTTCCTTACACATGCATGCATGGCTCAGCTGAGGATGTATGTGTTCTCGATGGGGAGCAGGCAGAAAGCCGCTGCCAGAAACCTCTAATGGCAGCTTATCTCCCTGAGAACAAAAGGAATGGGCATTTTGAAACGCAACTTCCTGATTCTTCTCTGGTTTGCCATAAACATGAGACAACTGTTGGCGGAACAGCTGTGTCTCCCAACCTACCCCATGTATACAGTATGCACACTCTGCTGAGCATGCATGTTTTCTGAATGGGGAATGATTCTTTTGGTGGTGGTTTATCTCCCCAAGAACAAAAGAATCAAGCATAATGAAATCCAAAAGCCTTGATCCTTATCTCACCTAACATCTGACGTCAGGAGTAGAATATAGAGGTCCCCATACACTTAGGGTTGGTACCTCCTATCTGTATTGATAGGTTCAGCTACTAGACATCTAATCTATATGGCCAGTTTCTCCCTCACATCTGATGTCAGAAGGAGAATATGGAGGTCCCATACACTTTGGGTTAGTACCTCCTATCTATATTGGTAGGTTCAGGCAGTAGACATCTAATATATATGACCAGCTTCTTCCTCACATCTGACGTCAGGAGTAGAATATAGAGGTCCCCATACACTTTGGGTTGGTACCTCCTATCTGTATTGATAGGTTCAGCCAGTAGACATCTAATATATATAACCAGCTTCTTCCTCACATCTGTTGTAAGGAGGATAATATAAAGGTCCCATACACTTTGGGTTGGTACCTCCTATCTATATTGGTAGGTTCAGCCAGTAGACATCTAATGTATATGACCAGCTTCTTCCTCACATCTGTTGTAAGGAGGATAATATAAAGGTCCCATACACTTTGGGTTGGTACCTCCTATCTATATTGGTAGGTTCAGCCAGTAGACATCTAATGTATATGACCAGCTTCTTCCTCACATCTGCTGACAGGGCAGACTCAGGAAACCCCTATATGCATTAAATGGATGTAATGTTTATGGTTTTATAGAGGACTGGCACAAGCACAGCAATATAGTTATGTTGTAAATTCACAAGATATGGGGTGTGCTTTTTGCATTATAATATATTTGGGTAAATCAGACACTACTACGGGTAGAACTTAACGTGGTCTGTTTTGTCAGGAATTTCTGGGAATGTTGGGAGAAAAGAACATTTCAAGTGAATATAATAATGAATGCAACATGGCGAAGATCTGCACTTTCACACTGAAGGATTAACTTCTCAACAGCTCTTGATACATTGTTTTACTGTCCAAACGAGGCCACATTTTTCTTATTCATCACGCAGAAATGTGTTTATACCCCCCTTAGGCATCCCTTTGTTCCCTGCCTCTGGACAGCCCTGGTCAGTTCAGGGCATTTGAAAACATTTAAAGGGGATGTTCACCCTGAGTACAATTCCCCAAGGAAGGAAAGAGTGGGGGCTACAAGAATTTTAATATGAGTTTGGGCTCTGGGTCAGCGTGATCTAATATCCAGTGTTTTAACCGTAAAACCTATCATTTTATACAAATCTGGAACATTTGTGTTCTTGTTTAGTGTTTGCTTTTGCCTTTAACCACATGTGCTCTAATTTCTACAGTTACAGCAAGGAAAGGAGTCATTATCTTTGATAAGGGTATTATCATACACACATCATACGTAAGAAGTTGCAGATGTTGACCATGTTTTCTTGGAACGTCCTGACAATCCATGGGAACCAGACCAGCATTATTATCCAGCCCTTCCCCCTCCTGCTGAATAGCTGCTCCTCTAGAAGTAGGGATGGAAATGGCTTGATCTTTGTATATATCACCAATCACTGCAGTCATAAGCTGTTAGCTGTAAAAGTCAGCAATTAGAAACTCATGGATCCTGTGGGGCCTAGTGGTATAGTATGGAGGCTTGTAACTTTATCTGAGCCTTCCCCCTCTGTCCCTGGTGATACAATTTATGGTCAGCATTACAGACTGACATTTACCTCCTGCCTCAGCTTTGCTTCTGGACACTAATAAATAACTGTCCTGTAAAGATACTTATTTAATGACTTGCAATTTGCACCTAGAAGAGCAGCATTCTTTACCACCCTGCAGACTCCTTTCCCTCTCTCAAATAATCGCAGGAGGGGCAGCATCTGTGCATTAGATGACATTTGCAGCACACCTATACATTTTCCGTCTACATTTGGTTTTCTATTTCAAGACATTAAAGGGTTTTAATATGGACACTGCATCCTTAGTATAGGTCGTTTAGTGGGGGTCCGACTCTTGGCACCCCCTACTGATCAGCTGATAAAAGTAGATGCGGCTCACCAGGACTAGCACAGCTCCGGACACGGTGTAACGACCAGGAAATGTACTGCAAGCTCAGTCCCTTTCAAGTGAATGGCCAGGAAATGTACAGCGCCACACACCGTGTAGTGGCAGAGAAATGTACTGCAAGCTCAAGCAATTTATTTTTTTTTCACAGTCAATAAATTTTTATTGATTTTTTTTTATTTTTTTTTACATTATAATACATATTACATGTTAACAGTAACTGCTTTGTATCACGATAAGTTAATAAATAGCCTAATTTTTGTATTTTTATTTATTTGATTTTATTATATTATATTATACAACTTATTTGACTGAGCTTGCATTACGTTCCTGGTCATTACACAGCGTATGGAGCTGCCCTTGTTCTGGTAGACCGTTGCTCCTTTTATTAGCTGATTATGGAGGTTGTTGCTCCTTCTATGAGCTGTTTATGGGTCTGCTGAGAGTCAGAACCCCAGTAATATCATATCGATTACCTATTCTTAGCCCTTTAAAGACCATCTGTCAGCAGATTTGTACCTATGAAACTGGCTGACCTGTTGCGTGTGCGCTTGGTAGCTGTGTTGATCCCATGTTCATATATGTCCGTATTACTGAGAAAAAAGTTTTAATATATAACGAGCCTCTAGGAGCAACAGGGGCGTTGTCATTACACCTAGAGGCTCAGCTCTTTCTGCATCTGCCATGCCCTCTCCACTTTGATTGACAGGGCCAGGCAGTGTAAACTTGATTATGCCTGGCCCTGATTTCTCCTAAAGGCAATCAATAGTAGAGAGGGAGCTGCAGTTGCAGAGAGTACAGAGCCTCTAGGTGTAAAGGCAACGCCCCCATTGCTCCTAGAGGCTCATTTGCCTATATATAAAAACATCATTTTTCTCAGCAATGCGGGCGCATATGAAGATGGGACCAACACAGATGCCTTTAGCTGCCAAGTGCACATGTAACAGGTCAGCCAGTTTCATAGGTACAAATCTGCTGACGGATGCCCTTTAAAGTTGTAGTTGTACATTTAAGGCTCTGTTCACAATACTGTTTGTGGGATCTGTTAAACTTTCTGGTATTTTTGGCAGAATAGTACAGTCTGTGGCACTATACTTATTTTCAAAAACACTGGAACTTTGATGGACCTCAATAGTTAGTGGGATCTCTGTGCCCTTTGGGACAGCTGTAACGGCTTTGTCATGAATGGAAGCCATGGTTTTAGCACCCAAGTATAAAATTCACACATGACATATATAGTACCTTCCAAGAGTTTCTCTTTTGAAAGAACAATCCTTGCTTTTTGCTGAAATCCCTCCTTGCTCATTAAATGTTCATCTTTTGGAACTAGTCAGTATACAATATGTACATAGATAAATCTACTATATTGCTCTCTCTGGCTTCTAATGACCATGGTATCTCATATTGCATTGCTGTTTGCTATTCATAAGCTATATGTATCTGACATGAAAATGTAGTAATACTAGCGCCTATTGAAATAAAAGAGTTTTTTAGACAATTTTTGTGCTGTTTTTGTCTGGTTATGTTTTGTGGTTTTTTTGTCACAGTCCTAGGGCTCATGCACACGACCGTATTTTCTTTCCGTGTCCATTCTTTTTCCACCGTTCCACAAAATATGGAATGTACATGAACGTCATCTGTTTTTCTTTGCGGATCTGTTTTTTTGCGGACCGCAAAATACATACGGTCGTGTGCATGAGCCCTTAGACAGTTTTTGCCATGTTTTGGACAAAAACTATATCAATGGTGGTATAAAAAGTGGTATAACATTCTGATAAAAAAGCCCTATGGGTAAACCTAGAGATATAAAGCCCTGTGGTGCTTTCTATCACAAATAAGGATTTTTGTGGCGAACACATTTCACAATGGTACAGGCAAAATAAACCATTATATATCTGCTCCACTGTGCCACAAAAAAAACCTGTGAAACAACACACAAGACAAAGTTCATGTTTGTAGGGACTTTGTAAAATAGTGGGTAGAATCTGCTGTAAATTATTTTTCTTTCTGGAAATCCAGTGTTAGAATCCTGGAATTGGGCTTTTATTGTAATCAGTGTCAGATGGCAGCTTTTTTAAAAAATCTGATAGTATCAGCAATGCCCTTCTCGTGAGGCAACTTAATTTAAAACCTTCATGATATTTCCTTTTTAACATTGCAGTGCACTGTGAACTTTATTGTGCTTCGGGCGACATTTGCTAGCTAACATGATATTGTGGGTGCTGGCAGTGCCAAGGAGCTTGGAGACCAGTAAATGAAAACAAACATTGGCCAGTGTGCGTACACTATGGGTGATCATGTCGGACACGCTTATGGGAAAATCTATGCCAACAGCTTGCAGTCTCTTGCCTGGACCTGAGTTGAAAGCCTTTTTCCAGGAGTGATACATGTTGATTCCTAATCCAGCCCTTTTGATGTCACAGCTGGATCATGTGACCTCATCCCCATGTATAAGCACCCATGTACTGAGACATCACTGTAGTGATGTGCTAGGCATGGCTTCACAAGATCTGCTAGTACCCACTGTCCTATTTTTTTTTTTTAACCTACATACAGTACAGACCAAAAGTTTGGACACACCTTCTCATTCAAAGAGTTTTCTGTATTTTCATTACTATGAAAATTGTAGATTCACACTGAAGGCATCAAAGCTATGAATTAACACATGTGGAATTATATACTTAACAAAAAAGTGTGACACAACTGAAAATATGTCTTATATTCTAGGTTCTTCAAAGTAGCCACCTTTTGCTTTGATTACTGCTTTGCACACTCTTGGTATTCTCTTGATGAGCTTCAAGAGGTAGTCACCTGAAATGGTATTCCAACAGTCTTGAAGGAGTTCCCAGAGATGCTTAGCACTTGTTGGCCCTTTTGCCTTCACTCTGTGGTCCAGCTCACCCCAAACCATCTCGATTGGGTTCAGGTCTGGTGACTGTGGAGGCCAGGTCATCTGGCGTAGCACCCCATCACTCTCCTTCTTGGTCAAATAGCCCTTACACAGCCTGGAGGTGTGTTTGGGGTCATTGTCCTGTTGATAAATAAATGATGGTCCAACTAAACGCAAACTGGATGGAATAGCATGCCGCTGCAAGATGCTGTGGTAGCCATTCTGGTTCAGTATGCCTTCAATTTTGAATAAATCCCCCACAGTGTCACCAGCCAGTCACCAGGCATGTAGAGTCCATCCGTTCACCTTTTCTGCGTCGCACAAAGACACGGTGGTTGGAACCAAAGATCTCAAATTTGGACTCATCAGACCAAAGCACAGATTTCCACTGGTCTAATGTCCATTCCTTGTGTTCTTTAGCCCAAACAAGTCTCTTCTGTTTGTTGCCTGTCCTTAGCAGTGGTTTCCTAGAAGCTATTTTACCATGAAGGCCTGCTGCACACAGTCTCCTCTTAAAAGTTGTTGTAGAGATGTGTCTGCTGCTAGAACTCTGTGTGGCATTGACCTGGTCTCTAATCTGAGCTGCTGTTAACCTGCGATTTCTGAGGCTGGTGACTCGGATGAACTTATTATCCGCAGCAGAGGTGACTCTTTGTCTTCCTTTCCTGGGGCGGTCCTCATATGAGCCAGTTTCTTTGTAACACTTTCAAAGTTTTCCCAATTTTTCATACTGACTAACCTTCATTTCTTTAACTAATGATGGCCACTCGTTTTTCTTTACTTAGCTGCTTTTTTCTTGCCATAATACAAATTCTAACAGTCTATTCAGTAGGACTATCAGCTGTGTATCCACCTGACTTCTGCCCAACACAACTCATGGTCCCAACCCCATTTATAAGGCAAGAAATCCCACTTATTAAAGGGTTTCTGTCACCAGTTTTTTCGGTATGAATCAGGCTGACATTAGAGATGTGCTAATGTCACCTGATTCCAAATATATATCTGTTTTATTTACTGGTGCCCCCATTTATATAAAATGAACTTTTATTTTATGCTAATAAGGCCTCTAGGTGCAAGGGGCGTTACCCCTGCTCCTGGAGGCTCTATTGAGTGACAGAACCAGGCAGAGAAGAAACACTCCATTCACCATAGCTTGCAAGGACCTTCAATGATGTCATGACCATGTGATCAGTCACATGGTTAGGATCACACAAACAGCCTGTCTCCTCCTAAACCATGTGACTGATCACATGGTCATGACATCATTGAAAGTCGTTGCAAGCTATGGTGAATGGAGTGTTTCTTCTCTGCCTGGTCCTGTCAATCAACAGAGCCTCTAGGAGCAGGGGTAACGCCCCTTGCACCTAGAGTCCTTATTAGCATAAAATAAAAGTAAATTTTATATAAAAATGGGGGCACCAGTAAATAAAACAGATATATATTTGGAATTAGGTGACATTAGCACATCTCTAATGTCAGCCTGATTCATACCGAAAAAACTGGTGACAGAAACCCTTTAAACCTGACAGGGCACACCTGTGAAGTGAAAACCATTTCAGGTGACTACCTCTTGAAGCTCATCAAGAGAATGCCAAGAGTGTACAAAGCAGTAATCAAAGCAAAAGGTGGCTACTTTGAAGAACCTAGAATATAAGACATATTTTCAGTTGTTTCACACTTTTTTGTTAAAGGGGTATTCACATCTCACAAATGTAGTTTGTACAGTTAGATATAGCCATACCATTTCCATTGTCCCACACACATCAGTCAGGCCGTTGCCCCTAGTATCCAAAACGCAGATGTGAAAGTACCCTAAGATGTGCGCGCACAATACAGTAGTTACCTCAGAGCGGGTTTGAACAGGAGCAAGCCGGCCACCACTACTACATGGCCGCGGTGGTCGTAACTAGGGGCAACGGCCTGACTGATGTGTGTGGGACAATGGATGGATGGATATATATATATATATATATATATATATATATATATATATATAGGCAAATCTTCTAAACGGTACATTTTATATAAATACATTCTATTAGTAATAATATTGGTATGGCTATATCTAACTATACAAACTACATTTGTGAGATGGGAATACCCCTTTAAGTATATAATTCCACATGTGTTAATTCATAGTTTTGATGCCTTCAGTGTGAATCTACAATTTTCATAGTCATGAAAATAAGAAAACTCTTTGAATGAAAAGGTGTGTCCAAACTTTTGGTCTGTACTGTATATGTACTGCTGCTGTACAATGCATTTGAAAAGTCTTCTAACCCTTTCACTTTTTTCACATTTTGTTATATTGCAGCCTTGTGCTAAAATAGAAAAAACAAATTTTTCCCTTCAGTCTGCACTCAATACCCCATAATAAAAGAGTGAAAACCGAGTTTTATAAATTTTTGCAAATTTATTAAAAAGGAAAACCTAAAATTTCGCATTGATGTAAGTATTCAGACCCTTTGCTATGGCATTTGAAATTTAGTTCTGGGTGCCTCCCATTTCTCATGTCATCCTTGAGATGTTTCTTCACCTTGATTGGAGTCCACCTGTGGTAAATTCAGTAGACATGGTTTGGAAAGATACACCCCTGTCTATATAAAGTCTCACAGCCGACAATGTATATCAGGACAAATACCAAGCCATGAGAAGGAAAGAACTGTCTGTACAGCTCAGAGGCAGGATTGTGTGGTGGCACAGATCTGGAAAAGGGAGCAAAAAAATGTATGCTGCATTTAGTTCCCAAGAGCATAGTGGCTCTAGGCTCCATAATTCTTAAATAGAAGAAGTTTGGAGCAATCGGGACTTTTCCTAGAGCTGGCACCCCCCCCCCCCCCCCCCCCCACAATAAGTAATCGAGAGAGAAGGGTCTTGGTAAGAGAGGTGACTAAGAGCCCTGTGGTCACTGTGACTGAGCTCAAAACATCCTGTGTGCATATGTGAAAAACTTCCAAAAAGTCAGCCATCATTGCAGAACTCCACCAATCTGGGTTTTATGGCAGAGTGGTGAGAAAGAAGCCTCTCTTCAATTAAAGACATATGAAAGCCAATATTTAACTTTTGGCCTTAATTCTAAGCGTTATATCTGAAGGAAACCAGATACAAATCCAGGTGTGGAACACCTTGTGGCATCATACCCCGGAAGACTGGAGGTTGTAATCGCTGCCAAAGGTGCTTCAACTAAGTGCTGAGTACTGTGTCTGAATACTTATGTCAATGCAAGATTTTAGCTTTTCTTTTTCAATAATTTAGTAAAGATTTTTGAACATTCAGTTTTTACTTGATGGGGAAAACGCAACTGATGACTTTCCAAATGCATTGTAATTGTCATGAAAGGTGGGGAATAGTGCAGCTCTGTACTTCCACCCACACCACTATCCCTACTTGCTTGGGCAATCTGCCCTAAATGATGACCCCCCAACTGGTCAGTGGTCCCTGACCTTAGCGCATGGATACTAGCCAAGAGAAAAAGAGGGTGACATACAGACCAGGTAAGGCACAGACAGGCAGAATTAAACAGGCAAATTCTCAACATAGAAGTGAGGTGAAAAAAGGAGATGATGTCAGAGGCCGAATCAGTATTCAGAATCAGGGTCAGTAATCTAGGAATTTGGAGAACCAGTATAATACAGCTTGTGAGGCAGAAGGACCAATCACAGGAACCTGTTGCCAGAAGCTGCTTGTTTAAATATCCCACTGACAGGAAGCATGTGACGCCAGCAAAGAGCCCAGTGTCCCTGCTCCCAGACTAACCAGCCTGACCCTCAACAGGCTGATCCCCGGCTGCATTGCAATTGAGAGGCCAGGCACGTGTAATGAACAGGTATGTGACGGTAATATTAGATACAGGATGTATGTGACAGCTGATATTATGTTTCCCAAATCATACGTGTTGCTAGTTTTGGGAATCAGGGGTTGGACCCCTTCTAGTGAGAATGGTATTGCATATCCCATCTTAGCTTGGCATACCCCTTTAAAATGTGATATGGATGCTACCATGTTGGAGACACAAACTTCTTCCTGCATTGTGTCCAGGGGTGTAACTAAGGGCTCACAGACCACAGTGCAAAAAGGGTGGAGTATAATCTCCGGTATAGGTCAGTATTCTCTTTTTTTTTCACAAATACGGTATGTGCTATGAGACCACTGTAATCCTTTCAGCCCTCTGTCTGCATATTTCTCTGCATCTTCCCTTCCTTGACTGTATGCTGACCTCTCCTGCCACTTTTGGCTTTAAAAAGTTAATGGTCTAATTTCTGACAGTAGGGATGTCCAGCATCATAAATTCTCTTCCCTTGTCTCTTTCACTCCAGTATGTCAGAGTCGGGTGTTGGCAGGAGAATCTGTATGTTATTCTTCAGTTTTTCTTCATGTAGGTCAGGGATGGCCAACCTGCAGCTCTCCCGATGTTGTAAAACTACAACTCCCAGCATGCCTAGGCTGCCTACAGATATCAGCCTACAGCAGGGCATGGTGGGAATTGTAGTTTTACAACATCAGGAGAGCTGCAGGTTGGCCATCCCTGACCTACATGAAGAAAAACTGAAGAATTCCCACCATGCCCTGCTGTAGGCTGATATCTGTAGGCAGCCTAGGCATGCTGGGAGTTGTAGTTTTGCAACAGCTGGAGAGCTGCAGGTTGGCCATCCCTGATGTAGGTGAAAAACAAATGACAAACTGGTATAATCCTGGAAAAAAACTGAAACACTGCACACAGTCACAGACAAAAATGATTCAACTTGCATGCAGAATCATAACCATCAGTTTTGTATCTCTCATGTAAAAGAGGTCTAAGAGACCTGGAAGTTTTAGGGGTAGTTGCCTGCAGGACCTTGTGTCTGTGTTTGCTCTGTGGATACTCTGTCCATGTTCTGTCTCCTGTGTAAAGCATAATGCATCTTAAAGACCAGTATTGTTCCCAACGTTTCGGTCGGAGAACGACCTTTTTCTAGGGATCTTTGGCCGTGTTAGCAGCAGTGTGGCTCTGGAGATGGACGCCGCAATGGCATGTTGTCCTCCAGGACGTCCATCTCCAGAGCCACACTGCATCCATCTTCAGAGCCACACTGCTGCTAACACGACCAAAGATCCCTTGAAAAAGGTCGTTCTCCGACCGAAACGTTGGGAACAATACTGGTCTTTAAGATGTATTATGCTTTATTCTCTGGAGCACCTTGAAATGAGAAATTGTCACTATGAATTATATGAATTAAATTATATGAATTAAATTAATTGCAAATCGAATGGTGTGCCATAGATTTCTCTACAAATTTGACGCCTTCATCTATGAGCACCCAACTAAGGGGAGTGCAGATCTCAACTACCTTTATAGATACTGTCTCCTTTGTAGGCTGTCATAGGACAACAAACAAGGCTAGTGTCCCATTGAGTTATAGGCACATTATTGGATCTCACCTGTTTGCACACTGTCACCTGCACAATGTTTTGTCTGCGACTGGATCTGATGACAGTATGTGTATTGGACTAACATAGGTTGTGCATCTGATTCGCAAGCTAGCTTAAGATTTATTTCATGTATTAAATGGTTTCTAGAAAATGTAAGGTAATTTGCCAGAAGGCTCTCTTATTAATTATTCCAAAACAAATAAACGCTTTACAGTACTCTCATTTGACATCTGATCAACTGAATTTGTTGAACGCGTGTTCTGGCTCTATTGCTTCATTTTAACTAGAGCTTAGAGAGTTATTTTAAATACTTCCTTGACCTAGTCATGCCAGAAAAAAAATCGTTTGTTGAATGATGGGTTTCAGACCATTTTTGGACAGAAGTTTTTACATTGTGCTTTTATGAGCTATTTCAGTTATGTGTGTGTTTTGGTTTACAGATTCTCTTTTTTTTTTCTACCTGACTTTGCTAAAATGGTGAAATGTTCTATTTTTATAACTGCTTAATATATTAATACACAACTAATTTGCAATAAATCTTAAAGTATAACTGTAATTTCAAAAAACTTTTGACAAGGAATAGCAAAGGTTGATCACTGGAAGTCAGAGTGTTAAGACCCCTCCGATCACTAAAATGAGGAGTTAAAAGCGCTCAGATAGATTGGAGACAGGCTCATTGACTTTCTATTAAACCCATCAGCAGCAAGGATCATAACTGAGACCCCCCACCAATCAAAACCTTTGATATGTTGTTGATATTAAAAAATATATCAAACGTTTTATGAAAGTTCACTTACACTTTAAAGTGGTTGTGTCATCTCATAAATATATAATTTGGACTATTTTATTCCATTTTTCATCATTTATTATCGAAAAACATTAAAACATGCTTAGCTACCGTAAATAGGTATTATAAAAACCTTAGTCCGGTATACTACAGCAAATCACATGGACACTAAACAAGCAAAAGAACTAAGGTTTTTATAATACCTATTTAGCTAAGGGTGTTTTAACCTTTTTTGATACTAAAGGATGAAAAATGGAATGAAATTGTCCCAATTATATGTTTATGGAAATCGTGGATGTCCGAATAAATTGCGATATTGGCAAGCCATATTAATTATATAGAAACTATGTTTGTGTCATCTCAAACATTGGTGGCATATGGCTAGGATATGCCACCAATATCTGATAGCTGTGGGTCCCACCTGTGCGACCCGCAGCTGTCTCTAAAATGGAGAACGCAACGTGAAGAGAGCGAACTATGCAAGCGCGACACAAGCCATTCATTTCTGTGGGAGTGCCGGAAATAGCCGAGTGGTGCGACTTGTCCGCAAAATGCAGACTATTTACCTATCGGAGTTAATGGGCCCGCAAAAAATACGGATGCAGCGCAGACTGCAAAACGGATACGGGCGTGTGCAAAAGGCCTAATGGTCGAGCTCCCAACATAAGCACTGGGGGAGTCTCTAGGCCAACGGTCAGCAACCTCCGTCACTACAACTGGAGTGAAACTACAACTCCCAGCATGCTGTATTCACATGTGGGACTTCTGAGAACAGCCATGCAAGTGTAGCTGCAGGAAGTCCTAGTTTCACCTCAGCTGGAGTCCCGGAGGTTGTTGATCCCTCTTCTAGGCCATAGGTGTTAGGCATAATTCACATTTCCATGTCAGTATTACGTATATGATAAAGGTGCCCTTATTTAATCCATGAAGATGTCCTTGAAGAATCTGTTGATGGTCCCTGTGCCCGTTTTTCCGTGTGTCATCTGTAATCCACAGACATTGCTCAGCTAAAAATTAATTTCAAGAGCATTTCCTATCTATCTTCTGTGAAAAACGGACGCACCACGGATTCCATCCGTGTTGTGTATGTAATTTTCACGGACCCATAGACTTCAACGGGCATGTTTGGTCTGCATCAAGGACCAAAGTAGAGCATGTCTCCGGATTTATTGTACTGACCCACAGTCAGTAAAAAAAGACCGCCACATTTAAATCAATGGGTCCGTGTGCTCTCTGTGGAAAATGCGGACAGCATGCGTCTGTGAAAAACGGTGTGGACAAGATTTAACCTCACTACTGGCTTTTTCTCCAGGGACTTCATCCCTTCATGTAGGTACTGTATATATCTGTCTACATAGATGTTCTATGGCTCAGAATATCTGACTATTCGTGGTCTATGGAGGCTGAATTAGCAGAATTTTACTGTACTGTATTTTGCTTTAGTTTGAAAAGTATACATATATACTAAACCTCCTGCACTAAACCTTGTGAATTTTAAGGTAAGGGTGCTGCCACACGCCAAATCCGCATGCAGTTTTTATGATGCATTTTTTATTTTTTGCCACATCCAAAACGCAGGACAGCCGCAACGTGTGGCAGCACCCTAAGGTGTGAAGCCCAAGAACTTCCTGCAGTTAAGTGTAAAGTCAAAGGCAGAGCAGTTGTGAAAGGCAGAGATTCCAGGAAGAAATGATCAGTTTTGAGAAGAATTTTATCTAACTAGTCATGTGCTAGGGATTGTATGTCTTAATAAGGTTATTACAAATCAAGTGACTTATTTTAAAGTGATGGATTTTGCAGCATAGGATGCTTGGAGCAGTGTGAAATGAAGTGTATGTAATATTTTTTAATTTGCCGATGCCTTACTTTGCACCTTATAGCAGATACAGGAAAAAAATCATCAGGTAAGGCTAGGTTCACACTTTGGGATTACAATTGTCAGAGTAGTTTGAAATCGTCTGCCCAACATCTGCCATGTATGACTACAGTTACATATGTCTGCGTATGCTAAAACTTTTTTTTTTGCTTAGAGTAATAAATGTAATTTATGTATACAAGTTAAGACTTTGGCTAATGTCAGTCTATGGACAAGTGTAACCTAACTGACATCTATGAGACCCCTTACTCATTCCTAAATCTAATGGGCACAACACTTAGGCCCCTTGCAGACGAGCGTGTGTCACGCACGGAATCCACATCGCAGCCCCTGGCCTGAACTCCCGGCACTGATGGTTTCACATAGCATTATACTGATTTATTATGCTTTGTAACCCTTACAGTTCTGGAATGTGTTGGATAACAATAACAGCGTTATCCAATACATTCTAGAACTGTAAGGGTTACATAGCATCAGAAGTCAGTATAATGCTATGTGACCCCATCAGTGCCGGGAGTTCAGGCCAGGGGCTGCCATGCGGATTCCGTGCGTGACACACGCTCGTCTGCAAGGGGCCTTAGTGGCAGATCCCTTCAGAGCTAGTTGGATATTTTAGTAACTTGTTCTGTATTGATTGTTATTGTTATTGGTTTGGGTTTTTATTTTGTGTGTGTTTTTAAGACAGACCTACTAGGCATGGAGTCTTTTGTCATGTGAGTGTGCCAGATATCTAATATCTATAATTCCCTTTGAGAAATATCCAAATCTACATTTTTTTTCTTGCCTGGCAAGCTCAGATAGAACAACAAATATACAGTTACACTTTATCACCTTATTGTGTGCTTGAACACAGGGCGGATTTATTTCTCCATTATGAGGCTTAGTCTGCATGCCAGGACCTCCCTTCTGGCTGAGCGCACAGAGTGTGATCTTCTCTCTTCATCTAGACCACATCCTGAGTGGTGCTCGCAAACTCTTCTAAGAGCAAGATTTGGGTGTAGTCGATGGAGCGTGAACTATGTTTCTGCTTAACTTCTGGGCAGGATTCATACATGCATCCAAAGCTACATGTGTGAATCCAGCATTAGATTGGCTTGTGCATGCTCCTGATGAGCTCTGAACTTTCATAAAACCTTTAAAAAGGAAAGCTGTTTATGTTTAGTAGTGTTTTAGAGTATGTACATGTATAGAGTATTACATTGGTTCAGAAGTAAATGAGCATAGCAGCAATGTAAGCTGAATTCTGGATGGTAAATGAACATGATGGTATGGACTAAACAGGTTTTGCCATGTCAACTAGATATACCATAAATGTCGGATTGGTGGGGGCTCCAGTGCAACTATAGTGAATGGGAGATGCGCTATGCCATTTGGTGACTTGTTGGGTGGGGGTGAATGTTCTTGGATTGGTAGGGGTCTCTGCAATTGGACCCCCAACCTTGAGACAGTTATGACACGTGAAATTTACGGTATGCGATATCTTTCATGAGAAAACTCCACACTTAATGTTAACTATATACTGTGTATATTGTATACTGTGTATATTGTACACTGTTGTGTGTTATATATTATGTCCTGGCATTATCATTCAGATTCCACTTCTGCAAGGAAAGTGAAGGATTATTTGGCATCAGATGAAATAAAGGGGTTCCCTGGTCAGAGGGATGCTAACTGTTAGGGTAACTGTTAGGATAGGTGGTCAATCAGCTGGTTGTGACTGGCGTTGGGCAGGGGGAAAATTGTGCTTGACTAGTGATCATAGGGTCTAGGTGTTTGGATGAAGGTATATCCTAGCGACTGATGTAAGTGTCCACAATGTCTGTACATGAAATTTTCAGATTTTGGCGCTATATCAGCAACAGGAAAAACATGTTTTATTTCCAGCATGGCAACTGATGTTTTATTTATCATCTAAAAGAAGAAAAGAGATTTATTTCTATGCCAGAAAATCCCTTTTTAATACAAATCAACAAAGTTGTGCCTCCCTGAACATAAAACAATGTTAGAAATCACTCTGACTTATTGCAAGAGCGCAGGTTTAACTTTTGGAAGCTATTCAAATCACTGCTATGTCCAATTCCTCTTTACTTGGGTCTGGTTGGAACAATGAACTGGCAACGTGCTGTTCCGTTTCATCCTCAGGTTGCCTTTTTAGTGACTTTTCAAGATGTTATTTACAAAAAATGGATACTTTTATGTGTACTTTGGGAAAGTGAAATTGAAAATCAGTCTGCCAGACTATTATGTCAGCTTAATGTCTTTGCACATCTCCTACATTGACGTGAAAAATGTGTCCTCGTGCAGACAATCCCCTATTATCCTGGGTTTGTCACATTGTATGGTATCTAATCTTTCAAACATATGTTCATCCTTCAACAGAAATGTGATCTTCTCACATGTACATATTGGAAAGTATACAGTACAGACCAAAAGTTTGGACACACCTTCTCATTCAAAGAGTTTTCTGTATTTTCATGACTATGAAAATTGTAGATTCACACTGAAGGCATCAAAACTATGAATTAACACATGTGGAATTATATACTTAACAAAAAAGTGTGAAACAACTGAAAATATGTCTTATATTCTAGGTTCTTCAAAGTAGCCACCTTTTGCTTTGATTACTGTTTTGCACACTCTTGGCATTCTCTTGAGCTTCAAGAGGTAGTCACCTGAAATGGTTTTCACTTCATAGGTGTGCCCTGTCAGGTTTAATAAGTGGGATTTCTTGCCTTATAAATGGGGTTGGGACCATGAGTTGTGTTGGGCAGAAGACAGGTGGATACACAGCTGATAGTCCTACTGAATAGACTGTTAGAATTTGTATTATGGCAAGAAAAAAGCAGCTAAGTAAAGAAAAACAAGTGGCCATCATTACTTTAAGAAATGAAGGTCAATCAGTCCGAAAAATTGGGAAAACTTTGAAAGTGTCCCCAAGTGCAGTCGCAAAAACCATCAAACGCTACAAAGAAACTGGCTCACATGAGGACCGCCCCAGGAAAGGAAGACCAAGAGTCACCTGTGCTGCGGAGGATAAGTTCATCCGAGTCACCAGCCTCAGAAATGGCAGGTTAACAGCAGCTCAGATTAGAGACCAGGTAAATGCCACACAGAGTTCTAGCAGCAGACACATCTCTACAACAACTGTTAAGAGGAGACTGTGTGCAGCAGGCCTTCATGGTAAAATAGCTGCTAGGAAACCACTGCTAAGGACAGGCAACAAACAGAAGAGACTTGTTTGGGCTAAAGAACACAAGGAATGGACATTAGACCAGTGGAAATCTGTGCTTTGGTCTGATGAGTCCAAGTTTGAGATCTTTGGTTCCAACCACGGTGTCTTTGTGCGACACAGAAAAGGTGAACAGATGGACTGTACATGCCTGGTTCCCACCGTGAAGCATGGAGGAGGATGTGTGATGGTGTGGGGGTGCTTTGCTGGTGACACTGTTGGGGATTTATTCAAAATTGAAGGCATACTGAACCAGCATGGCTACCACAGCATCTTGCAGCGGCATGCTATTCCATCTGGTTTGCGTTTAGTTGGACCATCATTTATTTATCAACAGGACAATGACCCCAAACACACCTCCAGGCTGTGTAATGGCTATTTGATCAAGAAGGAGAGTGATGGGGTGCTACGCCAGATGACCTGGCCTCCACAATCACCAGACCTGAACCCAATCGAGATGGTTTGGGGTGAGCTGGACCGCAGAGTGAAGGCAAAAGGGCAAACAAGTGCTAAGCATCTCTGTGAACTCCTTCAAGACTGTTGGAATACCATTTCAGGTGACTACCTCTTGAAGCTCATCAAGAGAATACCAAGAGTGTGCAAAGCAGTAATCAAAGCAAAAGGTGGCTACTTTGAAGAACCTAGAATATAAGACATATTTTCAGTTGTTTCACACTTTTTTTGTTAAGTATATAATTCCACATTATAGCCATCATATGAAATAAACAAGAAAAAAAGGTAGAGAGATGTAAGGAAATACCATGGCCACCGTCCAGAACCACTGTCAGCAAACTCATAAAATGCTACCAGTCCTCCTTAACCACTCTGGTTGGTAGGATGCTAAGTTTAGCCCTGGGTTCTTCATGAGAGCCTTCTGCAAAGCCAGTTGGACTTGGCTGTTAGAGAGACAGGTTATGTCTGCAGAGTAAGATTGCAGAAAACTGGTGCAAGCTTCCTAGAGGCAGACCTAAAACCAGTAGAGACAGATAGAGCCAATGCCGCAGACAAAGGGTTAATCCAGAAAACAAGTCAAGGTACACGGGGTTAAAAGGGTCTAGCTCATGATAGGTCATCAATATTAGATTGGCTGGGTCTGACTCCCAGCACCCCCGCTGATCAGCTTTTTGAAGAGTCTGCAGCATTCATACGAACGTTGCATTCTCTTCACTGTTTACAGGATCACATTCAACATTGCAACGGTGGAGCAACGTAAATACAGCTTCTCATCCAATGGGACGGAGTGTCACTACAACTGCTCCTTCCTATTCAAGTGAAGGGGACAAGCAAGCTGCAATTACACTGCTCCGCCACCGCAGTGTCGACAGTGAGCAGATAAACAGCTGATCCATTCTGATATTGATGATCTATACAAGATTGGTTATCAGTACTAGAAAACCAGAATACCCCTTTAATGAGCAGGTTTTGAGTATCTCTGGGTTGGATGCTGAACCAGGAATCTGATTCACTCAATGTCCCACCTCTTTGATAGGTCGGCCAGCCGGAGCTTGACTGGCAACCCTCCCAGCACAGCCATGCACAGTGTCCTGGCTGGGTAAACTATGCAAGCAGACAGTCCCATGTGTGTTGGAACTTAGATTGGTTGATGAAGCCTTTTTTAGGCCATCAGCCGCTTTCAGATAAGATGGTGTAGAGCCACACTCAAAGTTGTGGTATGGCCCCACGTATTGGATTTTCTGCTGTGGATTTGTTGCAGATTTTGCTTTGGATTTGCTGCAGATTTCACCCTATGCATTGTAAAGGGTAAAATCCACAGTGGAAATCCACATAAATTGATAGGTTGGGGAATTAAATTCCGCCTCAGGTCAGTTTACACCCATTTTTTTTCACAACATATGGATGAGATTTCTTAAAACTTCATCTACATTGTACATTGCTGATTCTATAAAACACTGCAGATTTGCCACACACAGATCATCATCAGCAGTTCTTCAGTTTATACGTCCCATGTGGATGTGCCCTTAAAGTGTTAACGGCAATATAGTATTTACTGCTGTTTTAAATCCATAGTATATGCTGATGTTCACAGAATGTATAGTGTGGTGTTTGAACATGTCTTATTTGAACACCTATTTTAACAGCTCCTGGCAATGATTGAGCCTTTGGCAGGTTTTTTAGGTAAAATGTATTCCTTCGTACTTCTATATAATACATCCATTTTTTTTTTTTTTTTTTAAATATCTCGGATTTTATAGCCTCATTTTTTAAAAATCTGATCCACTTACTACTACTGTATTACACTGCAGATTTTCTGCAGACTGTTCCATTGTGTAAAATCTGCATCATATCCATCATGTGTGGCTGTACCCTTATGGTATGAGCGTATGATGCAGTTGTGACATGGCCGCGCTGCAGTCGAGTACCATGTGGCCACAGCTTGCTATAATAAAACTAATGAAGACCGCACGGTTCATTTGGGGTGCATTGATAATGGCCTCCAGCCATTAGGCTAGGACTTTATGGCCACATGTGTCACACCAATGTCGCTCAACATATTTTGTTATGATAGTCAGTGGTGTTGCACTGCGACATGTCAGTTGCACATAAATCCAACTTGGATGGACTTTTGGTGACTGTAGTGTCATGGCATATCGCAGTGCATCACCATTGACTATCATTACAAAAAATGTTGTGCGACATTGCTGCGACAATTGTCATTGTGTAGCCCTAGCCTTAGGCTACTTTCACAGGGTTCAGCAAAAACGCTTCCATTACTGATAATACAACCATCTGTATCCGATATGAACAGCTCCGCTTGTATTATCTTTACCATAGCCAAGACGGATCTCTCATGAACACCATTGAAAGTCAATGGGGGACTGATCCGTTTTCTATTTTGCCAAAGATCCGTCCCCATTGATTTGCATTGTGGGTCATGACGGATCCGTCTTGCTCCACATCCCAAGATGGAAAGCAAACTACAACATGCTGTGGTTTGCTCTCCAGTATGAGAACGGAATGTTTTTTGGAGCTTTCCGTTCTGTTCAGTTACCTTTTGTCCACATTGACAATGAATGGGGACAAAAAGGAAGCGTTTTTTTTTTTTTCTGGTGATGAGCTCCGATGACGGATCTAAATACTGGAAAATATTAACGCTAGTGTGAAAGTAGCCTTAGGCCCCATTCACACGACCGTATGTATTCCGTGTCCGTATAAAAACAGAACGGAAGACATACGGAAAGTCTTCCGTAGTGTTCCATAATTTTGCGGACCCATTGATTTTAATGGGGCTACGGACGTGTTTTGCGGCCAAGTATAGGACATGTTTCCTTTTTTTTGCGGGAGAACTTCCATAATATATGGATGTTCAATGCACACGGTGTGCATTCCGCATTTTTTTTTCTCCTATGGAAAAATGAATGGGTCCTTATGGTTCCGCATCTTATCCGCAAAAATGCGGATAAGATACGGAAATGAACATACAGTCGTGTGAATGGGGCCTTAGACTGACTAAACATTGCAATCTTCATTAGTTTAATTAGAGTCTGCAGACACCATACGGCTGCGACAGGACCATGCTGTATGGTCGGACCATTTAGACGCCTCAATACCATGCAAAGCAGCAAATCAAAAAGTGAGGATTGCTGTTTATGAGTGTTGGTTCACCAAAGCATATAATTATCCTATGGACGTCTAAATCTTGTAAGCAATATAACTTTTACTTTCACGGTGGTTAGTTTCTCCAAATTTCTGGATCCAGCATTTATACCCTGTGTTAATTTTCAGGTTTTGTGAGGAATGCTTTTACATGGGAGCAGTATATTTTATCTGCCGTTTCTCGTTCAGTACAAACATACCCTGAAGGCTGCTGTTCAGAGCGCTAGACTGTATATCTGATTGGCTGCAATGCATTGAAGTCATACCCCTCGCAGCCAAGGGATGTTTACTTAATAGACCATATCAGGTTATACTAAAGTAAACCAATGCTTTTTTATACTGAAGGCAACATTTCTATTCTGTTTAAATGTTTTTGGTATGCAGGTACTGGCATTTGTATTGAAAGTCATAAATAGGCTACAGTTTCCAATTTCTGTATGGATGAAAATATTGATATTTGCTGGCCATACATTTTACATAACACTCACCCTCTCCTACACATGACATGTCTGGCAGCAGCTTATCTCCCTTGAGAACTAAAGGATTGAGCATGTTGAAATCCAATCCATTCTTTACCCTCGACAGTCGGGAGGTAGGTTGGGCCTGCTGAAATAAGCGACGGCTGACATTCATCTAATGTATATGCCTATTCTTTAGCCATGTCATACAAGCCAAAACCGAAAGGGGTACAAACCTTTTCATTCACTTTTTACCTGTTTCGCTCATGGCTTGCAAATTCTCATGTCAAATACTGCCATAGTTGTTAGGAGAAATATAAAGTTAAAATATAAAAGTAATTATTTTTAATGTAATATGATGTTATTTGGCCTTCCATGGTTATGAACTGCCACATATCTCCTGGAGAAGCAGGATTGGATTGGATAGAATTGGCTGAGCATGCAGGTGTACTAAATTGGGAGAGGGGAGAAAGCTGCTGCCAGACACCTGATAACAGCTTATCTCCCCAAGTATTTTTGTTTTGGACAGTCAAAATCTAACATGTCTGATCCTCATCTCCCCTGACATCAGCTGTCGGGAGAATGCCATACACATCAGATGCTCAGCTGAACCTGCTAAACTCACCGGGTTCAGCCAACATATATCTAATGTGTATGGCCAACTTAAAGGTTCTGCCACACGTTCAGATTTTTTATGCTGTTTTTAAAGCTACAATCGGGTGTAGACAAAACATTAAAGAGTCACTGTACTTTCATACAATTCCATTTCATTTAATAGAGAATGGTGTAACTAGCAAATTTGTAAATCACTTCATTTAAAAAAAAATATTCCTGCATCTACCTGAAAAAAAGCTGTAAAGTCATAGCCTCAAGGGATCTCACTTCCACCTAATTTGCAGTGTCTGTTGTCAGGCAAGATCCGGCAGGCAGAGAGGAAGTGGGGGCGTGTCAGAGCTAGCTGAGATCCTGAGCTTGATAAAAGAACTGCTTCTGAAGGGGTGCCTTCTGCCTTTCTGTTAGGGCCCTTGCACACGACCTTATGCCCTCCGAGACATAGAGTCCGTGAGCATGCCATATGTCCCAGAACGACATTGACGTCGGGCCGCCTGCAGGCTATTGTCCCACACTCGTATGATCTTATGAGTGTGAGACAATAGCTCTGCGGGTGGCCCGACTTGCACAGCATCATTGTAATCTATGATGCTGTGCGCTCCCGTGTGCATGATCATTGCCGCTCCGGGACATATGGCCCGCTCAAGGACCATATGTCTCAGAGGGCATACGGTCGTGTGCAAGGGCCCTAAGTGTGATTTTCCCCCTCCTTATCTGCCCTGTGAGCTCTGGAACAAACATAGTGGGAAGTAAGGGAAAGTATCTCATAGCAGTACACTGCTAGCAGATTCCACAGACGGAATGCTCCCACTGCTTGTGAGAGACATGTATCTAACTGCAGCTGAAGAGGGGAATAATTAGGCTAAAAAAGACATTATCGATGCCCAAAAAAGACATTTTCCTTCACAGTTATAATTGTGCAGAGAAGAGAGCCATCATGCAAACTTTTTTTGAAAACTCGGGTACGCTTTAAGGAAAGATACTTCTCTTTTTTTTTTAATCTACTACTTGTTTCGGTTTTAAAAGCTGCATCTAAAAACCTGAACATGTGGCAGCACCCTAACACTTTAGAATCTCATTTAATATGTATGGGAGCAGCTGAGTGTACTGTATCAATATGCAATAAGAGGGAGCACCCCTTTCCATAGCCCTCATAGAATGACTTAGCTGCAAAAACTGTGAAACATTTCAGTCAAATTCGGTGTCGGAGCAAGGGCTGTTTTATCCTGTGGTCTTAATTGTAGATTTTATATAAACCACATTGATGTCAATAGGCAGTGACTAAGTAAAGTTTCCTTTTTTCTTTTTTTTTTTGCTAGGGATATCTTTGTCAACTTAGACCAGGCCTGAGAGTGGATGGAGCCAGGACGCCTGACTTTTTGGCAGTCATAAGGCAGCATGATTTCCATTTGCTGACTTTTCTCTATACATGCACATTCTTAGAGGAACCTAGCAATGTGATTTCCGCATTACTGAAAGATAGAAAGATTGCCGGCAGTTCTACATTTGGCTGTTTGTGTTAGGCAGTTACCACTCATCTCAGTGATACAACAATAACTAGAGTGCATCAGTCATACAACACATTGGTATAGAAGTACCACAATGTATATTCTGTGTAGCACACACGTTTGGTCTGGTCATGTAGTTTATATATGTAATAAAATATTTCCAGAGCAATACTGAAGCAGAGAGGAATGATGCACTGGCCAGGCTCCAAAACCCATTTAATTATATGTCTTTCTGTGAATCAGCTCTACGCTATACAACAAAAAGAGAAGACTCTTACATTATATGGCTCCACTGTCTGCAGGGACATTGTCTTTCACAATGGAATACATGTGGATTGTATATTAGTACTGGTTGTGCGCTTGTTTGCTTCTTATGTGCTCCTTGTCAGCAAGGCCATACAGATGGCCAATTATTTTGATTATTGGTAAAATGGTTAGTGATGCATGTGTGCTTCACAGCTGAAGGCATCTGTGTTGGTCCCATGTTCATATGCGTCTGCATTGCCGAGAAAATTTTGTTTTAATATATGCAAATGAGCCTGTAGGAGCAACAGGAGGGTTTTCGTTACTCCTAGAGGCCCTGCTCTCTGCAACTGCCACATCCTCTGCACCTGACATGGCCAGGCAGTGTAAACACGATCACGCTTCTAAAGGCAAACAAAGTGGAGAGGGCTCACATGAACATAGGACCAACACAGATACAGTGCATTGCGAAAGTATTCGGCCCCCTGGAACTTTTCAACCTTTTGCCACATTTCAGGCTTCAAACAAAAAGATATAACATTTTACATTTTTGGTGAAGAATCAACAACTACTGGGTCACAATTGTGAAGTGGAACAAAATTTATTGGATCATTTAAACTTTTTTTGTAATAATAAAACTGAAAAGCGGGGCATGCAAAATTATTCGGCCCCCTTGCATTAATACTTTGTTGCGCCACCTTTTGCTGCGATTACAGCTGCAAGTCGCTTGGGGTATGTCTCTATCAGTTTTGCACATCTAGAGACTGAAATTCTTTCCCATTCTTCTTGCAAAACAGCTCGAGCTCTTTGAGGTTGGATGGAGAGCGTTTGTGAACAGCAATTTTCAACTCTTTCCACATATTCTCAATTGGATTCAGGTCTGGACTTTGACTTGGCCATTCTAAGACCTGGATACGTTTATTTTTGAACCATTCCATTGTAGATTTTGCTTTATGTTTGGGATCATTGTCTTGTTGGAAGATAAATCTCCGTCCTAGTCTCAGGTCTTTTGTAGACTCCAACAGGTTTTCATCCAGAATGGTCCTGTATTTGGCTCCATCCATCTTCCCATCAATTTTAACCATCTTCCCCGTCCCTGCTGATGAAAAGCAGGCCCAAACCATCATGCTGCCACCACCATTTTTGACAGTGGGGATGGTGTGTTCAGGGTGATAAGCTGTGTTGCTTTTATGCCAAACATCTCGTTTTGCATTGTTTCCAAAAAGTTGGATTTTGGTTTCATCTGACCAGAGCACCTTCTTTCACATGTTTGGTGTGTCTCCCCGGTGGCTTGTGGCAAACTGTAAACTAGACTTTTTATGGATATCTTTGAGAAATGGCTTTCTTCTTGCCACTCTTCCATAAAGGCCAGATTTGTGAAGTGTTGGACTGATTGTTGTCCTATGGACAGACTCTCCCACCTCAGCTGTAGATCTCTGCAGTTCATCCAGAGTGATCATGGGCCTCTTGGCTGCATCTCTGATCAGTCTTCTCCTTGTTTGAGATGAAAGTTTAGAGGGACAGCCAGGTCTTGGCAGATTTGCAGTGGTCTGATACTCCTTCCATTTCAATATGATCGCTTGCACATTGCTTCTTGGGATGTTTAAAGCTTGGGAAATCTTTTGGTATCCAAATCCGGCTTTAAACTTCTCCACAACAGTATCACGGACCTGCCTGGTGTGTTCCTTGGTCTTCATGATGCAGAACCCTGAGACTATCACAGGACAGGTGCATTTATACGGAGACTTGATTACACACAGGTGGATTCTATTTATCTTCATCAGTCATTTAGGACAACATTGGATCATTCAGAGATCCTCAATCAACTTCTGGAGTGAGTTTTCTGAACTGAAAGCAAATGGGCCGAATAATTTTGCACGCCCCACTTTTCAGTTTTATTATTATAAAAAAAGTTTAAATGATCCAATAAATTTCGTTCCACTTCACAATTGTGACCCACTTGTTGATTCTTCACCAAAAATTTAAAATGCTATATCTTTTTGTTTGAAGCCTGAAATGTGGCAAAAGGTTAAAAAGTTCCAGGGGGCCGAATACTTTCGCAAGGCACTGTACCTTCAGCTGCCAAGTGCACATGTAACAGGTCAGCCAGTGTCATAGGTACAAATCTGCTGACAGATGCCCTTTATAGGGGTTGTCTCACTTCAGTAAGTGGCATTTATCATGTAGAGAAACTTAATACAAGGCAATTACTAATATACTGTTATTATCGATATTGCTTCCTTTGCTGTCTGGATTCATTTTTCCATCACGTTATACACTGCTCATTTCCATGGTTACAGACCACCCTGCAATCCATCAATGGTGGTCGCGCTTGCACAATATAGGAAAAGGCATCAGCCTTGTATGAGCTCCCATGGTCCCGGCCACCAGAGAGGCTGATGCTTTTGGCTATAGTGTGTAAGCACGACAACACTGATGGATTGCGGGGTGGTCTGTAACCATGGAAACGAGCAGTGTATAATGTGATGGAAAAATGAATCCAGCCAGCAAAGGAAGCAATAGGGATAATAACAATATATTAGTAAGTGGTGTGTATTAACTTTATCTACATGATAAATCCAATTTACTGAAGTGAGACAACCCCTTTAAATCCACAGCATGTCTGAGTCACCATGTAGGTCATGCTTCTTACATCCTGCGTGCATGTACCCAAAAGGGGAATTATGGCATAATGAGTAGTTCATCTCTTCCACTTCAATTCAAAAATGCAGACCGCACGCCATATCCTGTCCACATCCGTATATACGTTTGCTGGCATGTAAAAAAAAAGAAGTGTTGTCCATTTTGCGGACAAGGATAGGACATTTCTATAGATGTGGAAAAAATGGTGGCACGCACACGGCTGGTATCAGTGTTTTGTGGATCTGTGGTTTGCAGACTGCAAAATAGATACGGTCGCGTACATTAGGCCTCAAGGTGACCATACTCATGAGATAAGTATCAATCTTTCTCTCCTACCTCCATTCTCTTCAGTGGATCTGAGCTGACATACCACGTGAAAACCACGGGCAGATGGGGCAAATGGATCAATAAATGAGGGGATATCTGGATCCATGTGAGGTACAGAGCTGGTTCTAGCTTTGTTAGAAAGAGATTGTCATGTACTATATCAGAGATCTCAAACTCGTGGCCCTTCAGCTGTTGTAAAACTACAACTTCCATCATGCCAGGAGAGCCTACAGCTATTGGGGCATGCTGGGAGTTGTAGTTTTGCAACAGCTGGAGGGCCACGAGTTTGAGATCCCTGTACTATATGATGTCTGATTTTCATTTGATTAAACATTGGATAACTCCTTTAACTTGGACAACCGATTTAACCCTTTGTAATGCAGCCCTGTAAAGGCTTACTGCAGGTGCAGCAGACATGCTGGATAGTTGAGTCCTTGTAGAAGGAGTCCCATGTAATTGGACCGGATACCTGCGTGATGCAGTATTTAACATGTCTAATCATAGATCCTGCAGCTGTCGGCCTGGGACGGTGAGGGAAGTGTTCTGGGGTTTGAATTGCTATTAGTGAGTTTAGCTATTCCCGCACAAGGCTTAGACCACCTTAGAAGGATTATGTATAATCATGCAGAACGTTTCAGCTGGATTACCCTTCAGCATGTTTTAATCTTGTACAGAAAAATTACTTAAGTTTCCTGTTCAGATGGTTAATTACATATTTATGATGGTGGCACTATGGACATGCACTTATTCCCACTGTACAACGTTGGGGGCATTCTAAGGCTTTAGTAATATCTAGAAACAACACTCATACATTGATAGCTGTGTATCCTCTCACATTATGAAAGGTGTACTAATGACTGCGCTTGATAACATTTCCTTCTCCATTATGATACAAGCAAAAGAATATTTTTTGCACAGTCAACAATGTTTTTAACCTTTCAAATGCATTGAAGCAGTGCTAAAAGAAATTAGGAATATGGACAAAACTTTTAGAGTTGACTGTATGGACAAGTGTGTGTTAATACAGAAGACTGTAAGCATCGCCTTGTTTTGGCTGTTCCCCCTGCAGACTTCAGATATCTCCCTTTTACATTATTGCTGTGGAAGAAGGGCTGCGCCTTTACGTAGGTGGGGCCTGTTGTGCAATATGATTTCATTAACTCTTGGTTTGGATTGTGAAGTTGTCTTTACCATATTCGAGGCCCTTCCATCTCTGTGACTGGAACGTGGGCCGTGAGCAGCTTTTGAAGATGTTGATTTTGGAAATGTTAGACCAGATTCCATTCCACATGGTCTGACAAGTGACAATGACAATCCATGCGTATGTTATTTTCAATGTCCCTGGTAATCCTGTCGTTAACCTGATTCCTTCCCATGGCCATATATATAATACTGTTTTAGTAACTGCTTGCATTCCCCATGTAGTTACAATTCTGGATCATCTATTCTTAAAGGGAATCTGTCAGCTCTGAAACACCCTCCAAAGTACAGTAAGCGGTGTATAGTGTAAGTGACGTCGAGTCTGGCTATGTCAGTTTTATCTTCATACTCGCTTTCATTCCGACGCTGTGTTCCCACAAACCTGCAGTAAAATGCACTCCGTGGACTCCAGTGCTCACTCACATAATGGAGAGGACTCAAAGAAGAGTCCTCTCAATGTATTTCACTGCTGGTTTGTGGGAGCACAGCGTCAGAATGCAAGTGAGTATGAGGATAAAACTTACATAATCGGATTCAGCATCACTTACACTATACAACGCTTACTCTAGTTCAGGGAGTGTTTCGGAGATGACAGGTTCCCTTTAAGGCTCTATGTTCTGCCATTCCTGTATTATTCCTGCTAGAAGCTTACAAATAAATTACCAGCAGTCTGCAGTAAAGGTACTGATGGGTGTTACCAGTCACTGACTGTCCAGTCAGTGCTGCTGGTGTCAAACACAGGGACATACCCGGAACTGGTAATACCCATCTGTACTTTTACTGCAAGTTGCTAGCAATTCATTCAGAACTTCCAGTAGAAATAATAAAGAAGTAGGACAGCATAGAGCCATAAGAGTAGATGGGGAATGCAAGTAGTTAATACAACAAACTTTCCCTACCCAATATCAAGCATTTTTAGTAAAAAATGCAGTACGGGCCCATTTACATGGACAAGGCAGCAATCGGGAATGAACAGTGGCGGACTGGAAACTTAAAGTGGATGTAAACCTAAAGCTCCATGTCGTAGGTGGATTCAGATTGACAGAAGGGGAGCCAGTAGACGTAGACAGGGCCAATAGAGGTGGAGAGGGACACCATAAGTGGGCAGAGACACCAGAAATACAGAGAGCCAGCAATACCTTAGTGCAGCATAAAATGCTGCCCCTGCAGAATAAAATACCATAGTGCACCATAAAATACTGTCATCCACTTGCAGTATTCAATTGTATTACTCTCCTGAGGGTGTGGTGATACAGTAGAATTCAGGAGGGTACCTGTGGACGCTGGCCAGTGGCATAAGTACCTGATGTTTACCCAGCAGCCAGCCATGATGAGGACTCAGGCGGCCCCCTGGGCATCAGCCTACCGGGAAATTTCCCTGTATGGTCTGTGGCTGGTCCATCCCTGGGAATAAACCATCCTCTCCTGATTATTGCCAGCTCTTATGAGCTTCATTTACATGCAGCAGTCAGCCCCGCTGTATGGGGATCAGAGGGGATGGACAATCGCTACTATGAACGTTCATCCCCATACAGATGAATTGTTTGCCGGTAGCACGTACCTGTGTACAATGGACAATGTGCTGCCCACAAACACTGACCTTGCTTGTTGGCTAAAAGGCGGCACATTTATATTATGGGAAATTGTCAGCCTGTGTAAAAGGCACTCAGAAGGGACACATCACAGAGATGCCACTTTATTGTAAATGTGCATCTTTAGTAGCCAGTCACACTCTGGTCACTTACATGATGGATGCTAGAGAAGTAGTCAAAGTAGTATAGCATACGTTCAGATGATGCGTGGAATAAGGTGACAGAAGTATTGTGAGATGTAAGGGGAAACTTCTGTTACGTTATCTAGATATTTTTATACCTTGTATTTGGCAAAGTTCAGGGTTTCTCTGACATGTCAAGCACTTTGGAGGTTAATCTACCAGGCAGATTGTAGTTTCATGTCTCTGAGGACAGTGCAAAGCCCGGCTCGAGGAGCGTCTAATGGATTCTACATCTGTGTTAGCTTTGGCTGATGAGGAAGATTTGAAACAGCTGCTCAGAAGCCACGCGCTTCACTCATTGGCACAACAGTCACAGAAAGCAAAGCGGTCATAGGCTGAGTGCACACTTCAGTTATCTGGTCAGTTATTTCCATCAGTTAGGACCCATACACACAAACCTATGCCTTCCGAGACATACAGTCCATGAGCGGGCCATATGTCCTGGAGCGCTATCGATCACGTGCACTGGAGCACACAGCTTCATACTTACTATGACGCCGTGCGTGTCGGGCCGCCTGTAGGGCGTCATAGTAACCTATCCTGCTGTGTGCTCCGTTGCACATGATCAATGGCGCTCCAGGATATATGGCCCGCTCATGGACTTTGTGTTGGAAGGCATATATTTGTGTCCCATAGGCCCTTATTGTGAGCCAAAACCAGTAGTGAAGCCTCAAAGATCAGGGATAGTGGAAAGACCCGCACCTGGTTTTGGCTCACAATAACTGATGGTAATAACTGACCAAATAACTGAAGTGTGAACGTGGCCTCATGCGTATATATAAATGCCGACTTTAGGTCAGAGAAATACTGCTGCATGCAGCGGTTATTGTCCAGCCAACAGCTGGCATTTATGCCGAAGCAGCCTGTCGGATCAGACTTTATACATTTAGTTTTTTTAAAGCCAAATAGTATGTAATGAGAATACGTACTAATTATGGTACATTGTTGCAAGAAATAGTTCTTTGTGAAACATTGTAAAATGTCAAGTACTGGTAATTTTTTTCAAAATTGTTTTCTCTAAATGCAAGTTCGGTGTCAGAGCCAGACGGTTGATGTGTCTTTTCGTCTGTCAGTAGATGTGTTTCCAACTTGACCTGCTGCTTTCGTTTGTTCGCGTTGCCGTCACATGTGGCAGATTTTGTCGCAGAAAATCAGTTCCATTCTGCTGGGTTACTGCCATTAGATAGATGGCACGGTTTTTTGTTGTGCAGACCCCACATTTGCAGTAGAATTGGTGTCTCTCGTATGGATAGCTCCCACTTCACCTCCTCTCTTTTAGCATGCAGTATAACAAAAAGGGAATCTGCAGCTGCATATCCCCTCCCTGCCTTCAGTTTATTACATTACACAGGAGATTCATAAGCTGTTACAGCCTGCACACAGGGCTGCTGGAGGGTGAGAACGATGCCACAGGGATGAACGTACTCACATGTACACCGATTTATGTAAAACATGAGGTGTGGTTTTACCTCAGGTTATATAGGCTGTCAAGCGTTGGTGAAAAATACTCCCTTTTTCACATTATATCATCAGTTTGGTAGCCGCCTAACAATGTTTACTGTAAGCAGTATGGATGGAGTCTCTACGTGTTGAAAAAAAACAGAAAAAAAATTCACTGTGTGAATGCATTTATATAAAGCATGCAGTCTTGTTGTGTTCCTTTAAAAGAGGACCTTTCACCATCTCCTGTCTTTTTAGTAAATACATTTTTCATGTAATAATAATTAAGAAACATTTATTCTTATGACCCTATGTTATGTCATTCCTCTGTTATTCCTACTAGAAGTTTTTGAATAAATGTAAAATTAGATGTTACCAGTTAGAGGTGTGTCCCTGAGCAGTCTGTCAGCACTGATTAGACAGTATCAGACTGTTCAGAGACTCCTACCGTCCACACTGGTAACACCCAGTAGTACATTTACTTATAATACCAGCCAGCTCACCTGGAATTAGAATGTGTGCGGCAAATGCAAATTCCATCAAAGAGAAATGGAAGTCCCAGTATCCAAGTTATAGAAACGTCATGGGTTTTATTAGGACCCCAAAGAAAATTCAGCAGCCAAAAGAGTTCTCGCTTACACGTTTCAGACCCATATGGTGCTTGTGGTCATAGCAGTGAGAGTAGTGAGACATTCCTGATGTACATACTACCCTCTGCCCATCACTTCCAGCTCATTCTGCAAATACGTATACACCTTTGTATATTCATTAGTAAATATCACAGTGAAATAATTACAAAACATAGTGTTAGCTAACAATCGTAGGTTTAAAACCCAAAATATCACATCGGGGGAACCTTATCAAAACTGGTTTTGTTGCCCATAGTAGCCAATCAGAATCCACTTTTCATTTTTCAGAGCTCCTTTGGAAGATGAAAGGGTCACTCTGATTGGTTGCTATGGGACAGCTAAAGCTAGTTTCACGTTTTCTGCACAGCAGCTCACCGGATCCGGCATCGCCAGGATGCCTGCCAGCCCCATTAACTACAATAGGGTCCGGTGGAGATTCAGCCGCTACCCGGCAAATATGACAGGATCCAAACGGAAAAAAGATGCTTAACACAACGGTTTTTGTCCAGCAATTCCCAGCACTCCATGACAGAGCAGCCTGCCAGAAGGCAGTACCACAAATGTGAAAGAAGCCTAAGCCAGTTTTCGTTTTCACCAGTTTTGATAAATCTCCCCATTGTTTTTTAGTAATGAAGTTTTAGATTGTGCCTTCAGTTCAGTCCTTTAGGCTAGGTTCACATGCCTGGTGTGTACCCCAGTAGTCTGTTCTAGCAGAGGAACCGAATACTGGTATACACCATATCCGGCATAGCCGGATACAGCTGGATCCACATTCACTATAGTGGGATTCGGCAGTTATCTGGCATAAATGCCAGCAGAAAGCTATGCCGACTACAGTGTACTCTGATAGTGTTTTCCTCGGCTGGACCAGACTACCAGAGTACACAGTGGAGATGTGAACGAACCCTTAGGGGCATGCGGGTCCAGAAAGCCTCTCTTGAGAAGCTTGTACTCCCCTGCCTGAACAATAAGGGAAGAAGTATCCCATGCATGGACTTCAGAACAGTGCTGGGAAACTGCAGATATCGGCATACTCTTATTTTAAGTGCCCTGTGGTGCACACAATATACTACATACGACACAGTACCACTAATGTATTGTAGTGTGTTGTTAGATGTAGACTCAAATATATTAGGAGTATTTCTTGCACAGATTACAGTGCAAAGGTTCTTTGTGCTGCAATCTGCAACTTTTCTCCATTTGCACCAGGTCTACAAAAGTGGGTGTGACAGAGAAAGGGGACGTCTCAATGGTCTAAATCTGCGGCAACAAGGGAGCTGGTATAGATTAAGAAGCGGCGGTGGATCCGCCGAAGTTATGTAGAGGCCGGCACCTCTGTATAAATGACCCCCCCCCAAGTGTTTGGAGATATGCATGGCTTTACAACACATACATTTCTGATGTCCACATGTAAAAGACCCTACTCTGATTTCATAGAGGGGATTTATAGGACAGTGAGATGACCACCCAAAAAGACAGTACACATAATATATGGTGGAGACAAAAGTCTGCTACAGGAAATCTGGTCCGGATAAGGGGTGGTCTTTTGGAGAGGTTTCACAGTATTTTGACAATTTGGAAATAAGTTTGGATTTGCAAGTCTTAAGGCAGAGTGTTCCCAGATTTAAAGAATAAAATACAATCAGTTATGGAGACACAAGCTTTGCTTGCGGCAACCGAGGTCTGGTGTATTAGATTTTCCACTTCAGCTTGCTTTAATATCCTTCTTATATTTGTATAAAATTCCCAGATGTGCTTGGGGTCTGCACCTTATTGCTTTGCTTCACAGACCTGTCAGCCACCTGCCCATGTGGCCTTCATCACTTCTTCCATTGTGGTATTAAATGTCATTTTCTTACCAGTGTCTGTATTTTTGACTTATATCATCCTGAAGTTTCTTATCTGTGTCATGTGACTAGGAATTAGACCCACCAACTCACACAGAGACTTGTGTGGACAGGAAGTCTAATTCTCTATGTATTCCTATGGGAGCCTCACTTTCAGTCTCATAGGAATGAATAGAGAAGTGACTGGCTTCCTGTCCTGGGTCAGTTGGAGGTCAGGGTGTTGGTCACATGACCCAGCTACAATAAGAAGAAAGTGGATAACTCTCAATTAGAGTCCCTGATAAGAAGATTGCATTCACTACAGATTATATCATGCACCTTTCTAACAGGTCAGAGAATAAAAAATTTTGCGGGAGTTCTTCTTTAACTGATTTGACCTGGAATCTAGATCATTGGATGACAAATATGTTTCACTGTAATTAATTCCTTGTTGACATGGTTCTTCCTACAATGACTTGTTTACACAGGCCGACTGAGGGGCCAATTTTTGGGAAGGAAGCGTTCTTCCCGACAGCCAGCTGCTTGTTAGGTGAAGGAGACCAAACCATTTACATGCAGCGATCTCCTTCACCGTATGAAGATTAGGGATGGCTATAGCGATCCCTCAAACCACATGATCTGCTGCCCAGAAGGCATGATCGGTGGTGCCTGCATGAACAACAGGAGCATTTCGCTCCTTCATCGGGTGATTGGCTGCACAGTTACATGACCAGCAGCTAAATGGCTGACAGCACTAGGTAGGTAGTCGGTGACACCCCACACCCCTGCTGATTTGGGATATTTCCAGAAGTCGGCGCAGAAAATACACAACTTCGTCCATTGTGTGGTGGGGGGAGGTGGTCACTTCAGTAGGAGCAGCACTGCAGTATCTAGCTCTGTCCACTACACAGTGGATTGGATCTGTGTGGTTCAGGTGCAGACTTCTGGCATCAGAGCTACCCCAAGTCCCCTGCGTGAATGGAGAAGTAGTACGCATATGTGAACACTGCTCCATTCACTTCTATGGGACTCCTGGACAAAGAATACATATATAATGGTCTAAGACAAAGCTAGAAGTTATTTTGTCCGTAAGGTGTTCTTTTTATACCTATGAGTTACTTTCCACACATCTTTAATCTATGGCATTCAGCACTGACCACTTGCTCAGCTATAACTCCTAATTATAGATGAGAGGATTAATTTGTCTCAACAGCAGGATTTCTTCAACTGTAAGGGGCTGTCCCTGCAGGTGAAGAAGCGCCCACCTGCCTCTAGATTAAAGGGCCAGACATTGAGCCCGGAGTGAGGGCAGAGGCGCGGCTTCAAAGCTGTCACCGCGAGGGGTGCCTGCGCTGTGGCAGCCCCAAAGAAGAAGATAAGCCTGTGTCCTTGCTCAGCAGCTACCAGCGGCCACGCTAAGGTTATGTTCACAGTGATGGTTTTTAAACAGTCGTCACACGGCCATTTTCAGAATCATTGTAGTCTATGGGATTATTCACTGGGCCATTTTTTTAATGGCCCATGAATAATGGGCATCCCAAAATAGAACATGTCCTATTTTTGGTTGTTCTCATGGCCAGATGAAGCACAAACAATGGAAGGGGACAGTTCTTAATAGCTGTTTTTTTTAAAGGTATCAGTGAAAAAACGGCTGTTAAAAACAGACCATTTTGCCACTTTTAACAGCCTTTTTTTTTTTTTTAACAGTCATGTGAATGTAGCCTAAATGTCTGGCCCTGTAAATCCAGCGGGAGATGGGCACTTCTTCACCTGCAGGGACAAACCTAATAGGTTGTCAATACGCTCATCTCTACTCCTAATTATAAAGGAATCATTTGAAGTATTCCTTGTTCCATTCCAGGTCATCATGACTTCGAATAAATATCTGGATTAGTAAACTAGTACATGTAATTTGTAATATTATATTTTTTAAGAACGGCATCCAGGCCCTTTTTACGTTCCTTCTATAAATTAACCATGACAGCTTCCTCCGGCAGAGAACTCCATAGTCTTGCTGCTTAAATAGTGAAGAAATCTCATCTATGCTGCTGTGTAAACCTTCTGTTCTTTATACATTATTGATGCCTTGTCATGGGTACAGGTCTTAAACATTAGACAGATCTCTCAACTGTACATTGATATATTTGTGTGTATGGGTTAGATCATTGCTAAACCATTTTTTTTTTATTTTAACAAAGACAATAGCCTAAAGTTTGATAATCTTGGCGCTGTGATCCACTCATTACCTTAATTACTTTGGGCACCCTCCTTTGCTTTGCTACGGTTCAGCTATGTCAAGTGCCCAAAATTGTACACAATGGAGATCATTTACAAAACTTGGCACCAGTTTCCTGGCATACAAATAACCACATTTTTGCGCAAATTCCCTTTTTGTGACTTTCTGTGTTTCTAGTTGCTCTCGGCACTTTTGTGGAGTCTAGCAGAATGGGCTGAGGCCACCATGTCTGACACATTTACAACAATTTACACCAGACAACTAGTATAAATTATAACTGATATCTACACCAACTTGTAGCTGAAGTAGATTTCAGTTTCTGGCACATGGACAGCAAAAGATGCAACAAATATATTTGAAGATATTCACCTCTTAAGAAATTAACCGCATCTTACGCTGGCTGGCCGTCTTTTACTAAGACTGATATATGAAACACCAGTCTTTAGTAAATAAGCCCCTATATTCCATGTGTGGTCTGTCAAGTGGTATTGGTTTAACATTACTTGGATATACATAATATATCTCAATTTGGTTTTGGGCTGAAGTTATGTCCTATATAATCACTTGGCTTTATTTAGCTTTTTTTTTACTTTCCTTCCTGGAGGCTTTTTCTCATTATATTTGAGCTGTACTGATGTCTATTAATCTGGATTTTCAGCTGAGCTCATGGTTTTTTGCTTCTATAGAAGCTCTCTAGTAAAATGATGGCGCATAGCAGCAACCAGCAAAGTATGGAAAGTATGAATATGTCTAAAGAAATGTCTTTTGGGTGGTTACATCTTCCTGGAATATCTTGCTTTAGTTAGTTTTGATTAAGCATGTCCTTGCTTTTCAGAAATACAATGTTATACTTCACTTCTCCTGGTTTATTGTAATTGGGTTTCTCTTTTCTTAACAGTTGAAACTTTGGAACAAGTACAGAATTTCCAACATTCCCTCACTTATCTTTATTGAAGCATCTACTGGGAAGGTTGTGTGTAGAAATGGCCTCTTATTAATAAGAGATGACCCAGAAGGTTGGTATCTTTTATTCTTGCACAAAAGATCTAGACTTCTCTGTCCATGAAAAATGTAAATGTTTGTGCTGTTATGGGATCAAAGTACATTTTCTCGTATAAAGCTGACTGTACACTTGAGCTACATCCACACATCATGTATTTTCATCTGGAGAGAGAGGTGTTATGGGTGAAGCAGTATAAGGCATGATGGACTTTAACATGCTCATCCTTTTTTCTTTAGGAGACAAACATCTGACATTGAAAAAAAGAGGAATTTCAGTCAGCACATCCCAGTGCGCAGGTGCACGTTGCTATGGCTAAATTCACAAGGAAAGGAAAATACATGCAATGCAATGGCACACTGCCAACCAGATAAAGCACAAAATGCCATAGAGATATGAGGTATTCTGTAGCTAATGCTATGCTTGTTTAGTAAATTAGAGATTCTTGGCAAATATATTATGTACAAAATTATCTGGGCCCGTCCACCAAATCGACAAGGTGATTTCTGTAGAACGGGAACCTAGCACTATTTCCTACCTGTTATGTGCCTACCTTAGCTTCCGTATAATCAGGGGGTGTTGGTTCCACATGCATGCTGGGTCCCCTCTGCCTTTTGCCATTTGTAGTGCTTTAAAGACCTCCACTAATACAGGGATGCATGTGGAACCAACACCCCCTGATTATACGGAAGCCAAGGTTGGCACATAACAGGTAGGAAATAGTGTTAGGTTCCCGTTCTACAGGGATCACCATGACGATTTGGTGGACGGGCCCAGATAATTTTGTACAAAATATATTTGCCAAGAATCTCTAATTTACTAAACAAGCATAGCATTAGCTTCAGAATACCTCATATCACTATGGCATTTCGTGCTTTATCTGGTTGGCAGTGTGCCGTTGCATTGCATGTATTTTCCTTTCCTTGCGCATTTAGCCATAGCAACATGCACCTGTGCACTGGGATGTGCTGACTGAAATTCCTCTTTTTTTTTTCTTTGTAAGTTTGTACTGGAGGTGTGGCTACTCCCTTTGGTCATGCACTCCTGACTAGCCCCGTCTGCCCCATAGGTTGATTTTAATTAGTGTAACTATAAAGCCGAATGTACTCGGCATGCATGCTGATACCTGCATCCCTGTATTAGTGGAGGCCTTTGAAGCACTACAAATGGCAAAAGGCAGAGGGGACCCAGCATGCATGTGGAACCAACACCCCCTGATTATATGGAAGCCAAGGTTGGCACATAACAGGTAGGAAATAGTGTTAGGTTCCCGTTCTACAGAGATCACCTTGACGATTTGGTGGACAGGCCCAGATAATTTTGTACAAAATATATTTGCCAAGAATCTCTAATTTACTAAACAAGCATAGCATTAGCTTCAGAATACCTCATATTACTATGGCATTTTGTGCTTTATCTGGTTGGCAGTGTGCCGTTGCATTGCAAACATCTGACGTTGTCCGGCAGCTGCTTATTCCCCTCCCTCCATTGAAATAAACATGCATGCTAAGCCTAGTAGAGTATGCATGTTTACAGTTCTGTGGCTATCTCAAGTATATGGCCAGCTTAAAGGTGTTTAAGGGATTAATAAAAATAAGCCCTAAGAATACCCATATGTCTATGAATGCTCACCAGATGATCTCCATAGCTCAAAAGTATTTTTTTTTGTCTTGTCTAGCACTGTGATGTACCTTTGTTTTCATGATGCTAGGGCTTTCTAAAGGTGGGGTTACCCATGATTCCTCTCTCTTCTGCCTCACATGCCTCTCTATTACAATTTTTAAGATAGTGCTGTAATAACTCCCTATCTGCTCTGTTACTGGTTTGCTCACATACGCTGCATTGTTTGCTGCCCAGCATGTGAAATACGGACATGAGAGAGATGTAATGTGTGGCATCTACACTGGGATGTCACACCAGCAGGAGATAAACACCAGGAGCATGGCCGTGTGACAAGCTTACAGGGCTGTGTCAGCTACAGACAGTAAATCAGACATTAACAGGTGGTACATCTTACTTAATGTAAACCATTTGCACATAATTTTTAAAGTTCAAAAAACTTTAATACTTTGATGTGTATGAGCCCATCTCCAGCTAACAAGGAGAGGTGAGTGGCACAATGCCCAGCTGAGTGCTTCTGCCACTTATTTCAGCAATTGGTGAAGGTCTTACCACAAATCTAAACTTCTGACATGGCACTGTGACAAAAGTACAATTACTTAAAGGGATTCTGTCACCACCATTTTGCATATTAAGTTATTTATACCACTGGATTTCTCTTATCATAAGGATCCCCAAATGGTTATTGTTATAGGGCCCAGATGAAGATTTGTGGTGTAAAAATCCTTTTTTATCTACTGTCAATCACTTACATTAAGGGGCCCAAGGGGAGTTGACCATGGTTGCTGGAGCCCGGGCTCGGCGATTCCGTTGGAGCCCCGGACCGCCCACCTAATTAATATTCACTTCACTGAGTGAAGCTCCGACGCGGCAATTGATGTACTGCGCCTGCGCAGCCCCGGACGGCACACCTAATTAATATTCACTTCACTGAGTCAGTGAAGCTCCGGCGGCGGCTGTAATCCCGCGCAGGCGCAGTGCCGCGTCGGAGCTTCACTGACTCAGTGAAGTGAATATTAATTAGGTGTGCCGCCCGGGGCTGCGCAGGCGCAGTACATCAATTGCCGCGTCGGAGCTTCACTCAGTGAAGTGAATATTAATTAGGTGGGCGGTCCGGGGCTCCAACGGAATCGCCGAGCCCGGGCTCCAGCAACCATGGTCACCTCCCCTTGGGCCCCTTAATGTAAGTGATTGACAGTAGATAAAAAAGGATTTTTACACCACAAATCTTCATCTGGGCCCTATAACAATAACCATTTGGGGATCCTTATGATAAGAGAAATCCAGTGGTATAAATAACTTAATATGCAAAATGGTGGTGACAGAATCCCTTTAAGATTATAGAACTGAAAGCTGTGTGGCTCAGGAGCAAGGAATGTCTTGTCAGTGCTCTTCTGCCTCCCTTAGTAGACTTCTATCCTATTAAAACCTATTTCAAAACCACCAATCACTTCCATCACTCATTAAAGGAAATGTGTCACCAAAGATTTTATCTGCCTGTTAAAATCAGATTGTGACACATCATCTTTTTTATTATGTTTCCTGAACATAATTATGGGGGCTGACATCTTGCCTGAGCTATTCTTAACAGCATTTAGACAGCATTGCTTTATGGCAGACCCATGGTCCATAGACACAATGGTCAGGAGGGGACCCTATAGATTTCTATGGGAGAGTTTTCTAGGCATGATTTGTGTAAAAAAAAAAAAAGTTATCAAAAAATTAAAAAAAAGTGTTAAACATAAATAAAAATGTGATTTAAACAATAGGTCATTTTTGATGACACATTCCCTTTAAAGGCATTCTCTTATGAAGAGCAATACCTTCTTAAAACAAAGCTGGTGCTGGCAAAAGTGGCATTACATGGCGATCCATCAAATGAGTAGTCATCTATGTGATACCTACTATATATGATTCAAGTCTGCCAGAGTGGTGACAGCTCTTACAGAGTGCCATGGGAGTAATGGGGGAGGGCAAGCCATGAGTGACTGACCCTTCTCCATGATGTCTATAAGCCCTACTAAGACCTGGACATCCATTTGATCTACGGTATGTAAGTGCACATCTTCATCATACTAGCAATGCATCTAAAAAACTTTTAAGTTGTATCTACAGTTATATAAGATGAACGAGTATAGTGCAGTACTTTTTTTTTCCGGAAATTCTGTTACAATAGTCTGTAGCTAAACATAAGCGATCATAACGAATAATCCAAATGCAATTATTATGGTACACAGGTCTAGAGTTCCCTTGGGGTCCAAAGCCCTTCAGTGAAGTTATTGCAGGTCCTTTGCTCAGGAAGAATGGCCAGTCCCAGGATAGTAGTACTCTGGAAGGTTCTTATGTTGGTGTATATTTCTCTGCACACTGGGTGAGTACAATCAAACGGGAAAGTAATTAAAGGGGGTGCATGATTTTTACGATGCATTGAATACTAAGGATGGTTATTTGGACAGTGAGGGCAGTTATGGGATCAAGATCGCATGCCGGGAATTTCTTTGCACAGACCGATGGTCCGTGCAGGAAATTCAGCCATGTCAATCGGCCCATTGACTAATGTGCCAGCCTTCAGTCTGTGTACTGTATTTTCTACAATCAGACAGCACCCTGACTTGAACATGGCTTTTGTGAATAGGCCTTTAAAGGGGCTGTGCCCACTTGGCCAGAAGATTACATACTTGCTTTCCAATGCTAGCTTCCTGCACCTTTTCCTCTCAGCCTGAGATGCCACCCTGGTTCCCCTTCCCCTCGGTTTGACATGGACTGCAGCCAATGACTGGCTGTGGCAGTGACCTGATTCCCTTGTGTCATGACAAATAGTGCCCCCTCATTCTTGCCCAACCTCTTTAAAGGGGGTTTCAGTCCTTTACAATTAATGGCCTATCCTCAGCATAGGCCATAAATATCTGATCAGCGGAGGTCTGACCCCACAGTCCTGCTTGGCTCTGGTGCCAGAACTTTTTTTGTAAACAATCTGTACACAATGGACTGAGCTTTGAACGGCAGGAACCTGCTGTGTCCACTACACAATGATCAGAGCTGTGTAGTTCTGGCATCAGAGCTACTCTGAAACAGCTGATTGGCAGGTTTGTGGGGTGTCGGACTCCTGCTGATCAGATACTTATGGCCTATCAATAGTAAAGGAGTGGACAACCCTTTTAATTCTTATGGCAACATGCAATTCCATTGATATCCATCTCCATATGTAGATAAAAATGTTATGTATATTTCTATCTTTACATTTCAGTGTCCTCCATGTCGAAGTCTGACCAGAGTTCTGGTGGAGTCTTACCGGAAAATTAAAGAGTTGGGTCAAAAGTTTGAAATTATTCTAGTTAGTGCTGACAGGTAAGTGTTTTTAAGTGAATTTCCGCTACTGAAGGTGGTTTAATTCACTTATTTTTATTTAAAATGATGTGCTAATTATTTTTTTATATATATCTTTTAAGGGGCTAAAGCTCCATTTTCTGATAGAGAGCAGATATAGTCAAACATATGGTATACATATGGTACATAGGGGTAGCCAGAAGAGCTCAGATTTGAAGAATCATATCTCAGAGTACTGACAAGTTACGTCCTATCGTCTAAATCATTGATGCACAACCTGCGGCCCTCCAGCTGTTGCAAAACTACAACTACCAGCATGCCCTAATAGCTGTAGGCTGTTCAGGCATGGTGGGAGTTGTAGTTTTGCAACAGCTGGAGGGCCGCAGGTTGAGCATCCCTGGTCTAAATATTATATAGTAGTATTGCCATTTCCCATCTATCAAGCATATGTGTAGCTGAAGAGTATATATTCAGAAAATATGTGGCGTACATTTTGTTTCATTTTGCAATGTTTTCTTCATTACTGGAACATTAGCAGATGCCCCATGGGAGTTGTATTTCACAATAATTCAAGCCTCCCTGGTTTGGCGCTGCAGGATTGTGAGGGTGACATCACTGGTCTTGTATGTTTTGGCTCATTTTTCAGCTGTTTGCTTAGAGCCCAGTTAATTCTTTATTTATTACATCGTAGAATACTGTAATTGTGTAGTGATGCAACTGTCAAGTCAATCACAAAGGAAGATTTATAATCTGTGGAAAATGCTTTTGAAGATCTTGCTAGGCTGAACATATGAGTTTCATTTTCTCTTCCTATAAATGATGTCTCATAGCTAACAGATTGTAGATTATGCAGATCACACATGCACAGGGTGCAGCTGCGGAGTAGCATGCGGCCTGAAACGCGCACACAAAGCTTCAACAGACAATACAGAACAGACAGAATTAAGCATTTTGGGTAGAAATGCCAGGAATTCATAAGTTCAATAGTCCCTAAAGTTACAATTTTAATTGGTTCCAGGGCGACCATTGTCTGTTGGAACCTTTGCAACTTGAGTTCATAACTCTATGGAAAACTAGGAGGAAGGGAATGCAAATGAGCTCTTAACAAGCTCTGCCTCTAATGCCACCAGATGTAAGGCAGCTTTCCTGTAAGTCAATAAGCCTTGAGACATGACTCGGATATTAAATAAGCCAGCACCTCATCTGCAGACAGCTGTTTTGGGGTGATTGCCCCTCATCAGTGCAGAGCAGAGAGTACTGGCTTAACTGGGTAGGAGGCCTGTCAGGGTTTGGGGGGTACTGTTTCTCCTTGGGGAGAGAGTGTCTTAATCGGCGTGAAACTAGTATGGAAAACTAGTAATTGGTTCGAAAAACCCCAAAATGTCATCTCAAGATCATAGAAAATGAAGATTTAAGAAAAATAAGCAGATAGCTTAGATAGAAAAAGGACGTCCTTACATGTAAGTCAGAAATGGCTGCTGGGAGCTGTAAATCACTTTCTGTGATAAGGACAGGAGCTTCTTCAGGGTCTTGCATAGCACACAGTGTACCCGAAAAATAACATGGAACCAGCGTCACCTGACATCCAAAGGAGCAGCTCAGCTCATCCTGGCACAGACTAAGGGCAGTACAGGACATGTAGTACCGCACTGTACGTAAATAAGAGCCAACAAACCAATACACGCGTTTTACCAAAGAAATGACCATGCTGACTCGGAAGACTATTGTAAGTAGAAAATATTGTATCCTGAGGCCACATATCTTGAGGGACCATTGTATAGAGGGTATTTTTGTGATCCTTGGTGGAGAAAGGGCAGGTTGTCACTAAATTAAAATTATTATACTGGGCGGCTTCTATTCAATTTATTGCAATGGACATTCGCTACAGATGTGAGGTCATCTTTTTACTGAGAATTGGGATGGGTTTCCATCATTTTGCAAATTGGTAGAGGTTCACACATTTGTGTTATTAGGTAGGTTATTATAATAGTGAATGTTCTTTGCATGATTGTGCACATCAAATGTGATAGGTGACTATTATGAGAGGAGTAATGGGACAAGGTAATGAGCTGGTTGAAATGGCGCCAGGAGCCAGTTGGCAACTGTATCAGCAAAAATAATGTTGGCTTTTACCTCTTTGAGTTATTTCTAAATATCTTCCATGATCCTGATATACATTTCACCGTGTGGACTTTAATTTTATTTTCTCTATTAGGGCCGCTAGAACTTGGCAGGACTGCACAACAGCAGTAGGCCTCATAAGTGAAAGACAGAATTGTTCATAGCTTTAGAATAGTTTATCATATAAAATGGTTACATATTTTCCGTAATTGTATTCCGCCATTCAGTAAACAACTAAATGTGAAAATGAACTCTTCAGCTGGCTTAGTGCTGAGTGAACCAGTGAGAAGTACAGAATCGAATCTTTGCCAAGTTATTTCATATATCAGGGGACAGTAAACATAATCTTGGTAGACGATATTGTTTGGCAATTGCTGAATAGCGTTGGAATGAAAACGGTTAGGCGGCTGACTGGAAACATTATTCTTCTGAGCGAGATGCACTTCAAGAGTATTAAAGTTGTTGTTAACGTCATTGTCCAAGTTCTAGTGAGAGCAGAATAGGGGAAAAAATAAAAAAAATAGTTTTTAATAATTTTCATTTTGCGCCATCCCATGTCCATTAATTTCTGCAAAATAACTGTGATGCTAAAATGATCACTTCCACCTCTTAACGGTGATGTGAATTCGCCCATAGTTGTACTAGAGAAAAAGAAATATGTGACACAATTTGGGGTGCTTTTTTCTATTATTACCACTTGTGAAAATGAAATATGTGGGGCTAAAACAATATTTTATTGGAAGAAATTACATGTTTTAATTTTCACAGCTTTTCTAAATTCTATGAAATGCCTGTTGGGTCAAAACACTCACTACATCCCGCAATAAATTCCTTGAGGGGTTTACTTTCCAAAATGGGGTCACTTATTAGTGGTTTCCACTGGACGGGTACCTCAGGGTCTCTTCAAATGCACGGTGGCATCTGAAAACCATTCCACCAACCATTCTGCCCTCTAAAAACGCCTTCCAGGGACAAATTTTCCTAAAATCACGACAGCTAACATTTTTATGGACAAATTGAAAAACCATAATGAATGATAAAGCTTATAAGTAATGCATGTCTATAGCTCAATATACTGATAAGAACTCATCGCTGTCATTTACCATGAGCTGTAACATGATTATAATTACAGCCAAAATAATAGTGAGAACCACCAGCCTCAAAAAAAAATTATGGACACTTCTATTTTTTTCCATGGACACAGGAAAAAAAAGTCTCCAATTTTTACGGACTGTCCAGAAATTTAGAAACAGTTGGGAACCCTGGCACCTTCCCTTCTGAACCCTGCCATGTGCCCATTCAGCAGTTTATAACCTCATATGGGATGTTTCTGTAAACTATAGAATTAGAGTGGTCAATATTGAGGTTTCTTTTGCTGTTAACCCTTGCTGTATTACCATTAAATTTACCACTAACGTGAAGAATGATGTGTCACAAAAAAATAAACTGCTACAGAATCGGTTGGATAAGTAAAAACATGCCAAAGTTAACATCACATTTTTTTTTGCCAGCATGAGGTGGGACCCGCTCATGATTTAATATATAAGGCCTTGTTTACACAGTGCAGTTTTGTATGCACTTTTTATCCTGAATTGGATCAGAAAAAAGCACTATAAGTTTTTCTTTTATACCTTTGTTTAGGGTCCTCTCTTGATTTTGGCACTGTGTGAGCAAGGCCTGTGGGGGGCTGGCAGATACCCTTGAAACATTGAATCTCAACAACAATTAATGGCAGGTTTGGTTTACTTTTATTTTTGTTATACTGTCCTGCAAGATCAGCAGCAGTACAGGTGCCTGACGATTGCGTGCTACTTTTATCTCAGCCGTAAGAGGGATTCACATTCCTTAAAATGAAAATTGACAGCCTATCCTTAGGATAGTTCAGTTGGGCACCCCTGCAGATCATCTGTTTGAAGGGACCCCCGGTCTGCAAGCACTGTGTCCTCCATATTGTTTACACCGCTGTGTTCTGTGCAGGGAATTGCATCCCCTTCAAACAGCTTATTGGTGGAGGTGCTGAGAGTTGGACTTTTCATATCTAATATTCATAAGCATGGATCATCTATTTTAAAGAACTGGATAACCCCTTTAATTATTTGCAAATTTTTCCTTTTTTCCCTGTTATACAAACGTCTATCTGCAGATTTGATAACTTTGACTACAGATTTATTGTTGTAATTACAGAAAGGTTCTTTTTTTTTTTTATTTTCTCTGTCCGCAGATCTGAAGAATCCTTTAAACAGTATTTCAGTGAAATGCCTTGGCTGGCTGTTCCATATAGTGATGAGGCAAGACGATCACGGCTGAACAGATTATATGGAATACAAGGTGAGATCATGGTTTATTTTGTAGCCACGGGAATTTATCGAGATGGAAATTTGACATTTATTGCTGTATAATTTCTGTGTTTTCAAATGGAAATACCTACGCACCTAGTCCGTATCTAGGGCATATATAAACGTCATGGCAGGAATTCTTCACACACAGCTTTTGGTGGCAGTTTTTGATGCAGTTTTTTGAGTCAATGTCAGAAGTGGGTTAGTAGCGAATGAAAAATATAATGACACCTCGCTGAAGGTTTATGCATCTGTTGCCCACCCTTGAGGGAGGTGTATACACAGAGTTGCCAACTGGAATTTTTCTTTTCTCTGAGCAACTTATCCAAAAACTATTTGTCTACAGGCAAACTGAAATACCATTATAAATTATAAAGATTATTTTTTATTTTTTTAGAAGTCGGCCTTAATAAAGCCCTGCACTGGCGGTGTATCCACCGCAATTATGTAGAGGCGCATGCCTGTTCATAACTTCTGCGGATCCACCGCCACTTGTAAATGTTAGACAGCTACCTTGCTGTCTTACGTTTAGACCCTTTTCTACGCCGACCGGCCCGTCTCCTTCCATTCCACACCCAATTTCTTAGACCTGGTGTGAATGGGGAGAAGTTGAAGATTGTGGCGCAATTCGTGCCAGAAATACACCTAATTTAGGCGTATTTCTGTTTAATAAATGACCCCCACGGGTAATATACATCCATAGCTCAAATATTGATAGGAACTCCTTACCAGTATTAACAGGAAAACGTAAAAAAAATAAAATAAAATTACTACCAAAATAACTTGGCCGGCCTCACAAAGATCAGACACATTTGTTTGTTTTTTTACAGACACAGGAAAAAGTTGCCTATTTTTTATGGACTGTCCAGGAATTTCTGGACTGTTGGCAACCCTGAGGAGAACAGACCTGCATGGATACCATTTTTTACTCCCTGTGTAGTCTGATTTCAGTACATTGTCAAAATGCATGTTTGTGAATATCATAATATATTTTAAAAGAACATAAAAATATGATGCATTCATGTTTTTTGAGGGAAGGTTTGGTTGCTGGTTCTTCTTGAACAGCACATTTTACAAGTGCCCTCGGCAAGCTTTATGATTGTGTTTGCTCTGTGGTTAAATACAATGTTTTTTATGTTTGTAAGGTTTGTTTTATGGGGATTAGAAACGGTTTCTAAAAGCACAATTGGATGTAGTAGCTTTACATGAAATCACACGCCACTATTGAAGAAGTCTCCAGGATCCTGCCTGACATGCTTGAGCACAGATAGTCTGCTCTGAATCAAGCCTGTGTTAACACATTTTCATTTGTATATGTGGGTTTACCATGTGTTTACATTCAGACCAAGCTTTTGTGGCATTCCTAAACACTATGTAAATCTTTCCTTCACATTCAGAGTCGTAACTAAACACAGCATCCAGATATTTTACAGTACGTGTAGCTTATTTTTTTTTATTGAGGTTTTACAGTAAAAACAACAACCAAAATCCTTTGCCTTCCTGCCCTCCTGTTGCCTGAGTTAAAGGGTTGAGACCCATTCTTTAAGCAAAGTCCATTTTCATCCATCATTTTTGCAGCAATATCTATAAATGTAAGATAACTGAAAGTCTGCGATGGGAATCCATGTCAGATAATTGCATCCACAACCTAAAATACAGTATCTGTATGCTTTTGTTCTTCACTTTCCGCTACCATATCTATAGACAGTAAGACACCTGAGAAGAAATCAGGTTAATGACTTACATTACTGAGTACTGTTTGTAATACAGAAGGAGAACCACAGAACAGGGACCTAAAAGTCTATTTTGTATAAACGTTAACAGGGCTAGAGCCAGATTATCTAGCTGTCTTGACCATAAATCCTCAAATTTCTGCAAATCACCATTTCTATAGACATGTTTCTCAATCCTTGAGCACAATGGCTCAGTGGTTAGCATTGGTGCCTTGCAGCACTGGGGTTCTAGGCCCAAATCTGAACAAGGGCGACATCTGCATGGAGTTTGTATGTTCTCTCTATTTTTGAGTGGGTTTTCTCCCACACTCCATTTAGAATTTACCGTAAATTATGAGCTCCACTTGGGAATATGTTAGCCCTATATAAATAAGTAATAAAGAATTTAAAAAAAAACCTTAATATGAGGATTTTTTACGTTAGTTGGATTATTTTCTAGTGAAATGATATGAGTTTGCTGGCTTGGTATAGTAAACGCAATATGGCTCGCTGGTTCTCCATCACAAGGAGATCAGAAGTATACCCTATTGTAGTTTAGGAGACCTTCACAAGACACGAAGCAGGTCTGTCTGATATTCTACACCTCATACATTTTGGGGAAGATTTGTCAAGACTGGTGTGTCTCCCTACACTGAAGTAAGATGCGCAATTTGTGGGGGTCGGATGCGGACCTTTTCACTTCAGCTATAACTGTGGTGCATTTACACGGCCTTATAGATTTTGCAGTCCACAAATGCAGATCAGCAAAAAATCACATGATATCTGTGTGAGTTCCATGTTTTTTGTTTTTTATTTGTGTGGACGCATTGTAACAGTGCCTATTCTTCTTTCCAGTATGGACAAGAATAGGATATATTCTATTCTTTTTGCGGGACGGTGGATTTGGACAACTATTTTTCTCTCCTCGCCTATGACAGCACCCCTGGAGAGACCGCCTCCTTCCTCAGGACAGGAAACAGACCACCGGCATCGCTTTAAAAGAGGGACCACCCCCCTCATCTCCAGTTCTGTTTCCTGTCCTAAGGGACAGTTCCGGTATCGCCAGAGGTGCTGTGAGGAGCTGCGAGGGCCCAGGCCTAATTTTGGTGGCTGGAGGGTTACCTCGGGCGGCATAAGTCTCCTCAAGGAGCCGCTGCAGAGCCTGGGTGTCGGTCTTCCTCCCTTCCGATCCTCCTGGTGCGGGGGGGGCTTCGGCTTTACCCGTTACTGCGGCCTCTGTGGGCCGTGTTCCGCATGCCGGCCGCCTCGCGCGTCACTTCCGGGCGGTGGAGGAATATGCGTTCCACGCGCCGGAAGAGGAGGGGCCTATGGACGCGCGCAATTTAAAAAAAAACCCAGCCGGCTTCCTGCTCGGGCCGGCGTGCCTTTGAGCGAATCCTTTCTCCATTGGCCACATTTGCCTAAAGACATGGAGCAGACCCAGCGCGCTGAGCCCACTGAAACCACCAATGAACCGGTACCTGGTGGGGTAAGAGGGGCTCCCCCCCCAGAAAAATTTTAATGTGCATTATTTTATGGGGCTATTTTGTGTTTATGTCCAGGTTCCTAAAGAGTCCTCTAGGAAGAGCTCTAAAGCTAAGGAAAGGGGGTGTGCGGTGTGTAAGAAGAGGCTTCCCTCTACCTGGCAAAAACCATTATGCCAAGGATGTGTGAGCAAGCTCGTGGAAGAGGAATCCCCTTCCTTGATGGAGAACATTAGAGTTATGATTCGGGAGGAGGTTAAGGAATCAGTCGGCGGATTACTTAAAAGTCAGCCTAGTACTTCCGCTACTGTTTCTGTGGCTCCCTCTAGTGACAGTGATGTTCTCTCGGGGTTAGAGGAGGAGGGGGAGCATGCATCTTCTGAAGACTCCTCAGACTCTGAATTTGCGGGTAAACCGCTGTTTTCCGCCGATGGTATTAATACATTAGTTAAGGCGGTTCGTGTCACGATGGGTCTGGAGAAGCAGAGAGCCCCCTTATCTGTGCAGGACTCTATGTTTGAAGGTCTGGGACCTAGGAAGTAAAAAGTGTTTGATGTCCACAAAAATGTGCAGGCCGTTATCACAAAAGAATGGAAAAAGCCGGACAGAAAATTTTACATTCCTGGGTCTGTCAAGCGGAAGTATCCGTTCGATGAGGACGTTGCAGCTTCCTGGGACAGAGCCCCTAAGTTAGATGCTCCGGTAGCAAAAATGTCTAAGAAGGGGGCTTTACCCTTTGACGATATGGGTTCCTTGAGGGACCCCATGGACAGGAGGGCAGATGTCTACCTTAAGAAAAATTGGGAGGCTTCAGCGGCCGCTTTTAAACCAGCCATTGCGGCCACTTCCGTCGCCAGATCTTTAAAAGTCTGGCTGGAGGAATTGGAAGATCACATTAAAGGGGGCACCCCTAGGGATCAGCTGTTGGCTTCTTTCCCTACTATTTCCAACGCTGTTAATTTTTTGGCTGATGCCTCAGCGGATTCCCTTAGGCTGTCCGCTAGGGCCTCAGCTCTTTCCAACTCCGCTCGGCGGGCAATTTGGCTTGAGAGCTGGAGCGGTGATGTTAGCTCTAAAGCAAAATTATGCGCTATCCCTTGTGAGGGGGAATTCCTATTTGGGCCAGTCCTGAATGACCTGCTAGAGAAGGCATCTGACAAAAATAAAAGCTTCCCTTTTACTAGTCAGCAAGCCCCTAGGAGATCCTTTAAGCCTAGGTTTAACAGGGAAAATTTTAGGTCAAAAGATAGGGCCAAGCAGTTCCCTGTAAATACAAAAAGGTCTAAAGGATTCCTTTTTTCCGGCTCAGAAGCCTCAAAGAAGCAATCCCAATGACGCCAGGCCTCCTGTTGGGGGTCGTCTGTCTCTGTTTTTTCACCAGTGGCAGATGATTTCCAACAGCGATTGGATCCTATCTGTCATAAGGGAGGGATTAAAGCTAAAATTTCGATCCTCCCCGTGTCAGAGATTTGTGGTCACAGACCTCAGAAGTTCCCTGAGAAAACAATCAGCGCTTCTGTCAGAAATAGAGTCCCTGCTACAAAAAAGAGTGTTGGTAGAGGTCCCGGTCCTAGAAAGAGGGGAGGGATTTTATTCGACACTCTTTCTGGTAAACAAACCAAATGGCTCGTTTCGCACTATAATAAACCTAAAACTGTTGAATCAAAACCTGGTGTACGAGAAGTTCCGTATGGAATCCATCAGATCGACTCTAAATTACCTCTTTCCCCATTGCTTCATGGTGTCGATAGACCTCCGGGACGCTTATTACCACGTCCCTATTCACCTAGATCACCAGAGGTTTCTAAGAGTTGCAGTACAGGTCAAGTCGGAGATCAGACATTTTCAGTTCAGAGCCCTTCCCTTTGGCCTGTCCCAAGCGCCGAGGGTTTTTACAAAAGTAGTATCAGAGATGATGGCTCACATCAGAGAGAGAGATGTGATTATCGTCCCTTATCTGGACGACTTTCTCCTGGTGGCTCGTTCAGCCCAGGCTCTTCGGTCCCACATCGCCTGGTTCTCGGAGGTTCTGCAGAGTCTGGGGTGGGAGCTAAATTTGGAAAAGTCGTGTCTGACTCCTTCTCAGAAATGCAAATTTCTGGGAATAGACTTAGACTCAAATCTCCAGATGTCGTTTCTTCCAGTTCAAAAAAGGGTATTGATCAGAAACAGTGTCCAGAGATTGATTTCACTCAGGGAGGTTTCCATAAGGTCGGCCATGTCAGTACTGGGCCTTCTTACAGCAGCAATTCCGGGAGTGGAATGGGCTCAATACCACTCGAGACTACTCCAGCTTCAGATCCTGGAGGTTTGGGACAGGGATCTCCCGTCTCTAGACTCGGTTTTCACCCTCTCTACTCAGACTCTCTTATCCCTGGAGTGGTGGTTAGATCTCCGAAATCTGGAGAGGGGAGTTCCCTGGAGCAGGAAGGGGGTCTGGGATCTCCCCTCCCGGTCCCAGTCCCACAATTTCAGGGAATTGAAGGCAGTTTCCATGGCCCTTTTGCAGTGTCACCAAGAATTAAAGGGAAGAAATGTTCGCATCTATTCCGACAATATGACCACGGTAGCCTACATCAACAGGCAGGGGGGCACCAGGTCACAGCCTCTAATGTACCTTGCCCACAAGATCTTTCAGTTTGCAGAAGGCTCCCTCACTTCTCTTTCCGCAGTTCACCTGAAGGGGAAAGAGAATGTAAAGGCGGATTTTCTGAGCCGTCACCGCCTTTGTCAAGGGGAATGGTCTCTAAATCAGGAAATATTTTCTCTGATCGTGTCCCGGTGGCAGTTACCAACCGTAGATCTATTTGCCACAAGACAAAACCGAAAGGTGGAGGATTTCTTTTCCCTTTCCCCGCGGGATCGTCCGGTGGCAGTAGATGCTTTCGCTCAGCCCTGGGGGAGGGGGCTTCTCTATGCCTTTCCCCCTCTGAAACTGTTGCCAAGAGTCCTAAAAAAGATTCAGGAGGACCAGGCCCTAGTTATTGTGATCGCCCCCTTCTGGCCAAGAAGAGTCTGGTTTTCGGGGTTGCGCAGGATGTCGATTGCCTCCCCTTGGGTGCTTCCGGAGGTGAAGGGGCTTCTCTCTCAGGGGCCGGTAGTTCATCCGGAGGTGTCAAACCTGCACTTGACTGCCTGGCTCTTGAGAGGAACATCCTGAAGAGTAGGGGTCTCTCTGACGAGGTCATTTCTACACTTTTGGCCAGCCGTAAGAAGGTTACCTCCGAGATCTATCTCAGAGTCTGGAAGATTTTTTTCAGATTTGCGGATAGGCCTGTGGATGTTCTAGCTGTTCCCGACATTCCCCTGATTCTAGATTTTCTGCAGGAGGGGTGGAAGAAAAAGCTGAGACCTAGCACCTTGAAGGTCCAGATTTCGGCTTTAAGTGCGTTATTTGAGTATAAACTGGCCAGTCATCCTTGGGTTAAAAGATTTGTCACTGCCATCTCAAAATTGTCTCCAATCTGTAGGTCAAAGGTTCCTCCGTGGGACTTAAACCTAGTCTTATCTTCCTTCATGGAGGATCCCTTTGAACCTATAGAAGAGATATCCATAAAACTTTTATCTCTAAAGCTTGCTTTTCTCTTAGCCATCACATCCGCGAGAAGAGTTAGTGAGATTTCTGCCCTTTGCATTGATCCTCCTTATTTGGTAATTTCGGAAGATCGGGTGGTGTCTTCTCCTGACCCTTCCTTTTTACCAAAGGTTTCCTCGAGATTTCATAGATCCCAAGAAATAGTTCTGCCTACCTTTTGTGCCTCTCCCAAAAATGACAAAGAAAGGAAGTTTCACTGTTTGGATGTGAGGAGATGCCTCTTAAAATACCTTCAGGCCACTTCCCCCTGGAGATCCTCTTCGCATTTGTTGGTGCTTTTTCAGGGATCTAGGAAGGGTTCGTCTGCATCATCTCAGACTGTGGCCAGATGGATTAGACAAGCTATTGCTTTAGCTTATTCAGCTAGCGGTAAAATTCCTCCAGAGGGGTTTGGGGCCCATTCTACAAGGGCTATCTCTGCCTCCTGGGCAGAGAGGGCCTCGGCTTCCCTGGAGCAAATTTGTAAAGCCGCCACGTGGAGTACCCCACATACTTTTTTCCGACACTATAGGCTGCAGCTACCTTCCAATGACGGCCTTGTTTTCGGTCGGAAGGTATTGCAGGCGGTAGTCCCACCCTAGGTTTTCTTGCCTAGTCTCCAGGGGTGCTGTCATAGGCGAGGAGAGAAATAGTAGATTACACTTACCGGTAATCTTTTTTCTTTGAGCCTATGACAGCACCCCGATTAATTCCCCCCCTAAAAAAAAAAAAAAAAAAAAAAAAAAAAAAATATATATATCTTTGTGTATTAGGCTTTAGTTTGTTTGTCTCTACCTTGCGATTGATAAGTTTGTATATGAATTACCTAAATATTCTGATATTAAGTGGATGGTACGAGCTCTGTTCCCTGAGGTTCTTGAAAAAGGACTGGAGATGAGGGGGGTGGTCCCTCTTTTAAAGCGATGCCGGTGGTCTGTTTCCTGTCCTGAGGAAGGAGGCGGTCTCTCCAGGGGTGCTGTCATAGGCTCAAAGAAAAAAGATTACCAGTAAGTGTAATCTACTATTTTTAAATGAATGGGTCCGCATCCAAACTGCTAAAAATGGAGATCGGGTGCAGGCCAAAAATCTGGTCGTGTGAATGGGGCCTAAATTATAGCAAATTCATCGGGCCGTGTGAAACCCAGTCACTCCCACAAATTATGCCTCAAATATGACGTGTGATATAATTTGCGACTTTGTTACGCCGGTTTTGTCTCAGTGAGTGAGTCTGAGTATTAAGTAAAGTTGTGAAAGCCTGTGTGCTTCACTTAGGGTGGATTCAAAAACACATCTTTTTTTTATTTCTCATTTTGGAAAAAGCCACTGCAGTTTTCATGCAGCTTTTTGAGCCAGAGCCAAAACCAGAAGTGGATCCAGCAGGAAGGAAAAGTAAAAAACTATTGTCTGTGTTTCCCATTACTTTAGAATCAACTTTTTGCTTTGGCTTAAAGTACTTCATGGAAAACTGCTACAAAAAAGACACATTAGGGCAGATTTACTAATCCTACAGATGGTGTAAACTTAAAACACGTGCAACAGATTTATCACAGTGGCTCAGGCTTGAAGATAACTGTGGTGCAGGGCTAGATACACTATTGATTGGCTTAGTCTGAGACAGAAATATAGACCGGAATTATGGCACAATTTTGTCGCAAAATTTCACATTTTAGGCCATGCTCCTTTCCTGTGAAGCCAGTCCCTTGACTGCTAAGCCACATCCCTTTCCAAGAGAATGGGGATGAGTTGCGCCAATTTGCACCACCTTTTAGACAGATTATAGGTACAGACCTACGTACAAAGTAAATCTGGGCCTGTATGTGAAACCACCTTAAAGGGATTGGCCTCTTTCTGGCTACTTGTGACTAAAAAGCTTATACGATGACTATACCGCACTTACTAATATAGTTTTTGTTATTGTTCTGTGCCATTTGCTGTATTTCTAAGCTAGGTCCCCTTGTCAGGCAAATCTTTTGTCTGGTCTGAAGATGGCTGTCAGACATGTCACTCAAGCTTCTCCATTCTAAGGTTTCATTCAGACGACCGTATGTTTGTGCCCGCATCCGTTCCACAATTTTGCGGAACAGTTGCAGACCCATTCATTTCAATGGGGCCACAAAAGATGCTCCACATCCATATTTCCATTTTGCGGCCCTACAAAAAAAGATAGAACATGTCCTACTCTTATCCGCTATTGGCATATATAGGCATTTCTATTATAGGGCTAGCCATTCCGTTCCACAAAATACAGAAAGCACAAGGCCGGTATCCTTGTTTTGCAGACCTCCAAAAACAGATATGGTTGTCAACGAAGGCTATATTAGTAAGTGTCAAATTCGCAGTACAAATCCTCCCCTCCCCCAGCCCTACTACTAAAAACATATTTGGATAAAACATTATGGAGGTTACATACAGCACTTTCAAAAATACAGGAGAATGGAAATCCAGTGATGTCTTCTCTAATGTAGACATTCTCTTTCTTCATCTTCAGCATTCAGACCAGACTGCCATGAGAAATTATTTCAGCCACATCTCATTTCTGCAGAGTTTGCCATACAGACATCTTCCTCACTTTTCTCTCATCATCACCTGTTGCCCCAACCATGTTATCCTGCTGCTAATCCCAATACTTGCTGTGCTCCCCATTTCCTCCAAACACTACATTGTACTGTAGAAATAATTATGCCATATAGTGCCATGCTCCCCAAAATCCCACCAGTAGTAAAAATTCCCTTCCAGAGTTCCACCATCAGCAATAGTTCCCCCTACAGTACCCCAATAGTGATAATGCTCACCAAGAGTGCTCCATTAGTACCCTCCATAGTGTGTCCAGTAATAATGCCCCAGTAGCTCTAACACCCCCATAATGTCCCCAATAGTTATAATGCCCTGTATAGCGCCCCCAGTATTTATTATGCCCTTTATAGTGCTCATCGTAGTCATAACTCTCCCCTGACGTCCCCGCACTATTTATAATGCCCTCTGTAGTGATCCCAGTAGCTGTAATGCCCTCAAAGTGCCCCCAGTATATATAGAGCTCACTGCAATACCCCATTATGTATGGTGGCACCCTGTGCAATGCTATAAGTATGTATAATAGCAGTGGCCCCCCTCTGTATTGCCCAAAGTAGTGAGAGAAAGGAAAACCAACGAAATACGCACCACGCCTCTGGCCTGTTCCAGACGGCGTGATGTGCAGACTCAGCGCAGGAGATTGAAGATGTCATCGTAACCGCTTGCGCCATTATATTGACTTATAGGATTCAGGCCTATGAGAGAGAATGGCAGGAATGGGAGCAGTAACCATTAACTGCCATCCCTGCAGATGCCACCAGAGGCAAGATGCAGTTCTGACCCCTTGTATTATCCATGAGAACTATCAATTCAATAAAAGACGCCTAATGGTATCATAAATCTAGATTTCTGCTTCTGAAAAACTATATGTTTGCAATATTCTATTTTCATTACGTGTTCATGTGAGAGAAAAGGGGAAGGGTCCACTTTGTATTGTAATGTTAATCAGTTTGTTGTACACTTGCTGACAGCATACACTAGCAAGTACTGTACTGTATGTGTAATGCTTGATTTTTTACGTGATCTTCCACTTTAGTGGTATATTATTGAACATAATATGTGATTATTTTTGCAGGCATTCCAAATCTCATTATATTGGATCCAAAAGGAGAGGTCATTACACGACAAGGGAGAGTGGAAGTTCTTCATGACATTGACTGCAAAGAGTTCCCATGGCACCCTAAACCTGTTGTGGAACTGACAGAGTTAAATGCCGTTCAGCTGAATGAGGGTCCCTGCCTTGTCCTTTTTGTAGGTATGAAAATCAAATGGCGGTCAATTAACAAGACAAAAAGTTAGCATCCTGGTGGGATTCCATTAGAGATGAGTGCATTTCTTGTAATGTGTTTTGGGTCCTATTCCCCGAATTTAAAAAAAAAATTTGATTCACTTCCAAATTGATTCTACCAGAATCAAATATGCTCCAATTGCCATGAAAATTGGTATAAAACACCATAAGGTGACCTAGGGAAATTGTCATCTCTTATTTCTGCTGGCATCAGGGAAGCTTAGTTTTAATTTCTTTTTGGAAGAAAAGCTAATTTTAATACTATTCCCAGAAAATCAAAGGTATGCAAATTAGCTTTCCTTCGTAAAAGAATTGAACACTAAGGGTCCATTCACACGTCCGTATAATGTGTCCGCATCCTTTCCGCATCCGTTTCCGCAATTGCGGACAACTATGCGGATAGGATGCGGAATAATTCATTTCAATTGGTCCCGAAAGAATGCGGACAGTACACCGTGTGGTGTCCGTTCCGACTGTCCGCATAAAGAAATCCTCCTGTCCTATTTTTCTCCCGAATTGTGGTCCGTAGCACAATGAAAGTCTATGGATCCGCAAAAAACGGATGACATATGGATACATCCTTTCCGTTTTTTATGGAAAAACGGAACGGATGTCCTGGAAAAACTGAGTTTTTTTGCGGAACAACGAATCCACAAAAAACTGACCGTTTTCCAGGATGTGAACAAATACGGACATGTGAATGGACCCTTAGCCTTTCTGATGCAGGCAGACATAAGTTAAGTTGCATTTTTTTTTTCCTAAAAAAGCAGAGTATCCACATGTATAATAGATGGTCTCCATAATAAGAAAGAGCACCCTGAATACCCTGAGAGAGGCCACTCTCCCAACCAGGGTAATTCTCTCTTGAGACACTAAGACACTTTTCTTTTGGAAGGAGAACTGACCCTTTTCCAGTGGAGTATTACATGTAGGTCTTTCTTTCTTTAATTTTTTTACTTTCTCTCTCTCTCTCTCACTCTCTCTCTCTCTCTCTCTCTCTCTCTCTCTCTCTCTGTTTCGCCCAAAATTAATCATAACAAATTTGGATTTGTTGAAATCGAATTCACTCTCTAGATTCCATAGAGTCATACAAAGTAATGTCTGATTCAAGGGCAAATGTATTTAATTGTGTGAAAGCAATGGCAATTTTTTTTTTTTTACAAATAGTCTTTATGCCTCACTTAAAGGGTGTTATTTTAATATAATTTAGCATAAAAGCCGAGTTACTTTTGTAATTTACTAGTTTATTTCATTATAATGGCGCCCCCTGATGTTGAATCTGTATAGTAATGTGCACGTCCATCTGCTGAAATGGTGGCATATGCTCTGTTCTATCCTTTAAAAGCTACAAACTATGTCTACCATTAGAAGATGTGACACTTACAGTGAGAGAGCTGCAGCAATAAGAACACACTCCAGCTTCCAGCCTGAAAAAAGTATAGCATTGCAATAAATGGGGAGATCTCTGGATCCATGTGAGGTACAGGGCTGGTACTAGCTTTGTTAGAAAGAGGGTTTCACGTACTATATAATGTCTGAATTTAATTTTTTACATGAATTATTGCATAACCCCTTTAATGGGTGTCCCCTGTTTTAAATTAGATAAAAATCTATTTACAGTAGTAAATCCGCAATTTATGTAATCACAGGAGCTCAGTATTGCAGCTCAGTCCCAATTATTCAGACACACCTTGTGGACTGGCGCTGGTTTTGTAAGAAAGAAGCCATCTTTATTTGATACTGTACAAGTCCTTTAACCTTAAATCGTTTAGGCCTCTTTCACACTAGCGGCAGCACGGATCCGACAGGTGAAAGGTGCCGCCGGATCCGTGCTGCCGCAGCTACATGTGTGGGGCTGGAACCGCGCTCCGGCCCCACACATGTCACACATTACATACACAAAGACACACACACAGAGACACAGACACATACATACTTACATTCTCCCGGCAGCTCCGCGCAGCACAGTACAGGAGGAGGACGGCGCGCACATAAGACGATTCCCCACAGCGCCCTCTGCTGGGCGCTGTGGGCAATCGTCCTATGTGCGCGCCTATATGTGTATGTATTTATGTGTGCAGGTGACGGATCCGTCATGAACTCCATTGAAAGTCAATGGAGGACGGATCCGTTTACCATTGTGTCACATCAAACGGATCCGTCCCCATTGACTTTTATTGGGGGTCATGACGGATCCGTCTTGGTGCGAATGCCTGGACCGGAGAGCACACCGCAGCATGTTGCGGTTTGCTCTCCGGTCTGGAGACTGAAGAGAACTGAATGGAATGCTTTTAGGAGCTTCAGTTCAGTTTTGTCCCCATTGACAATGAGGTTAGCTATGCTCACCTGGGGACAAAACTGAAGCGTTTTATTCAGGTATTGAGCCCCTATGACGGAACTACCGGAATTAAAAAAACACTAATGTGAAAGTAGCCTTAGCTACTGCTGGCATATCCTCCTGAGCAATGTTGATCTTCTCAGATCTCCTGCTGTGCCTTATTACTTTCCAGTCACTGTGTGAGCTTCTTAGTTTGCAGCACCATATGACACTAAAATTTGGTAGTTGTAAAAAGAGCTTGCTGTTAATAGAAAAACTAAGTAGACAGTGGTTTTGAAGACTTAGGCTAGTTTCACACTTGCGGCACTGGACTCCCACATGACGCACTTTTGTTCCGGCCGCCTCTCGGCAAGTTTTCCGTGCTGCTTACAGTGAATGGGGCCAGAGCGTAGTTCCGGCCCCACACGTGCACCTGTGGCAGCACGGATCCGGCGGGTGAGAAGGAACAGCCTGCCAGAGTCCAGTGCCGCAAATGTGAAAGTACCCTTACACAGAGTGCTGCAGGGGGAGCATGAGGATCAATAGCTGTAACAGTTATCTAAAATGGGAGGTACGATCTGTAGTAAGTGAAGCAGCGAGCAGATTTCTTCTTGGAGGACAATATTGGCCCCATTAAAGGGATTCTCTGTCTATTTCACCTAATCTGCAGGCGTTACTAACCTGTGAAGAAAGATCTTGTAGTGAATACTTACTTCTAGCTGGGCCATGGCCGGATATGGCCGCTTGTTTTCATGGTCAACTGTATTAGAGTAAATGCAGCTGAACGGGAAAAGAACTGGCCACTTTCAGTAATTTAACACCTCAGATGCTGTGATCAATAGTGATCACGGCATCTGTAGCGTTAGGCTCCCACTGCCTTATGATCAGCACCGATTGATTGCCATGGCAGTCTGGGGTCATGGGAAAGCTTCCAGGCCTGCCATTGCTAACTTGACCATTAGTGCACGAGACATGGCCTCTCAGGATGTCAGAATCCCATAGGCTGTAGTGATATTTTATTGAAGCCTATGGGACAAGCGATCAGTAGATCACATGTTCAGGTCCCCTAAGGGGACTTAATATTATAGTGCTAAACGTAAAAAAAAGGTGAAATGTAAAAAACACAAAAAAAAAATTTAAATCATCCCCTTTCCCTATGGTAACGTAAACTGTGCCATTAAAAAATACAACTTGTCCCGCAAAAAACAAGTCCTTATACGGCTATATGAATAGAAAACAACAAAAATTATCGCTCTTGGAATGCGGAGAATGAAAAATGTGGGGGGAGCCATGTCCCGAAAGGGTTAAGTAAGCTTGTGTAAAAATCTGCACTGTTGTTCACACCCATTAACAATGGAAGGTTTATGTTAAAGGGGTTGTCAAGTAATTAGAAAAACAATAGCATGGTTGCTAACAGAATTAGAAAGAAAAAAAAAGTTATACTTATCTTCCAGAGTCCCCTCCCTTCCAGTGTTGTCAGCTCATAATTGACCCTCAGCAGTGTCAAGCAGAGGCCAGTGATTGTAATAACATTACATTATATTTTGTTTTGTTTAAATTATTCTAATAGCGTCCCTGCTATTTCTTAAAAAAAATAATCAGAATGTCTTGAACAACACCTTTATATGTTTGTCATGGAGTTTGTGGCACAAAAAAACGCACCACAATCTTTGCAAAAAATAAAAAATCGCCATGTGGCCGTGTTGTAATGTAATGAAAATGCCATAATGTAAGCAAAAGTTAAAAAGGTGTAAAGTGCTACATTTTGGGAGAAATGTATAATTGTAGGTGTATTTGAGGTTAGCTATGCTCACCTGTGCCAATATGTGAAAGTGGCACACAGCAATAATAAATCTGATGCAAGTGCAGTATGGCTGCACCTATTTCAGTAAAAGTATGCCCTGGGAAAGCCTGTCGTGGATATGCAACTTTTTAAAAATGTGATCTATTCAAAAATTCTTTGTTTTTACTTTTTTGCGGACCAGCTGAATTGATGGGATCGAACACAGTTACAAAATATGGTTATGTGCATGAGGCCTAATTACTATGATTGCCTATTCTCTGGAAGAAGTATTAGTCAGAGGGAGTATTTTTATCATACTCTGGTCACTGAAGGACATTAATAGAGAACAGTGCTATGAATATCTGTTTACTTGCTGGCTGCAAGCTAATATGCAAATATGCACTTATAGTTTTTGAGGGGAATTCACACAAGGGATTTAGTTTGTGACAAAATCCCCTGCATATTACACGGCAGAAATTGCTGCGGTTTCTACTGTGGATTTTGGTGTGGTCCCGCTCTTAGTTTAGCTCCATTAAATGGAGCTAAATTGCAAGCAGGCTTTCCAAGGTTTCAGCTCCAGGAATGGGTGCAGTGGAGAAAACCACACGAAAAAAAACTTGGCCTTATAAATTGTGGCGCTGTTTCTGCACAGGTTCGACCCAGTTTTCGGCACCAAATCTGCACTCCAACCCATGCCCAAAAAAGTCAGTCTGACCCTTAGGCTCTATTCATATACCATTAGGCCCCATGACCCAGCTTATTCCAAAAGCCTTTTGGCATTAAATTTTTCTGTATAGGAAAGCTTAGTCTAGTGCGCTTTCCCATGCAGACGGCTACCTAAAAATGGGAAAAATGACAATGGGAACGTCTGACGTAGGCACCAATCAAGATGCGAACATACCCATAGCTGCTACTGCAATCACTATAGTATTGACAGTTTAAGAAAAAAATATATATGGAAAATATTTTTCCCATATTTTCCAGTAGATGTGTTTTGAACCTTCCCTGTCACTAGCAACTAAAAAAGAGCCAGAATTATTTCCTTGTGTTACAACCAGTGGCGTGCCTAGGGCTTTTGGCACCCGGTGAGGGTCCTTTCTCTGGCACCCCTCCCCCAAAACATTAAAAAATTGTACCCCCTCACAGTAATATTGCCCTCATTGTACAAACTTCACAGTAATTTTGTACAGATGTGTGGCTCCTCGCAGTAGTTATGCCCACATTGTGCTCCCTCACACTTGTAATGCCCTCTTTGTACCCCTTCACAGTAATAATCCCCATTGTGCCCCCTTTACAGTAATAATCCCCATTGTGCCCCCTTCACAGTAATAATCCCCATTGTTCCCCCTTTATAGTAATAATGCCCACTGTGCCCCCTTCACAGTTATAATGCCCACTGTGCCCCCTTCACAGTAATAATGCCGTCTGTGCTCCCTTCATTATAGTAATGCCCTCTGGCTCTGTGCCCCCTTTATAGTAGAAATGTCCATTGTGCCCCTTCACATTAGTAATGCCCTCTGTGCCCCCTCCAGAGTAGTAATGCCCTCTGTGCCCCCTCCATAGTAAAAATGCCCACTGTGCACCCTTCACATTAGTAATGCCCTCTGTACCCCTCTCTAGAGTAGTAATGCCCCCTCCAGAGCAGTAATGCCATCTGTGCCCCTCTCCAGAGTAGTAATGCCCCCTGTGCCTCCTTCAGAGTAGTAATGCCCTCTGTGCCCCCGCCAGAGTAGTAATGCCCTCTGTGCCCCTCTCCAGAGTAGTAATGCCCCCTCCAGAGCAGTAATGCCCTCTGTGCCCCCCTCCAGAGCAGTAATGCCCTCTGTGCCCCCCTCCAGAGCAGTAATGCCCTCTGTGCCCCCCTCCAGAGTAGTAATGCCCCCTGTGCCCCTTCCAGAGTAATAATGCCCCCTTTGTATTTAAAAAGAAAAAAAAAAAAACACAGCTCCTATTCACCTTGTCCCCTTCCTGAAGTCCTCTTCTCTGCAGGCACAGATCGCTCTGCAGGAATGTATGGGCAGAGCTTATGCAGATTTCCGGGCCCACACATTGTGGAGCAGGGAGAAGTCTCTCTGCTTCACCATTCAGAGCGCCGCCGGCCTGGGGGAGAGGAGGAGCGCTGGGAGGTGAGTGACAGGACCCAGCTCCCTGCGCTCCAGCAATGAGCGCTTCTATCTGTATTGATGGAAGCCCTCATTGCTTCTGGCATCCCCCTGAGAGTTGGCACCCAGGGCGGACCGCACCCCCCGCCCCCACCTTAGTACCCCACTGGTTACAACATCTGTTAAAGAAGGAGGTCTAGGAAACAGTTCCCCAGAAACAGGAGGTCTGACCATAAGCTGTATCTAGTATTTCTGATCAGCCCCATTACTTGGGTGGTGATGAGCTGCAATGCTAGACACAGCCCACGGACAGATGTGAGGCAGCTTCTGAAAAAAAGTAGTAGACCCTGCAGGTGTGGATTTACCAGTCATTTTCTTATTTTAAAACGGTCCAAAACGCACCAAATTTATTAAGATCAAATCGTATGGAAGAACACATGCAACCATGACTGCACCACTGCAGAGTAAACTGTAAATTGAAAGGTTCATACTTACCTGACCCCCCGTTTCGGTCTTGTGTGCTGGCTCTCACCTGTCCATCTTTTGGTCCCTGGCTTGTATACATCTCGCTGGACATGCTCCACTGCTGTCAATGACTGGCTTCAGTGGTGATGTGGTGATGAACACGGCTGAAGCCACTGGTTGGTTGCAGCCGAGAAGGTAACTATGCTCGATTAGGATTAAACAAGCTGGAAACCGGAAGATGGACGTTAAAGGGGTTGTCTCACAAAAAAAAAAATACTTCAGTTTTCAAACCAGCACCTGGGTCTGAATACTTTTATGATTGCTTGTACTTACAAATTTAATATAGCCACTGAGTTATTCAATAAGATCTATCTGTATAGGGCCACGTGCTCTTAGTTTTTCTCTTATTTCTTTGTCATGCTCACTGAGAAGGTGGCACATGCTCAGTTTCATCCTTCAGCTGCCTCCTGAGCTGTGATAGGGAGAGCATGGACACACCCCCTTACCTGCAGCAGAAAATACACTCCCTTGAGCTTGGAATGGGGAGATCTCTGGATCCATGTGAGGTACAGGGCTGGTTCTAGCTTTGTTAGAAAGAGGTTGTCGTCTGATTTTCATTTTTGTACATTAGTCATGGGATAACCCCTTTAAGTATGGATCTTTCAATAGCAAAGGCAGGCTGTGGGCATCACTTAAAAGTTAATTCCCAAAAAACCCTTTTAAGAAATTCATTTCAACTAACTTTTTTTTTTTTTTTGCACCTGCAATATTAAGTGGAAACATCTGTGACAACTTTTCTGTATACCCTTTTATGTTTTCTTTTACTGCTTCATTGATTGTAAAGTTGGGTATAACAGGTTATTGGTAGCTCTGTTATATTGCATGTCACAGCATTACAGTATACATGGCATGGACAAAAGGTAGCTTGCATAGATTTGGTTGTTGCTGTCTAGAATTCATTTAGGAAAATTGAGTGTTTTTTGTATCAATCCTGAGAAACGCTTTCTAGTGAAAGCCTATTTGCTCAGTTCTTTAAAGTGGTCTGTGCTGTCCTGAAACCCGTCCACAGCACCAGTAAGATGACGCAACATCTGGAGCTTGTCCCAGAGTGGATACAGTATTGACCACTCTGACTCTCAGGAAGCATCTGGAGCACAGCATCAGGTAGACAGCTTATTCTAGGAAGAATATGTAGGTGTCGCCTGTAAGGAACATCTATGTCAATTTCCCACATGGCCTTAATTCTAAAATCCTTTTCATAGTGGTGTTTCCAGCTAAAATCATATTAAATGATGTAATTTTACAGGAAGTATTAATATTAAACATAGCTGCACTTCTTCAGAAGATGCCTTGTTCAAGAAACTGCTGACATGGACATTTTCTCTGATGAGGAAGACCTGGAAATAGTTCCCGCATTGATGTGAACTGGAACACAGAGGCTTTACATGGAGGGCAATCGAGTGACTAGTTGACAACTGTATTGTGAAAGCTGTGTTGACGCCCACAGAATCCTGCATCTGTCCCTGAACTCTTTTCACCCATAAAATCCTGTGTGACGTTAATCTGGTTGAGGAAATGGACACATGGAATTTTACCTGTAAATCTCCCTCATCGGCAGTGTGCTTTGTACAGAACGGAACAGTGCTGGTTTCCATCGTTGCAAAGTGTTTTTTCATACTACAGCGGGCAAGGCCAGTCGTGCTCTCTTTCCTTTGTATGGTCAGTTATTAATTCATGGAAGGCAATGAGTGTTTTGCCTGGGAAGGGAAATGATTCCCTTGTTTCCTGTTTCCCTGCTGAGTGCAAGATCCAACACTATGAAGTATTGTTTATGTGTAACTTTCCAGAGCGTCTGTCTCGCATGTGTGTGGTTATTTCTTCATAGAAACATTTAGGAATTAGCTTGTTTATTAACGTATTATGTGTTCATGTGAATGTTCTTACATTTTCCAAAACAGGAGTTTGAAATTTTAACAGATTCTCATTAGGTTGTTTTTCACCCTTCTAGTATTTTTAACATGTGTACTTTCAAAATGGAAGCATAACAGTACTTAAAGGGATTTTGTCACCTAAAATTTTCTTTATTGATTAAAAAGAGATAATAAAACATGTTCTTTTTCTCTAATCTGTTTGTATTTTCTGATTGTAGTTTTTGAAATTTCATTACTAGAACATTTTTACAGGGGCTGCCATCTTGGCTGAGCTGTTCTAAACAGCATTTAGTGATATGCTTTACAGCAAGCCCCATGGACCATAGGCAGCAATAGACAGCTCCAGTCCTATTGAGAATGCATTGAGAGGCTTTTTCCTTTGAAGTTTTTGTTTATTCTACAGGGAGATTCTATTGTCTGTGATGTGAGTTGGTCTCCAATTACACTGTTTACGGTAGCAGCATTACTTTACAGCTGACACACTGACAAACAGGATATCTCAGCTGAGATTATAGCCTAGTGGCCAGAAGGAAAACTGCAAGATTTTAAGATGATTTTAAAATATAGATAGGAACATGGAAAATTAGAAAAAACATCGCCAAACATTACAAAGACATATGTTTAACATAAAAACTTGATTTAAACAATGGGTCATTTTTTATGACAAATTCCCTTTAAAGGTTAACACTATAAAATAAAATTGTGCTATGTATTATATTTGGGAAGCAAGCTTAATATAGCAGAAATTAATTGCATAAGTATTATTATTATTACCACTTGATTACTGAATTAGTATTTTTTGCAATTTACATGTGAATACATTTCTACACTTTTCTGATCACACAGGACCTTGTGGTCATGTGACATTTGGTCCTTCTGTCTGTGCTTGTTGCCTTCTCATTCGCATTGCACAAAACACATAGAGACCTCCCTTCGGTTATCATCTTGAAAGGGGTTCTGTTAGAAGGGTCCCTTGACATTATGCTGATCTGAATATGTCTCTCTGGTGTGACCCCAAGGATCAGCCGCTATCTGTAGAGAAACTTGGCAGCAAGTGCCACGTAATAAGTACCGCCTTATCCTTATTTTCCCAAATGTGCTGGAAACATGGTCGCTGATGGAGCCATATGTGACAGATTGAATAACACCGCACATGGCATGGTAAATTACCACGTGTAGTATATTTCAGTGGAGGCTGCTGCTGATCTTGTTAGGTCGCATGCTCCTCCATCAGCAGCCATGATTAACTTGGGAGCTTTGTGTAGAAGACTGTACTAAACAAGGGGAAGGCACTTTTCAGGCAATGTCATTGGTCATTCATCTGTCTTGTATTTGATACAGTCATGATAAAACATTACCAAATTCAAATCAATGGATTGTCTGTGTAATGCAGGACAAGTCAGGTCTGCCACCACGAGAGCCACTCTTTGTAACTGCACTCCGCTCTCTACCACCTGTTAATTCAGAATTCCCTAGAAGGTTCCTTATAGGATATATGTGGTGGATTTTGTAAGCTAGACAACCCTCTTAAAATGTTATGTTTTAGCCTGCATATTTCATTAATGTTGAGGATGTAAAGACTGTGAGTGTTTTCAGATGTAGGATGGCTTTATACCTATCACTAGAAGTAAACAAGCTCTTCATTCTCTTTCTGACGCCAAATGTCAATGGATGGTGAAAGTGTCATATACCACCTTATGCCTATGAACAAGTGAGCATTCTATGTATTGCCTACCCCCCTCATGCTCAATCTAAAGTCCTAATAAATCAGAATTCCGATACTTGCAGGTTGGGTTATTGTATTTGTCAGAGATTAGTAATCATTCACCTATTATATCTTTTAGACTCTGAGGATGAAGGCGAGTCAGAGGCAGCAAAACAGCTCGTTCAACCCATAGCGGAGAAAATTATAGCACAATATAAAGCCAAAGATGAGGAAGCACCACTACTGTTCTTTGTGGCCAGTGAGGTGAGTACAGGAAAGATGAATCACATGCAGAATTTCCCTTCAGTAAATATGCATAGAATGTGAATATGGGCAAGCATGGTGGCTCAGAAGATGGATAGCATTGTTGTCTTGTAGCTCTGGGGTCTTGTGTTCAACATCCCCCCAAGGACAACATCTGCATGAAGTTTGTATGTTCTCCTTGTGTTTGCTTGTTTCTTTCAAGACTCCACAAATGTACTGTTGGCTCCAACTGGCCTTAGTGTGTGTGTGTGAGAAAATAGATTGGGAACCACACTGGGGACAGGGGCTGATGCAGAACACATTGGCACTTTATAAACAACAGAAAATGAAATAGAAAAATGAAATTCAAAACTATTGAAACTATGTGCAGTGGGAAGTAGACTTTTTAAATGGAACCTGTCATGTTGACCATGGTGTTTGAGCTGCAGGCAGCATGGTATAGAGCAAGAGGAGCTGAGCAGATTTATACAAAGTGTTATGGGAAAGAATTTAGTAAAACATATAATTTATCCATTTATATCCATGCTCGTTCTGGGCTTTGTAGTCAAGCAGGCAGTCATATCAGTGATTGACAGCTATGTCTGTATACACGGTCATAGGGCATAGGTGTCACCTCCTTGACTTCAAAGCCCAGAATGAGCATGGATAGTTCTACTGAATCTTCTTCCACAAAACTATATATGTCTGCTCAGCTCCTCCTGCTCTATAACCTGCTGCCTGCAGATAAATTTGCATTTTCATGGTGGCGGGTTGTCTTTAAAACATCAGGAGATGTCATTTCAATTGTGGTGATAATAACATAAGTATAAAGGATTTCTGTGCTGAATGCATGGCGGAAGTGTCTGTTTCTTGCTAAAGGCAGGAGATCTCAAATCCTTCCTACTTTAATCAATTGTTAGAAAGTGGTCCAAGCATCTTGGCATCTGTTCTTCAATACTGGTAGTACAGCAATTTTTCTGTGCAGTCTCATATGTAGCTGGTATGCAGGACCTTGAATCCAGGAATGGAGACTAAAATATGATACCAGGCCCTCCACTCAAACCTGCTTTACATTTTCTGGGAAAATATAATTTGTATGTAGAAACATTGTCTTTTTTTGTTTAGCTGAGTAATCTGAATTTTAATGGAGGCTCCGACCTTTCATTCAGAACTTGAAGAATGTTTTGTAGAAAACATTTTATTATTGTGTTCTCTGATTGCTCAGCTCAGGAGGAATACCAATGGCCACTACTACTGGTATGCAATGTAAAGAGCTGCGAGACATAGATATAAAACATATGCACAATTCTATTCATTTTACATATTGTCCAGGAGGAAATCCCAGAATGAGTTTGTTAACTTTAATTTTGAATTTAGTTTAACTGGACATTTGCAAATTCCAAGTTAGTGGAGCAATACAAAAATACTTAGGTAATGAAGAAAACCTTGTGAGCTTTCACATCTCTGGTATAAAACTGTATGATGTTCTGTCCAAAATACCATCAATCATTAGGACCTGGGAAAGAGACAAGTGGGACTTAGTGGTTTCAGCCCTGGGTGTGGCAATGCAAACTAAAGCTGATTGCTTGAGTACACGGCACATCTGCAGGGAGTCAGGCCAGGCTGTGTGATCACACCTCTTTTTACAAGTTGATAGAGAATAGAAGAGAATAAACTTGTTTTCCCGTGCTCTTAACTGGTTACACTTCGCCTGTGGGTGGATGAAAACTTTGGTGACTTCCCACACCAAATCTAGCATTATAAATAATAATAAAAAGAGAATTAAAATTCAAATATTGTGATGCATTACCCCCAAGAATACATTTAGTGCAATGTGAATATGAGTTAAAAATGCTGTAATATTAGTTCTATTTTCTCTCATACTTGGGAATTGACAGATATTGGTCGTCTCAATAAGGAATATCTTGCTGGTCAGATTATGACGACAATTTCTTCCACCATGTAGTTCATTGTCCTTTTAACCAATCACCATACTTGGGTTTGTATGCCATTTGTATATGCCTCCTGGATTGTACAATGTTAATTCTAGTTTCTTAAGATTTTTTAAAACATTTTTATAAAGTATTGTCTGAAAACTTTTCTATCTAGTGTTATATTCTATATTTCAGCAAGACTCATTCTGTATTTAATGTTTCTCCAAGTTAGGCCCCTTTCACACGAGCGGGAGACTCGCATGTCTCCCGCAACGGATCTACAGGGCTGGACTCCGCACTGACAGGGATCGCATAGCATTATATGCGATCCCTGTCAGTGCGGAGTCCAGCCCTGTAGATGCGTTGCGGGAGACATGCGAGTCTCCCGCTCGTGTGAAAGGGGCCTTACAAAAGCAGTCAGATTTCTGCATTCCTTAAACCAGATGTACACCCTTATGGTCATTTATCTAGGTAGACTTTGCCTTGTCTTGACAGGTCTTTGTTCTGCCCATAAGGCTAGAGATTAAGATTCCTAAATCAGAAGCCGAAGCAACCTTTCACAGTCTGCTGGATTTCAAGGCTACTTACTGCATCTGTATTCTTTATTATCTATTTTATTACATGACTTTCCTTTTTGATAGGTTGTTACATTTACTACTATTGTCTAAACGTGAGACAATGCAAACTTAGGCTAGTTTCACACTAGCGTTTATATATTCCGGTATTGAGCTCCGTCATAGGGGCTCAATACCGGAATAAAATGCTTCAGTTTTGTCCCCATTCATTGTCAATGGGGACAAAACTGAACTGAAGACAACAGAATGCTCCTGAAAGCATTCCGTACTAGTTATCCGCACCTAAACGGATCCGGAATGACCCCCAATGCAAGTCAATGGGGACGGATCCGTTTGGTGTGGACACACTTGTAAACGGATCCGTCCTCCATTGACTTTCAATAGAGGTTATTCCGGATCCGTTTAAAAGCTAATACAACCGGATCCGGAATTACGGATCCACAAGGTTGTATTACTCAGTACGGATCCGGCGGGTCCCTTCACCCGCCGGATCCGTACTAACGCTAGTGTGAAAGTAGCCTTAGAGAGTCTTACACTGCACAAGGTTTAGCACAGTGACTGATGCTGGATGATAAATCTGGTGCACCTATACACTGTCTAGTTTAAGTGCAATCCAGCTGCAATAAAGAGTCACTGGTTCTCCCAGCAGGGCTATGTTTACCTGGCTGCAGTGGTGACTTCGCTGCAGCCACACTCTGGCCTCAGTGGTGCACCCAAGCAGCCAGTGATTGGCTGCAGTGGTCACATGTTGATGTGGCAATACTATTGCAGCCAGGTCGACAGAGCCCTGCAAGCAGAACCAGAGCTGCAGTGCAGGATTTATTGCGTAAATAACTATTCTTTACTGCAGGCAGATCCCATATGTTGTCCGGTTTCCTCCTGAAACCAGACAACCCCTTTAATTTCATTAATGTGCTCTTCTCTAAGCATTTTGTAACCAGGCTTTACACTGTTGGAAATAAGCCTTTATCCCACTGAGACATGGGTAGGGAAGTCAGCCAACACTTGATTTTCCTAAGCAGCGCTGCAGTAGATAACTATCATATCTGCAGGTAGAGCTATAGTATAAATACTGTCCACGTTTTTACATTGGTAAACAAGTAGCCTGACTAGATAAAATAGTATGCCAGGCTGTCTTTTATTACGGAGCATTGGGTCACTTTGAGGCTACAAATATTGCGATTCAGTACTGGAAGGGTTTCCATGCAGGTAATATGATGGAAAGCAGGTACCAGCCCAGTAGGATGATCATGTAGCCACTGTTGTCAGCTTATTGCCCCCGCCAACTTTGATCCTGAAGATCAAGAGAATTTTCACTTTCAGCCTTCAGACCAAATGGGCAGATTTCGATCCATCCATTTTCATGGAAAAATTAGAAAAATGAACACTTCTCATAATTTGCATTCCTTACAATTCTCTGTGCATCACGTACAGTTCTTGATTACATTAATTTCTGTACAGTAAATTGTACATGCCGTTTCATCGGTGAAGATGTGGCGAAATCTGCTATTTTTTTTAATAAAGTGGTGTGAATGCTATTCCCTTTTCCATGTCTGTGATCTATCACATTATTCAGTCAGCACAGAGACGATTTTGTAACAGTGTTCACATCTGTTTCTCTTCAGCAGTCCATTCCAACTGGAGAGGAATTAATTTCTAAAATGGGAGGAGCACGTTATATGTCATTTCAGGATTTCACAGCCATGTTGCTAGACAGCGAGGGCCCAGCCTCATCTTTAGTGTCCTCACTTCATCTCTATTCAACCTAGAGCTCTAACCTGTCATCAGTCATTGCTTCTCAGTGCTCCTGTGCTATATCTCGGCTTACAGTATGGATTCTCTTAGTCCCAGGGAATCAAATTAAAGAATCAGAAGTAATAAAGACTGGAAGTTACATAGGCTGCCGTGCTGCGGTAATCCCATTTCTTCGACCGATGGCTCTAAACTTCACCGCTGTCATGAAGTCATTTTTATAGATTTAGCAAAACTAGAGGAAGTAAAATTGATGGTTGCCCATAGCAAGTAGTTTGCTGCTTTTAATTTTTCCAAGGGCTTAAACGAGCTGGAAACTGAGTGGTTGGAATAAGTAACTTCTTCTTTTTCCTTTGCAATAGTTTTGTTAAATCTGATCTGCTGTATGGCTCCAAATCACCATTTACATCAATGCCCACGTGCCAGGTGGCCAATAAAGTGGCAGAAAGTTTGTGCTTATTGATACAGTGCAAAAGGGGTACCCTCAGCAATGTACAAAATAGCAGCAACAGTACCCAGTTTATCAAAATGGCAAAAATTTGGCACTCATTGAGATAATTTTCTGTATGGTGAATTGTGCAGTGTATGCCCCCTCTTGTCTTGTGTCAGCCTCACACTTCATAGCTTTACGAATAACTTGTCATAGAGTAAGATATTAAAATGGCATCATTTCATATACGTCATAGGCCATTTTATGTACTTCTGTTGGTACTGGAAGTCTACTTTAATTACTGAAACATAATCAATTATTTCTTCCACCTATCTTGACTTTAACAGGCCTTCATTCTATATGCCGACCCTGCATTTGGCGTATTGGCCTGTCAAATCCACCACAGTCGCCTATGAGTAGACACAGTTATTCCACCCTGTAAACCATTACTGGGCCTGTGCTTTACTGGAACTGCTAGAGAGGAGCAACGTAGGCTTGTAGAAATAGCAAAAGTATGATTCAGAAGGAATGGAGAAGGAGGGAACAGTTATATTTGTATTACCTATTTAATATTCTTATATTGTCTTGTGTTAAACAAGACAGGGTAATTGACATTTAATATTAATATGACACCTAGGCACTGTGAATATTACATGGCAGAATGCAGCAGGGGAAGGAGGAGAATAGGATAAAGGCAATGACAAACCATGACAGCCGAATGGTCTACACACATTAGCATTGTACGCTGTGTAAAGTGCTACAAATGTCATTTTCATGCAGTGTTTTGAAGGTTGTCCATGATTTTGTTTAGTTATGCATCTTATTCATGAAGCATAACACTGATTGTTTTTTAATAAAAAGAATTTAAAATGTATCCTTCCCCTTTGCATCTACAGTCTATATGTATATGGTTAAGCCCGTGCAATGTATAGGACACCCATTCTCTGCTGTTGTTGTGTTACATATTGACACAGAAGATTACAGACTAAAAGACCCCATTCTTGTATAGTCTGACTCCCAGCTAAATTCTATAAATTATAAATCACTAGTCAGACTGCACAATTCTATCCACAATAAAGACCTAGCAGAGCTGGAGAGGGTTCAGAGGAGGGCAACTGAAGTAATAACTGGAATGGGTGGACTACAGTACCCAGAAAGATTATCAAAATTAGGGCTATTTCCCTTTTTATCTGCACCATAAGACACACCTGGATTTTAGAGGAGGAAAATAAGACCTCAGTTCACACCTCCAAATCATAGCCCGATTTCTCATCAGACCCTCAAATCAGGCCCCCATTCCTCAGATAAGACCCCTATTCCTCATTAGACATGAGACATATAATAAATTTACTTACCTCTTCTGCTAGTGATAAGAAATATCGCAGATCCAGCAAGTACTTCCTGCACTCACCGCTCCCTTGTCTTCTGCTGACACCTCACGGCACTGTGACCTGATGTCACACAGCATCAGGTCACAGCACAGCGCTCCCCGGTACTACTGTGTACTGGTGCTTGCATAATGGAAGCACTCAGGAGTTTTCTCTTCATAAGACGCACTGCCATTTTCCCTCCACTTCTTGTGGCGCATCTTGTGGTGCGAGAAATATGGTAGTTTAGGAAAAAAACGACTGATGGGAGATCTAATAAGCATGTATAAACTATATTAATGGTCAGCGCAGATATCTCTCCCATCATCTATTAATCAGTCACGGTATAGCATGCAGCTTTGCAGGCTCTTACTATAGGTTATAGGTCTTCTACTTAGTCCATTTGCATCCAAATGTTTAATATTAGGAATAAACAGGGGGACAGAGTAAAAGCTATTGTTTGTCTTACTAGTCTGTGACTATACAGGCATTAATGAAGTAATGTACAGCACTGTGTGTGCCCTCATGAGAAAATCTGCTCTATACAATCTCTTAATAACAGAAAGAAACAGTGAATTCTCTGTGGTGTGGTCTGATAATCCCCTGGCACAGGCATGCTAGAGAATGCGAGCTTTCTAGAATAGCAGCATTGTTGGCCGTGTTGCTATGCCCCTGATAATGCAGATGGCACTGCGCTGTGTATGCGGCCATTGTTTAGATGGCGCAGTAAACACATCTCATGCCTCCCTCATTGCTAGGCTAAGACCTTGGTTTATTGTCTTATACAAGTGTTGAATCCTGGAACTAATTTGCAGGCACTGAGAAACCTGAACATCCATCTCAATGAAGCGCGCAACTTGTACAAAGCAGTCCTTATTGAAATATGGCATTTGAACTGGCACAAAGCCCATGACATCCCCCATCGAGGTGATGTCTGTATATGTACGTACTTTATCCTGGAATTTCCTGTTCTTTCTCTCACCATTTTCTCTGCTTTCAGAATACTGCTGTCCTGGCACTGCCCCTAGTCAGAAAAAAGCCGCTGCCGATACCCTCTAGTGAAAAGAAATATGATTGCAAGTTCAGCATTATGCACATTTTCTTGATATAGTAAGCACTGCCAGAGACTGAGAAAAGATACAGGGAATGTAGCTCCTTTGGATGCTACCCTACATCTATCAGCGTAGTAAGGGCACCCCTGCCACATCAGCCCCAGGTATGACCATGTGTGTACTGCCCCTATACAATGGTCTGGGCTCATAGCATTTGATATATAGTCGACTGGTATTTCACTTTATTTATTTATTTTTTAAACCAGCATATACTATAGTATTTGTGATTTGCCTTTTTGTATTGGGAAAATCTAATATGTGTTTTTTTCCTTTCGTGCTAAGGGCATGCATGTTGTTTGATACTAGATATAAAAAGTGTATATCACAAGCTCAGTGGCGTAGTGGAAGTAGAAGCAGACCACACGATTGCTATGTGGCCTGAAGGAAGGAGGGGTGCTTGGTGCTTAACTCCCATCTCCTGTTTCTGATGTGAAGACACTGCATTTTCATACAGCAACCACTAGGAGCTCAGGGGAAAGAGATGATTACAGCTTCAGTTGCAGACAATGGTAATTTTATAAACTTGTATGCACTGTGCTCCCCCTAGTGGTAACTGCAGGCAGCCAGCTTTGCAATATGGGAAGTGAAGGAGATTATACATTGAGAAATACGGTGTTCAGAATGAGTTCCATATTATTGAAACACCAGTTACACTTTTTCTGACAACTGGATAAAGTGGGTGAGGCGGAGAGTGACTTTTTTTTTTTATTCACAAATTGTTAAAAAAAAATTCTTCTGCAGTATAATAAAAGAAAAACAAACCTCCCCCCATATAGTCAAACTTCTCCAAACTATGCATGGTGCATGGACAATGCAGGACTGGCCTCGTGGTGTAATTAATCTTTCAGCAAAGTTTGATAAAGTACAGCCCTCAATATTAAAAACTCTTGCATGCATTAAAAAAGGGAGCGCTTTTAATATGGATTTTGCTATAAAATGTCTTCTGCTTAAAGGAGTTGTCCCATAAAAAATATTCAGCAGTTTTCAAACCAGCACCTGGATCTGAATTATTTTATAATTGCATGTAATAAAACATTTAGCACTAAGGTATTTAACAAAGTGTATCTGTATAGCGCCACTGTTTTTTTTTTGTTTATTATTTCTTTGTCCTGTGCACTGCGAAGGCCGCACATTCTCAGATTCATCCTTTAACAGCCTCCTAAGTCGTGATAGGGAGAGCATGGACACGCCCTCTTGAGCTGTCAGCTTGATATAAATCTAGCAGAGCAATGAATGGGGAGATCTCTGGATCCATGTGAGGTACAGGGCTGGTTCTAGCTTTGTTAGAAAGAGATTGTCATGCCCTATATGATGTCTGATTTTCATTTTTTACATTAGTCATGGGATAACCTCTTTAATCAAAAAAGTGCATAAATTCTTCAGAAATCTAAGGCATTACGCAATTCGTTCCACATTGCCTGGGAGTGTTTGACACACATGTACTGGGAAATTGGTGGTACAGGGGGTCCCATACTATTTTACCTATAGGATCCTATAAGATCAGTGTTCACCCTGGCACAAGCTTAACCGTAAGATGATAGATTTTAGGTATGACGACTAAAACTATGTGTTTTACAATGAATGGTGCCCTTGAGAGACAGCATTGTGCAGCATTGCTAAGTCATTACTGCTACTTTGCCATCGACACAGCCACTTAACCATATATAATGAGAAATGTGCAGCGCAGCTTACTTGTATCGGCAATGTTGGCAGCTATTTGACATCATCTGTTTCTTAGCAACAAAAGGGAGGCATATGCACAACCACGGCAATCCATCTTTCTAGCAGTACTTTATCCCTGTCCTGCTTACGATGCCACGTAGTGGTGGTTTATTTTTCCCGTAAATGTGTTTTAGGGATTTTTTTTCACTTTAACCCCTTCAATGCAAAGTTATATGTAATACAGCATTACTTTAAACAATTGCCATGGCTATAAGCTGCAAGGCCCTGCCCAGGAGCATTATACATCTATGTTGCTATGTGGTTTGATCTCTGTACAGTCATGGCCAAAAGTTTTGAGAATGACACAAATATTATATTTTCACATGATCTGCTGCCCTCTGGTTTTTATGTGTGTTTGTCAGATGTTTTTATCACATACAGAAATATAATTGCAATCATATTATGAGTAACAAAAGCTTATATTGACAGTTAGAATGAGTTAATGCAGCAAGTCAATATTTGCAGTGTTGACCCTTCTTCTTCAGGACCTCTGCAATTCTCCCTGGCATGCTCTCAATCAACTTCTGGACCAAATCCTGACTGATAGCAGTCCATTCTTGCACAATCAATGCTTGCATTTTGTCAGAATTTGTAGGTTTTTGTTTGTCCACCCGTCTCTTGATGATTGACCACAAGTTCTCAATGGGATTAAGATCTGGGGAGTTTCCAGGCCATGGACCCAAAATCTCTGTTTTGTTCCCTGAGCCATTTAGTTATCACCTTTGCTTTATGGCAAGGTGCTCCATCATGCTGGAAAAGGCATTGTTGATCGCCAAACTGCTCTTGGACGGTTGGGAGAAGTTGCTCTCGGAGGACATTCTGGTACCATTCTTTATTCATGGCTGTGTTTTTAGGCAAGACTGTGAGAGAGCCGATTCCCTTGGCTGAGAAGCAACCCCACACATGAATGGTTTCAGGATGCTTTACAGTTGGCATGAGACAAGACTGGTGGTAGCGCTCACCTCGTCTTCTCCGAGTAAGCTGTTTTCCAGATGTCCCAAACAATCGAAAAGGGGATTCATCAGAGAAAATGACTTTACCCCAGTCCTCAGCAGTCCACTCCCTGTACCTCCCTATCAGTCTGTCCCTGATGTTTTTTCTGGAGAGAAGTGGCTTCTTTGCTGCCCTCCTTGAGACCAGGCCTTGCTCCAAGAGTCTCCGCCTCACAATGCGTGCAGATGCACTCACACCTGCCTGCTGCCATTCCTGAGCAAGCTCTGCACTGCTGGTAGCCCGATCCCGCAGCTGAAACACTTTTAAGAGACGGTCCTGGCGCTTGCTGGTCTTTCTTGGGCGCCCTGGAGCCTTTTTGGCAACAATGGAACCTCTCTCCTTGAAGTTCTTGATGATGCGATAGATTGTTGACTGAGGTGCAATCTTTCTAGCTGCGATACTCTTCCCTGTTAGGCCATTTTTGTGCAGTGCAATGATGACTGCACGTGTTTCTTTAGAGATAACCATGGTTAACAGAAGAGAAACAATGATGCCAAGCACCAGCCTCCTTTTAAAGTGTCCAGTGGTGTCATTCTTACTTAATCATGACAGATTGATCTCCAGCCCTGTCCTCATCAACACCCACACCTGTGTTAATGGAGCAATCACTGAAACGATGTTAGCTGATCCTTTTAAGGCAGGGCTGCAATGATGTTGAAATGTGTTTTGGGGGATAAAGTTCATTTTCTAGGCAAATATTGACTTTGCAAGTAATTGCTGTTAAGCTGATCACTCTTTATAACATTCTGGAGTATATGCAAATTGCCATTATAAAAACTGAAGCAGTAGACTTTGTAAACATTAATATTTGTATCATTCTCAAAACTTTTGGCCATGACTGTATATAGGACTGCACAGTTTTGATTTATGTATATAGTTGTTCATTGTTTATAAGTAACAATCTATTATGAGATTTACCCATAGTTTATGGTAAGAGCGACGGTTACCTCTGTAGTATTGTATCATTCAGTGTGTATTGTTGGTTAGGGTAAGGTTTATTGGTATTTGTTTACTAATATATCATAGCTGTACCTTAAAGGGCATCTGTCAGCAGATTTGTACGTATGAAACTGGCTGATCTGTTACATCTGCAGCTGAAGACATCTGTTTTGGTCCCATGTTCATGTGTCCGCATTGCTGAGAAAAAAATTATGGGGGTCATTTATCAAACTGGTGTAAAGTAGAACTGGCTTAGTTGCCCATAGCAACCAATCAGAATCCACCTTTTATTTTTGACAGCTCTTTTGGAAAATAAAAGGTAGAATCTGATTAGTTGCTATGGGTAACTAAGCCAGTTCTACTTTACACCAGTTTGATTAATGACCCCCTATGTTTTTAAATATTCAAATTAGCCTCTAGGAGCAATGCGGGGTGTTGTTGTTACACCTGGGGGCCCTGTCAATTAGGCCTCTTTCACACGAACGTATTTTTTGCGGACTGCGATTCATTTTCATGTGAAAAATGCGGACCCATTCATTTCTATGGGTCCGCAAAAAATACTGAGAGCATACTGTGTACTGTCCGCATCCGTATGCCCATTCCGTAGCCCCGCAAAAAAAATAGAACTTGTCCTATTCTTGTCCGCAAAACGGACAAGGATAGGCATTGTTACAATGGATACGCAAAAAAATGGATGCCATAAGGACGACTTCCTTTTTTCTTCCGGATCCGCAATTTGCGGACCGCAAAACACAACGTTCGTGTAAAAGAGGCCTTAAAGCGTAACTGCTATTTCACTACCTAAAATGAAATTTCTAACATATGTGATGCTGCAGGGCAGATATTCATGAATCTGTATTTTTCAGTTAATTTTACCTTCCTGATGTCTGTATTCAGCCCTTAGCAACCATATTTCTCTGTGCCTCTATTTCCTTATCTTCCTAAGATGGCCTCTGCTGCTCTTCCTGTGGTGATCTTTGCCCTTCCTTGAGGCCATTCTGTATTCCCTCACTTCCCATAAGCCCTTGCTCTCCTCACATGAACTAGCATAGTGTTACGAATCGCGACTTCTCCTCTTTCACTTCTTTCACTCGCAGTAAAAGTACGCTAATTAGGTGAATTGGTACGCATTAGCGTGAAATGAATAGCATTAGCATACGAATGGGGAAAATGGAAGGAGACACATGAGCCAGAAGAGAAGAAAATAAGATAGCTGGGGCTAAAGGGATAAAATTAGTTGGGCTGTTATATGCAATACCTAATTAGCTCTGATGGGCAGGCATCACATACTGTACTTCTTGCAGGCATTAAGGCTGGGAGGAGGAGCCAGTGTCCTACTACACTGTGAACACGTATCCAGGGCTGAGCTCCTCCCCCCAGAGCTCACCCGTCTCTTGTTTATCAGATAGAGAAGACGGGTTGCACATGGCAACGGTGTGAGAAGAGCCCTGCACAATGGTAAAGTGGCACACATTTCTCACAGTTTTTGTCATGTGAAACTGAAAATGATTAAATTTTAAAACACTAAGGCACATATACTATATGGTATATTATACCATTACAGTATAAAAAATGAAACGGCAGTTACACTTTAAGGTGCAGAGGGCGCAGCTATTGCAGCAAAAGCAGAGCCTCTAGGTTTAACATCAATGCCCCCATTGCTCCTAGAGGCTCATTTGCATATAATAAAACATAATTTTTCTCAGCAATTCGGGCACATATGAACATGAGACCAACACGGATGCTTTCAGCTGCAAAGTGCACATGTAACAGGTCAGCCAGCTTCATAGCTACAAATCTGCCCTTTAAGTGTAATATCATTTTAAGCTCCATAATCATAGATTTCAAATGAGCTCTTGCTGCATTATTTGGGGAGCAGGATGAAAAGTTGAACTTCCTGCTTCTTTGTTTGTGCAGGGAAAGGTGTCGGGAGCTGTAAGTTAGAGCATGTGTCGATAATATAGGGTTTTAGAGCAATTTGATAAGAATTCTGCTTAGCTTGTCTGAGCGTCCATACTGTTTGCCTATATTTCTTTTCTCATAGATTCTGTGTGAAATAAACGCTGGAATGCTGCATTGTTATGTTGTATTCGGAGATTATATTACACCTTGTGGATTAATGCGACCTGTAGGAACTTCAGGTGCCACAGCAGCAGGCCCATAGGACCTTTTGTACTTTTTTCCAGTGGGATTAGTGGTGTCTGTGTCATTAACCTGCATTGACACAGAATTTATGCATAGGGAAAGGCACAGTCTAAAGGGAGTCCATGTAATGTTTATTGAGGGAATGCTTGAGATGAAATCTTTATATGTTATATTATTCTTGATACGCCTTTATGTGATCAAGCACATCACAACAGTAGGAACTAATGAGCCTGACTGGGGGAAATAACATTTGTCTTTACGCTTTCAGGATGACATGACGGACTCCCTGCGGGATTTCACTAACCTCCCAGAAGCTGCGCCTCTGCTGACCATACTGGACATGTCTGCCCGGGCAAAGTATGTCATGGATGTGGAGGAGATAACGCCGGATATTGTGGAGAATTTCGTCAACGACTTCCTAGCAGAAAAACTGAAACCGGAGCCTATTTAACAAGATGTCGATCAGTATTCATGCCTTGCATAAAGAGTTATTATTTAAGAACACAAATGCTTACCCTGTCGCCATAAGGATTTTATCATATCTCTCCAGAGAACGCCTTGTCAAGGTGCCTTTTGTGTCATGGTTTTAAAAACTGATCCTCCACCAGAACTGTCTGTTGCCAAAAGCCTCTTCAGAAAGCCTCATCATCGTTTTGTATTCCAAGCCTGGATTTGTATCTGTCATCAGCAGTAGACCCTAAACCTCTGTCATTGAGAATTCCCTTTATATGGGTTTGATATGATAACTGGGTTTGTAGTAAATGTGTTTTTTTAGAATTGGATTTGTCACCTGTCCTCCCTGTCAGGTTCCCACTGCATTTATCATGCATTCTCCTGTGTTTCACATGCAGTTTAATACAGTATGTTTTCTTTGCTTCATAGCTTTTTTATGTTCCAGAGCCTTGTGTATTGTGAGCAGGGATTCACACATCAGTATTCTCGTTCAGATGGTATTAGCAGTGCTGTGCACATGACTTGTTGCCTGGCTTTCAGCCCTCTTACCCTCAGTTCATCACTGGCTTGCTTGTGATATCACTCGTCTTCATGTAAAACGCCAATCTGTCATCTTTGGGAGTAACTTATATTTTCTGTTTTGTATATTGCTTTTACAACAATTTCAGCTTCGGTAAAGCCCAGCTAACCTTCCTTCTGAACAGATCTAGAGACGTGTAACATTTGTAGGCTTCATTAAAGTCCACTCATCATCATCATCAATCACACAAAGTCCTTGTGACGTTACTCAGAACTTCTGTCTTAGTGATGCAAACATACGTCCTCCTCAAGACTGGCACTATTTTTTTTTTCTTGTACCTTGCACTGAACAAGGTAGGCGAGTGAATGTAAGGTGGTGAGTGGAAACGTTTTGGACAAGTCTAGTCTGCTGTTTTGTCGTGATTTTTTTCTCACCAAACAATAAGGATGTCCGTCACCACCGGCAGAATGACTTGTGGGCTAGCTCAGCTGAATGTAGTGATACCTTTGACTTAGGGCTCGTTCACACGGCCGTGGGTTGGTTCCGCATCCGAGCTGCATATTTTGCGGTTCGGGTACAGACCCATTCACTTCAGTGGGGCCGCAAAGATGTGGACAGCTCCGTTCTGTGGCCTTTTGTGGACAAGTATAGGCATTTCTATAATGGGCCACCCGTTCTGTTCCGCAAATTGCGGAAGGCACACGGTTAGCATCCATGTTTGCGGACCGCAAAACATGGCACGTTCGTGTGAACGAGACCTTAGAGATATGTTGATTCGTTCTGGAGGAAAAAATTCCTGCTTTCTCCACCATGACAGGACCAGGTTTTTGCATAGTCATCTCGCCTGGCTGTTTCAGTCAAGGAGATGTAGGGGCTGGCAGAGGAAGCAGGAGAAGAAGGTGCATGTAGACGCTTGGGCCCACCCTCAGTGCACTTAACGGCTCATTTGCATATGGATTCAAAGTACTTATTCTCCAGATTGAAGCAACGGATCCCCAAGTGAAAGGTACCATTACATTCGGCTAAGCTAGTTGTACAAGGTATTGTGCCTGGTTTTCTTGGTGACAGATTCACTTTAACAGAATGGATGCTTAAAGTTGTGCTGTGACACTACTAGAAGTGTTATGCCTGGCTGCTTATCCAGTCCGCCGATCTACATACCATATAGAATTGATTGATGGCTCCAGGTATTTGTTACTGTGTTCCCTAGACAAACAGAAAAATGGTTTCAATAAAGTGGTCTTATGTCTAATTATTTCTATGCATCCTTCTATTACACCTGAAGCTTCAGCATGGTTCATATTGCTGCCATTTATGTAACACTAGAATGTAGGACGTTGGAGGCACACCTACAATTGTTAGGTGTGTAAGAGTGAATGAATGGGAAGAGACACTTGCTGCACAGTGAAGTCATGACACTGAAAAGTCCGCTTCAAGTTACAGAGGCTCCTGAAACTCTTAAAGGGAGTCTGTCTTTCGTATTAAAGTGTCCTAAGATGCCCTTAGTAAAATGTTGTCACTTTCTTAAATCTCATATTGACCAGCTCCACGGTTCCTCACTCTGACTAATAGGTTATATATAGAAAAGAGTTGCTCTGTAGAGGAGCTGTCACCTCTCCTGACATATCTGTTTTAGTAACTACTTGCTTTCCCCTTGTAATACCAATTCTGGGGCCTCTATTATGACTGTGTGCGCTATCATTCCTTTATAGAAATTTATGAAGGAATTTTTAGCAGCTTACAATGAAGGTCCTGATGGGTGTTACCAGGGGCATAGCTAAGGGCTGATGGGCCCTGGTGCAAGAGTTCAGCTTGGAGGCACATAGCCTTTGTGCTGCCTGAGGCAAAAATGAAAACGGCACATTCTTGACCTTACCCTGTCTCTCCAGCCAGAGGTGTAACTTGACCTGCATGCACTTTCTATAACACCAGTGTCTTCTTATGTGGCACAAGGGTCTTTGTGCCCGGCAGGCTCCTGGGCCCGGTAGCGACTGCTACCTCTGCACCCCCTATAGCTACACGCCTGGTGTTACCAGTTGGAATAATAAAGGAATAGCACATCTTAAAGTCATAAGAACAGATGTTCCAGAACAGTCATGACACGGGAATTGAAGTAGCTACTACATCAAACATGTCAGGAGAGGTGACAGCAGTCAATGGCTGAATGACTTAGCCATAAAATTGTGCCGTCACTGTCATTGGCTGCTGTGGGTGACTGTGTCTTGCTAACATGTGGCCATACCATTAGGCTGGATTCACACGAGCATATACCAGTATTATCCATTTGTGGCATTTATGCGAGTCGTGATCCTATGATGCTGTGAGTTCAGGTCAGTTAGACCCGCAGTCAAGCTGTGGCGTGAGAATAACACTTGTGTTCCAGCAGATACTTGTGTGAACAGAGTCCCTAAAATCCACTTGTGTCATTTCTGAAGCTCTTATCAGTGTAACTATAAAACAATGGTAGGATGTATGTCTTTATGAAAATATGACTGGGGCTACAAGGCAATCTGCACTACCAATGCCCACATTGTAATAGTTCAGCCACCGAACTGAATGGGGTCACAGCAACTTGTGAGTCACGCTGTGACCCCATTCAGTTCAATGGCTGCCCTGCTACACAGCAACCTTCGGCACTCAAAAGATGCCATGGCCGAAATCACAGTGTATTCCCTGCTGCCATAACAATGTAGCCCAGCTAAACAGTGCAGTCTTAATTAGCTTATTGGAGCCCTCTGTGGCGTGTACAGTCTCACATGGCACTCGATCAAAGTGCAGCTGCATCACAACCGTGGCATGACTATGCAGTGTGGTCAATTGTACCCTTGGTCTGGTAACAGTGGTTATCAGAGTGGTTGGATTGAATTTTCAACCCATCCAGTCCTTTTTCAACATAAGATCTGCCAGGGATTTATGTTCACTTGCCTCAGGAAATATAACGTAGGTTTTGGCCCCATTATTGTTCAGCTAACAGATAGGTTTCTCTTCATAGAACTGGTGTCACATGTGGTGTAAATGCTGCAGATCTTTCTATGGAAAATCTGCAGCCTTTACAATACCAGCAAAGTGTATGAGATCTCTGAATGCTGCAGAAAAAACCCACAGTGTAAACTGCACTGTGCGTCTTCAATTCCCAGGATTTAAATTTATGCTATGGGTTTTACATGTCACACGGGAGCTCTGTGGTTAGCACTGGTGCCTTGCAGTACTTGGGTCCGTTGTTCAAATCTGACCAAGGACAATATCTCTCCGTGTTTACGTGAGTTTCCTCCTGGTACTACAGTTTGCTACCCTCTCCAAAGACCTACTTATAGAGAACTTAGTTTGTGAGTAATGATAATGTCTGTAAAGCGCTGTGGAATATGTCTGTACTATGTGAGTAAAGCTACTTTCACACTAGCATTTCTATTTTCCGGTATTGAGATCCATCATAGGGAAAAATCCTTCCGTTTTGTACCCATTCATTGTTAAATGGGTATTCCCATCTCACAACTGTAGTTTGTATAGTTAGATATAGCCATACTAATATTATTACTAATAGAATGTATTTATATAAAATGTACCGTTTAGAAGATTTGACTATTTGTATATCCATTGTCCCACACACATCAGTCAGGCCGTTGCCCCTAGTTACGACCACCGTGGCCATGTAGTAGTGGTGGCCGGCTTGCTCTTGTTTAATCCCGCTCTGAGGTAACTGCTGTATTGTGAACGCACATGGTATGAGCATGTGGAGACACATCTTTGGGTACTTTCACATCTGCGTTTTGGACGCAACCCGTCCACAACGCAATGGTCAGGATCTGTCCAAAACCCAGACTTTATAAATGGATCCTGCCCCATAGAGATGAATTGATCTTGGAACAGGATCCGTTTCTCTGCATTTTGGAAGCGCAGACAAAAATGCTACAACCCTAAGTTGTGTCTGCGCATGCTCATGAAATGTGCGTTCACAATACAGCAGTTACCTCAGAGCGGGTTTGAACAACAGCAAGCTGGCCACCACTAGTACATGGTCGCAACTAGGGGCAACGGCCTGACTAATGTGTGTGGGACAATGGATATGCAAATAGGGAAATCTTCTAAATGGTACATTTTATATAAATACATTCTATTAGTGATAATATTGGTATGGCTATATCTAACTATACAAACTACATTTGTGAGATGGGAATACCCCTTTAATGGGGACAAAACATAACTTAACAGAACGGGATGCTCCAAAATGCATTCCGTTCCATTGCATTCTCATATCAGAGAGTAATCTGCAGCAGCTTTCTTTCCGTCATGGGATGCGGAGCAAGACAGATCCGTCATTACTTTTTTAAACGCCATTGCACCTAAATTTGGGCACGAGTGGTGCTTTTCCATCCTACGTCCTCTCCACTTTTGAAAAAGGGCATGGCAGGGCCATCAGCACCCGCTCATTTATCATCATTTACATCAATTTTCTGGAGTAAATGATAATCTATGCCAGCTCACAATCTAGGAGTGTGGACAGCTGGAGGATGTGCTTAATTTATGATGAGGCCTGCGTCTGGTCATAAATTAAACACATCCTCTGGCAGCAGAGTGGATATCAAGACCAGTGTACAGATGCCGCTCTTGATAAATGACCCCCAAAGTGTTTTGTTTTTCATGGAGTTTTTTGCTTTTTAAAAAATAAATAAAAATCTGCGTGTGAAGAAAGCCTATAAAGGGTTTTCAACAAAAACATTGACTAGGGGAGAGAGAAAATGTGAAATAAGCAATATTTTGCCATTCATTGCCACTGTGGTGTTCCCCCACCGGTCAGTGATTGGCTGTAGCGGTCACATAGGTACACAGCCACACCATCTGTAAAGAGAAACTGGAGGGAAGGCAGAAGAATGAACAGGTAAGGCTGGTTTCAGACCCGTGAGTTCCACGGTCCGGATGCTCAGCGCAAGTATAAGACCTCTCCCGTGCTGAACTCCCAGCGCTGCCGGGGTCACATAGCATTATATTGATTTATGATGCTGTGTAACCCTTACAGTTCTGGAATGTATTAGATAACACTAAAAGCATTATGTCCCAGACCTCAATATAATGCTATGCGGCCCCGGCAGTGCTGGGAGGTCAAGACGGGAGCTACACTACGAGTCCGGAGCATGACAGTCACTCGTCTGAAAGGGGCCTAAGGCTACTTTCTCATGCGTGCTTTTCTTTTCCATGCTGGACAGAAGAATGCTGCAAGCAGCATTTTTGAGTGCGTCATGGGGTGGCTCTGGCATGAAACACAATGTTAATCAACGGTGCTGGACCTGTTTTCTCGGACACAAAAGAAAACAGATCCGGAACCTTTTGAATTACAATGGTTTTAGTGACGCTATTTTAGAAATAATACAACCGGATCAGTTCATAATGGATGCAGACGGTTGTATTATCCTAACTGAAGCATTTTTGCTGATCCTTGATGGATCCAGCAAAAATGCAGATGTGAAAGTAGCCTAACACTGCTTTTATTTATTTTATTACATTTAGTCCCCTTGGAAAACCTGTTATCACCTGTATACCTGATCAGTACATACAGTGGTATATTTCTGTGATGGATGCTCTTAAAAAAAAAAGAAGTTATCCAAATACGACACCTAGTGGGTAGCCATTGTAATTGCAGCTTCTAAATTTACAAGATTACTCCACCCAATATCCACCTACTAGCTCAAAGATTAGCTCAGGAACATACATGCATTGCATTTCATTACTTTAAGGTGGACCCAAAAATGGTGCATCTGCATGTGATCACGCTTGATTCACCTCCACTGCGTCTCCTTGTGAATTACCTGTTTGAAAATTTGGACTTTCGCACCTTTGGACTGTATTCACATGTGGACTTTTTAATATTCAGATTTTATTCTTTTAGTATACGGGATTTAAAGTAGGATCTAGGGTAGAGCTACATGGCGATTTTGGCTGTGACGTGTCCCGGGGCTGCCATAGGAATGAATGGATTCACAGTGTGATTGGCATGTTTGCTGTGACATGCAAATTTTTGTGATTTTTAAAAGGTGATGCTACGCGTTACAGCTGTGCTGTGTTCTGAGTGTGGCTAAAAACTGCATGTGGTTTTTGCAACAAAAATACCTGGGGTTATTGTGCATTTTCTTCAAGCAAAGGAAGAAAACGCAAAAAAATGCGTTCACTCCAGGAAACATGCTCTTTGTGGCAGCATCAGCAGTGGATTTGCAGTATTATAATGATTTATAATGTGAATTCCTTCCTGACCGTGAGCCTGCTGAACTGTAGTCACATAATGCTGTGACTATAGTTCAGTAGACCCACGGTGAGACAGGTATTCACAATATCATATCATCATGATGCTGTGAATCCACTTCAGATGAGAAGTGTTCATTCTGGGAAATATCGCTGCCACACAGCGTGTTTCCTGGAGTGCACCACACCTCCCCCATGCTATGTCAGAAGTGAAAGCGGTCAGGTCTTCTCATATTATAGTAAACAATCCTCCTTTGTTTATCTAGGACTCAAAAGAACCTTAAAGGGGTTGGCCACCCTAAGTATCAAAAATCCAAAATCCCCCCAGACAATAGCCAACACTATGAAGTATTTCTCAGGTGACATGTACTGGCTGTACGTCATTTATCTAACCTGTTCACCATGACACTTCCCTGGAGGAGCTCCCTCAGACAGGCTGTGTGGGAGGAGTGGGAGGAGCAGCTGCAAAGTGAAAGTAACAATCCCAGCATGCACGGCAGCAAGCATGTCTAGAGGAGCAGTCACATGACCTCCCCGCCCACCTGTGTTCCCATAGAGACAAGAGCCCCTTAGATAATATCAATAACCCAGTTATCAGTGAATAACTGTTGTACAGACATAGCAATAGAAAGAACGCCCCAGTCCCAACAGTAAAGGAGGGGGGGGGGGTGTTACCCTTTTCATAAATTTGCTGTGGGGCCCAGTCTTTTCTAGTTGTGCCATTGGATGTAAGCCAAAAACAGAATGAGGGGGGAGTTATTTCCCTTGTTCCTAAAAAGTGGTGTTAAAAAGTTGCAAACTATGGGACAGATTTATCAAAACTAGTGTAAAGGAAAACTGGCTTGGTTGCCCATAGCAACCAATCAGATTCCACCTTTCATTTTTCAAAGATTCTTTGGAAAATGAGGTGGAATCTGATTGGTTGCTATGGGCAACTAAGCCAGTTTTCCTTTACAGCAGTTTTAATAACTCTCCCTCTATGTGTTTGCAAATTTTTAACTGCGCTTTTTTTTTTATTTTAAAGGGTGTGACAATGGCAGAGACAGGGTGTGACCAGTCATCCCAACAAATTTATGTTCATTTTCACCAGTTTTCTGACTCAAATGAAGCCAGAAATCTATGGCAGCTCTGAGCTGTCATAGATTTCTGTTTAGGTGCACGGACTGCACAAATCGATCTGCTGACATACAGAGGAGCCTCCTGTCTATCATCATACGACCTGCTCCCAGCTGACAGCCCATCAATCATCTATGAATATATGACTACCCTTCATCTGGGAAAAAAGGGAAAATGAGTGTAGTCAAATAGCTATATATAACGTACAGGGGGGTCACAAGTCACTATATATAAAGTACAGGGGGTCACACTTCACTATATATAATGTACAGGGGGGTCACACATCACTATATATAATGTACAGGGGGGTCACACATCACTATATATAATGTACAGGAGGGTCACACATCACTATATATAATGTACAGGAGGGTCACACATCACTATATATAATGTACAGGGGGGTCACACATTTGTATATACAGGACATACACTAGGATTGCTCACACTTTGTTGTCCACAGCACCTTCCTGGCTCTGCTACATCACTGCAGTCAGTGAGGTACATCACAGATTATCCTCAGTTTCTCTTCCTCTTGCAAAGTTTCTTTATTTCAGCTTCTAACAAGTTTCTCTGCTAAGCCCCTTCAGCCCTGTATAGTCAGGACTGCAGTCACAGCAGAAGGAAACTTCTCTGACACAAGCAGAGTGCCTTTAGGACCCAGGAGCAGCACACTCCTTCCATGGACTAGTGCATGTGCAGGCATGGACAAGCCAGGCAGCTATGAGAGCAGCACTGAGGAGGCGTGGCTTCCAATAGCAAGGGAACCAGGCAGATCTGCTGCAGAAGATATATGAGGAACGTTATTGTCTGCCTGCTTTCTTTAGAGTTTTAATAAGTGCTAACAAAGTGGCCAACCCCTTTAATGAAGTCACTCCAGTCCTCCACCTATTATTCTAAGGCTGCATTCACACGACATGTGACACATGTCCATTTTAAGAACAATGGCAGTCTATGGGGTTGTTCACAAGTCAGTTTTTTTGATGACCAGTGAATAACGGATGTCAAAAAAATAAGACATGTTATATCTTGCCCATTTTCACTGACAGACAGCCCCATGGGACCATTTTTAATATCCGTTTCTCAGAAAGGCATTAGTAAAAAAAATAATAATAAAAAAAATGATAGTTTATCCGTTTTTTTAATGGACATTTTTTTCATTGTCGTGTGAATGCAGCACTAGGATAGGTTCACATCTACGGCATGCTGCCCTGGCACAAATGTCCGCTGGAACAAAAACCATTGTGTATATGCCAGAAAAGCGGCCAGATCCCATCATAGTCAATAGGGATCCAGCGGTACGCATTCCTATCCGGCAACCTCATATTCAGCCATGACTATATCAGACTACCAGATTCCAAACACTATTGTGAATGTAGCCTAATATGGATAATTTTGCAGATAAACCCTTCCCTGTGTAGTCCGATTGAGAACTTTCATCTCTCTAGGATTACTGCTACAGAAAGACAATATTTTGTACTTTTTAATCGCATAGGACTGTCCAAAAAGATAAAAATCATACAATAAATGTTTATGTAAATATGGAATATATGAAAAAGTACTTTCTACCAGTCCCAGACAGGTCCCTTTAAGCCAGGGATGCCCAACCTGCGGACCTCCAGCTGTTGCAAAACTACAACTCCCAACATGCTCAGACAGCCTACAGCAGGGCACGGTGGGGTTGTAGTTTTACAACAGCTGGAGGGCCGCAGATTGAGCATCCCTGCTTTAAAGGGTTTCTGTCACCAGAAATCACCCTATTAAACCAAGTGTCATTTGCAATGAGCAAATGACACTTGATGACAGTAATGTTAGTCTCATATTTCTCCGTCCAGCAGTTTAGCCAAAAAACAGGTTTTTATAATATGCAAATGACCTCCCCTAGGTGCAGTAGGCGTGAACCTACACCTAGGAGAGGCCGTAATAACGCCTCTTACCACGCCTCCGTAGCGCTGATTGACAGGGCCGGGCAGCCAGCTCTTTCGGCTCCCGGCCCTGTACGATCCCGAAATCCCGCGCACTGCGGTAGTACATCCGCGCATGCGCGTTGAGAGCCGGCGGCCGCCCGGGTCCCGGCTCCTTCACGCGCGGATGTACTACCGCAGTGCGCAGGCGCGGGATTTCGGGATCGTACAGGGCCGGGAGCCGAAAGAGCTGGCTGCCCGGCCCTGTCAATCAGCGCTACGGAGGCGTGGTAAGAGGCGTTATTACGGCCTCTCCTAGGTGCAGGTTCACACCTACTGCACCTAGGGGAGGTCATTTGCATATTATAAAAACCTATTTTTTGGCTAAACTGCTGGACGGAGAAATATGAGACTAACATTACTGTCATCAAGTGTCATTTGCTCATTGCAAATGACACTTGGTTTAATAGGGTGATTTCTGGTGACAGAAACCCTTTAAACAATCTAAAACGAGACTGGGACTACACAGCAATTTTAGCTGCAAAAGTGTTGAATTTTTTGAGATTCTGGGGTCGTGGTAATTTACACGTCATGCTGTGACTCTATTCAGTTGAATGGCTGCAGTGCTACACATTAATCATTGGTCACTTAAAGGGTTTCTGTCATCATGTTTGACCATATTAAACCAGATGACATTTGCAATGCGCAAATGTCACCTGATGTCTAATATGATCTTTTTAAGATCCGTGTCCCCATTTTCTTAAAAAAACTACTTTTGTAATATGCAAATTACCTTTACTAGGTGCAAGGGGCGGTAACCCTGCACCTAGTAGCGCCGTTTTCCCCACCTTCTATATTTCGTTATCAGCGCTGATTGACAGGGCCAGGCTGCTGGCCCTGTCGGCGCTGCAAATCCCGCGCCTGCACCGTGGGCCCGTCGTTCGGCGCAGGCGCAGTGAGTGCAGCTGGCTGCCGGGCTCCCCGCTTCCTCACTGCGCCTGCGCTGCCTTCTCTTCCGGGTGTAGTGTGACGTCATCGGCGCAGGCGCAGTGAGGAAGCCGGGAGCCCGGCAGAGGTCATTGTACAAGGAAAGAATAGAAAAGTTCTGACAATCACCCTTTGTCTTATCTATACACAGAGGTGATATCATTACAGGGATATGAATAACAGATAGGCAGGTAGCTGCAGGAGACTGATCTGTACAGAACAAAAAGTGGCTCCTATTTTTAGGCTAGTGGCCAGTGCAAAAACTGCAGGATTTTATGGTTTTTATATAAAGAAAGGTATTGACATGGAAAATCAAAAGTAACATCATCAAGAATTCAATGCAATGTAAAGATTGAAAGCAGAGGAAGACCTGATCCAATTCCTGCAGCAATACCACTGCGAAAACTGCCCTATTTCAGGTGGTTATAGTGGGGGGGGGGGGGGGGGGGGGGGGGGGGGGTTACCCCTGCTCCTAGAGGCTCCATTTGTCCACCTTCAAAAACGCCCCCTCTCTCTTGATTGACAGGGCCAGGCAGCTTTCTCCATCTCCTGCCGGCCCTGTCCGCGATCCAAATCCCGTGCCTGTGCCGTGCATCCTTTATTCCGTGCAGGCGCAGTGAGGAAGCCGGGAGCCTGGTAACGCCCCCCCCCCCCCTAGAGGCTTATTAGCATAAAATAAAAGTTCATTTTATATAAAAACAGGGGCAACAGTAACTACAAGAGATATATATTTGGAATCAGGTGATATTAGCACATCTCTAATGTCAGCCTGATTTATACCCCCAAAACTGGTGACAGAAACCCTTTAAAGGGGTTTTCCAACCTCATAAAATCATGGCATTTCACTAATATATGCCATTACTTTTTGATGATGGGGGGGGGTTCTGTCTGTTGGGAACCCCACTAATCCTGAGAATTCAAATGAATGAAGCTGTACTGCAGTTCCCTGCACAGTGGGTGGTGTAGACTGCAGTGAGGAACAATGGAGGAGGCCTAGCACTTAACCTGCACTGCATTGCTTTTATCTGGAAGAGAATATGGTGAGAATATACATAAAAACATTTTTCCCCTAGTTTGTTTCCGATTGTATATTTTTTATTCCTTACATTATTTGGCTTTGTTCACATCCCAACATATACATTAAAGGAGTTGTCTGAGATAACTACAAATCTTGAACAAGCTCCCAAATGGTCCAGCTCTGCCACTGCTTGTTTACTGTGATGGTGATCTGCTGCAGCCAATCACTGTCTTCTGTGGTAGGCCACTGAGAACAGTGAATGGCTTCAGCAGTCACACACCATAGTTTGTAAACAAGCAGAAGGACTGGGCCAGTGGCAAAGAGAACAGCAAGTATAGCGTTATATTTTTTATTCTAGACTATTCTGTCTGAGATTTTTAATTTAATTATCTCCCATTAAGCATATGCATCTGATATAGGGTCCCATTGTAAAAAATAAATTATACTGTGCTCTATACTTTTTCCTACTGGATGGTGTTCTAGGGAATAGTGTAGTCTACTATATTCCTTTTTTTATACTGACATATATCAACCTTGTGGAGGCCAAAAGGACACTTTTTTGGGAACTATCTGGCTAATGTAACCTTTCAGTCATGTTAAACATGTATGTTGGGAGCTTTCCTGGCACACATGCCAAACTGTGATGTGCACTTAGCCTTATAGTGGCAGCCATCTTGACTTACCTGCTGCAAAAGCAATCCACTGTATTGTCCCTTTAATATGCTGCCTGTAAGTAGTACAATGTACTCTGATCCATGTTAAGAAAAATAAGTTTTTTTTATGATAGATTCAATTTAAATGGATGTTTTTTAAGCCTATACTATTATTTAAATGTTTGCAACAGGCTATATCCCCACTGAAAGGGAACCTGTCACCATAAAAATGCAGTGCAATTTGCAGGCAGCATGTTATCGAGCAGGAGGAGCTGAGCAGATTGATATATAGTTTTGTGGGAAAAGAATTAGTAGAACGTGTACAATAGAGTTGCATTGGGTATCAAAGTATTAAAGGGATTGTCTCACTTAGGTAAGTGGCATTTATCATGTACAGAAAGTTAATACAAGCCACTTACTTACTATATTGTTATTATCCATATTGCTTCCTTTGCTGGCCGGATTCATTTTTCTATCACATTATACACTGCTTGTTTCCATGGTTACAGACCACCCAGCAATCCACCAGCGGTGGCCGTGCTTGCACAGTATAGGAAAAAGCACTAGCCTATGTGAGCTCCAATTATTCCGGCCACCAGAGAGGCTGATGCTTTTTCCTATTGTGTGCAAGCACGACCACCACTGATGGATTGCAGGATGGTCGTAACCATGGAAACGAGCAGTGTATAATGTGATAGAAAAATATTTCCAGTCAGCAAAGGAAGCAATATGGACAATCACAATACATTAGTAAGTACCTTGCATTAACTTTCTCTATGTGATAAATGCAACTTACTGAAGTGAGACAACCCCTTTAATACTTTTACTATTTAACTATACTAGGCTGCGCAGCCTACGGTAGTATCAGTTACAGAACATGATACGTGCCGCTCTCAGCACGCACCATGTTCTCTTCAGCAGCACTGTGGAGAAGGCAGTCTCTCTCTCTCACTCCCCACTGTGATGCAGCCGCTGCCACCAATGGGGATATAGCAGGAAGGTAGAGAGGAGGGGCTGGGGCCACTGCGCCACCAATGAATGTAAAACACATGAATTTATAGGAGGCAGCGGCTATTAACCCCTCAGATGCCCCCCCACCGATATAATAAATTATGCCCATTGGTGGCACAGTGCACCCTCTCCCCCCCAGTATAATAAATTATGCCCATTGGTGGTGCAGTGCACCCTCTCCCTCTTAGGCAGTGTAATCGCCACAGCAGTGTAATCACGGAGCTCCAATCCATTACCATGGCAGCCAGGACTCTACTGCAGCCCTGGCTGCCATGATAAGCTCCCTGCTGCTGTGTGAAGTCCTATTCACCCTAATAGAGCTCTATTATGGTGAATAGGACAAGGGTTCTAGCCCCTAAGGGGGCTAATAGTAAATAAAACAAAGTTTAAAAAAAAACACCAAAATACTAAAAGATTAAATCGCCTGCTTTCCCAATTTTACATATAAAATTTACAAACCGTAAAAAATAAACATATTACTTATTACCACGCCTGAAAAAGTGAGAACTATTAAAGAGGCTCTGTCACCACTTTGCAACCTATGTATTTATATACATAGGCATGTAGGTGTTGTAATCCTCTCCCCAGACATACCTTCAAATTGCAGAGCCAAGCAGCGATTCTTCCAGAAAAAGAACTTTTATAAATATGTAAATGAGGCTTTGGAGCACCGGGAGGTGTGCTCTTTCAGTCTGAGCACTGCTTCATCAACGCCCTCCCGGCTCCAAAACCCGCCCTGCAGCCTTTATTCCCACCCCTCCTGTCTCAGATGGACAGTGCTAGACCCTTTGGTCTAGCGCTGAAATCTCACGCCGGCGCATGAGTTGTACGCTTGCAGTGCCGAACACGTTCGCGTTCAATGTATTGCGTACGCGCCGTCACTTCTCTGAACCAGGAAGTGACGGCGCGTTCAGAAGATCAGCTGAGCGGAGCGTACACAATACATTGAACGCGCTTGCAGTGTTCGGCACTGCAAGCGTACAACGCATGCACCGGCGAGAGATTTCAGCTCTGGACCGAAGGGTCTAGCACTGTCCATCAGAGACAGGAGAGGCGGGGATAAAGGCTGCAGGGCGGGTTTTGGAGCCGGGAGGGCGTTGATGAAGCAGTGCTCAGACTGAAAGAGCACACCTCCCGATGCTCCGAAGCCTCATTTACATATTTATAAAAGTTATTTTTCTGGAAGAATCGCTGCTTGGCTCTGCAATTTGAAGGTATGTCTGGGGAGAGGATTACAACACCTACATGCCTATGTATATAAATACATAGGTTGCAAAGTGGTGACAGAGCCTCTTTAAAGTATTAAAAAATATTCTCTATGCAGTGAACGCCATAACAGAAAAAAAAAAAAAATCAATCTGCTTTTTTGGTGTTTTTAAATTTTTTTTGAGTGGTATTAAATGGTATCGAGTATCGCAATACTGTTTTATGGTATCAAAATCTAATGAAAATTTTGGTATTGTGACAACCCTAGAGTACAATATTCATTTAAATCTCTGCTTATTCTGAACTTAAGGCCAGAAACACATGAGAGTTCAATGCAAGTGAAAGGTCCCGTTCTGACCCCTGCTCACAGCATTATACTGTATTACACCGACAGAATTATGTAGTATATTCCAGGACTCTAAATCATTATAATGCTGTGTGATCCTGTCAGAGGAATGGAGATCAAAACAGGACCTCACACTGAACTTGCTCATGTGTGTCTGGCCTAAGAGTCATGATCCTATTTAATGAACGACAGATAACTGCATACAAAGACTTCTAAGCTCAGAATGAGCAGAGATTTACATGTTATACAGAATCTGCTCAGTTCCTCCTGCTCTATAACATGCTGCTTGCAGACCATTGGATATGCACTATGATAAAGGTATCTATAGAGCCATGAACATGTTATAAAGCATGAACGGAAGCAGTGCATTACTGTATACAGGACCACAGCTCTTGCATTCTCACTAGCTTCATGTATCTACAAGGAAAAAGTTTCTTCATTTATGAACTTGGCTTCAGCTGCCTTCTGCCTTCAAACAAGAGGATGCTAGCTGCCATAGCCGAATTCAAGCTGTCAATGCCTGGTACAACAGGAATGAACAGTCTCCTGCCCCTTGATTTTTCAGCCAATAGTAATGACTCCAAACTCAGTCCGTGTGTCTCTCCCCCAATCACAAGTGCACTGGGGCCCCTGGCCCATGGTTCATAATATCTTTGAAGAGGAATGTTAGGAATCTCTTGTACTTTGTTATCCTCACCATCTTCTTCATCACTGGATGAGTAATAGTCATCTTCTTGTATTTTATGTAGCCTCCTGGGATCAGTAGAAATCCAGCCATAATCAATAGCTTTATTAGAAGAAGACGTGGTCTCAGTAGGGATGTTCTGCCAGAAGTGATCCGCCAGAAATACTCTGGTGTCTTCCGTGAGATAGTTAGAGACAGTGTCCCAGTCCAAGCTGGTGATTATTGGCAAGCGAAAATGGGCTCCCATGCCTGCTCTGATAACTTTAGGTTCCCAAGCATCAACACAACCTATAAAAATACAGAAATTAGTTTCCAGTAACTCATCTAAGGACAAGATAGTGAATAGCTACAGTTATAACCAATCAAGAGTATGGAGTATTCTGTATCTGTTGGATTCCAGGTTTAGAAACCTTAGAAGTGTGGTTTCAGATTTCACACCTGGGGTCAGCAACCTTTAAATGTATAAAGTATACCAGTGGTGGCAAACCTATGGCACGGGTGCCAGAGGCGGCACTCGGAGCCCTCTCAGTGGACACCCGCACCCTGTCAACCAAGTCTATAGTGCACCAATATGCCTTAGACTTGTCCTGCCATTCCTCAGCACAGGGTGCACTATGAACAGCACAGGCAGTGCACTGAATGTAGGCAGGCTATTATAGCTAAATGATAAAGTACATGGAAGATACACTATACTGGACTGTAGTATTTAGGTTACATTGCTGTGTTGGCACTTTGCGATAAATAAGGGGTTGTAGGGTTGCAGTTTGGGCACTCTTCCTCTAAAAGGTTCACCATGACTGAAGTATACCATATATAAGGTGGCTTACTTTGTGCCAGAATTTTGAAGAACATTGGCCCAGACTTACTAAAGATAATGTAGTCATAGATAGGCTGTCTAGACCTGCACCAATCGTATCACATGACCCCACCCCTTGTAGAGGGTGTAGAAAAAAAAAAAAAAAAAAAGTATAGAAACTGTAAGGGGAGATTTATCTAAACTGGTGTAAAGAAAAACTGGCTTTGTTGTCCACAACAACCAATCAGATTTCACCTTTCATTTTTCCAGAGCTCCTTTGGAAAATTAAAGGTGGAATCTAATTGGTTGCTATGGTCAAATTAGGACAGTTTTCCTTTATACCAGTTTTGATAAATCTCCCCCTAGATGTGGCAATTTGCGCCAGTTCTTAGACAAATTATTGATGCAGCCACATCAGTAAATCTAGGCCATTGTTGTCACATCTTGTTGCCGGACAAAGTAAAGTGTCTTAAAACAATAAATGTGACGCAAGGAGTCTACACCACTTTGACTACTTTGCTTTCTGTGGCCCTTGAGACAGACTGGTTCTTAAGTCCTCCAGTCACAAATAGAATTGTACACCAATTACTGACTGGAATTTAGAGTCTGATTAGACGTTACCTCCAAGATTTTATAATCTCTGGATATGGGGTTAAGTGGTAACATCACTTCAGTTGAAGTGTGACACCTTCAGCCAGCTGACGTCATGTCATGTCAACATAAGAGGTGACAAATGCACCATTTCCTATTTTTCCATTCAGAGCCCAAATGCAGATCCTGAAAAAACCCTTTAAAGAACATCTGTCAGCAGATCTGTACCTATGAAAATGTGAATGTGAACAAAAATATGAAAAACCGATGCATCAATCTACGGAATAAGGCCTCATGCACACAAACGTATTTTATTTCTGTGTCCATTCCGTTTTTTCGCAGCTAGGATGCGGACCCATTCATTTCAACGGGTCAGCAAAAAATGCGGACAGCACACCGTGTGCTATCCGCATCCGTATATCTGTTCTGTAGCCCTGGACAAGGATGGGCATTGTTACAATGGATCCACACAAAAAAATTATAATAAAATGGATGCCATACGGATGTGATCCTTTTTTTTTTTTCTCTTCCGCACCGCAAATACGCATACGGTCGGGTGCATATAGCCTAGAGCAGAGTCACCAGAGTCCCACAGTATACAGCAGTGATAAGACACGTTCAGGTCTATACAAACCTTTTGTGAGCAAAACTTTACTGCAGCCAGCTCCAGCTGCACATCTCAAAATGGTGCCCAGGTTTCCTGGATCACGGATGTTGTCACAGATAAGAGACAGTGGTAAACTGTTCTGGACCTGGACATCAGGAAACTTCATCTTCACATGATCCGGTTTCCCAAAAATTCCTATGGAGGAAGTGAAAGTGTCATTTGGTGCCTGCAGTAACATTACAAGACCAAGCGTTGTACTGGAGGAAGATTTTGCCATGTATAACTTGATTTGTGCCACTGTATAAGCCATATGCGTGAAAAAACATATTCAAAACAATCTGCATTTTTTTTATTTTTTCTCAGACAGCTATAAAAAAAGGGTATTATGAGGTACATGATGTAGGACACTCATTTGGTCTTCATCAGGTAAGTGGAGTCCTATGGATACATGCTTGACATACAGTATATACCAGGGGTTTTTCCAGTGTACATGCTAAATGTATGGCTCAGCCACAGCACATATGGATTACTGTAGACCTATAGTAGTCTATAATAATCTTCTATGGTAGGGATTTTCTACCAGCGGCCCTCCAGCTGTTTCAAAACTACAACTCCTAGCATGCCCTAATAGCTGTAGGCTGTGCAGGCATGCTGGGGATTGTAGTTTTGCAACAGCTGGAGGGCTGCAGGTTGGGCATCCCTATTCTATGGGATAAACCATCTCTTACAATGCAAGATGACATTAAACAAGACCCATATACAAACAATACAACAGCATAAAATACAATGTTGCCCCACTCCTCCGGGGTTAACAGACTTTCATCCCATGTTGACTCACCCATTAGTCCTTGTGGCGTGACTACATCTGACCACATCTTAATATCTTCAAATTTCACTTTGATTAGGTTTGCCTTTTGCAGTTTCTCAATGGGCAGTGTCTTAAGCTGGTCAACTCTGCTGAAGAAGAGTGTTTGCAGGACGGCACCAGCATCTAGAGCGTCCACCAGCAGCCTCTGTCCTTCCAGCAAAACCTGTCCGTGGCGCTCACGAAATTTTTTGGACTTTGCAATTGTAACTACTTTGCTGTAGTCAAGGCATAAAAAAACAAAAACAGTTTTCAAAATCAGATTAAACGGTCGATGGGACTTTGTGAGAACAAAAGAAACAAGGACAATGAAGCAATGACAGGACAGTACATGAGCCCTGTCAGAGTATACATGTAGTAGGCATGAACAGCAGGCGCACAATATACGGGCACTGGCCATGTGCACTAGGGTTGTCAAGATGCCAAAATTTTGATTTAGATACCACACAAAAGAAAAATAAAAAAAACAAAAAAGCCGCGTGCATTCCGCATTTCGAGGAATGTCCAGCCCATAATAGAACAGTCCTATACTTTTTTTGGGAGGACAAGGTGCCTTAAAATGGCGAATAGCATGTATTTTTCCTGTTATTGCGTTCGCCGCATAGATTTTTTATAGTATGCATTTGTATTTAGAGGTTAATTATATTAATTGGTGGTGCAGTGGCCACAGGCCCCTCCCCCCTCTGTAGTCCATACCGCACAATCCCTCTCTCACACGGAGAGTGATTCCCACAAGGGACACTCCCATGTGAAAAGAGCCCTAAGTTGGCTGGTTAACGGTGTTGCGCACGACGAGCGCCGCTGTTATTGTCCCTCTATAAGCTTTTCCAAAGATGGGAAGCATGGTACTGTTCTAGACAGTGACTGTATACAAATTAACACTAGTGTCAATTTACTCATGTCAACCAATCAGGTCCCTACTCTCTTTTCCCAGTCTGCATAAGAGAAATGAGAGCAGAAATCTTATTGGTTGCTATAGGCAACTGCTTCACATTGAGGCTGACCTCGCTGGTACCTGAGTCTCTTATCACCCGCTGTGGCTCTGTCATACTTAAGCTCATATGTCTGATGCTTCTCCGCAGTAACATCCTGCATATCCGCGGGGCTCCTGTCCTTAGTGACAGGGTCATGTCGGTGCTTGCCGGGTACAGTTGCTTGGGTCACCGGCTCCTTCACGTCTTTAGCTCTCTTCTCTCGCTCATCACGGTGGCTTTCTGGAGGAATGACCCGCACCGGCTTCCTCCGCAGAGCACGCACATCCCGCTTCACCTGCACACTAATCGGGAGCCGTACAATTGTCAACCTAGAGCAGCCAAGCACGCTCCTCATGAGCGCCGCCATTTTGGCCCGTCGCACTTAATGACGTCAGCGTCTACCGAGTAACGGCCATGTTGTGACTGGCAGAATGCAATTAGTGTACGGGCAGTAATGTGCTGTAGTTACAATACATTTTTTTATTATTGCTTTAGAGATAACGTAAAACAAGTACTAAACTGTAAATTGGGAGGAAAAAAGGATGGAAGAAGGGTGTGGTCTCCATGGTGATGACGCTTGACGTCATCAAGAAGCGCCGGCTGAGAGGCAGGTTGTGGAGTTGTTATTGTAGCTGTCAGAAATGGGTGGCAGGAGAGCCTTGCACTATGTCCTCAAAGTGGCTGATAGGCCTCAGACTGCACGATTCTTCCGAGATGTTCTTGGAATGAAGGTGAGAAGTGTATACTGATCAGACAGAGGACGCTTGGTTTGTATTTAGGACTAAAGCAAGGCTGGCCATTGGGATCTACATGTCCCACCATGCTCAAGTGCTGGGTAGGGGGCAGGAATTGAGCCAACCACACTCATCTGCCCACAGCCTGGTCCTTAGGCATGCATTCAGCTTCACCAACTTAACATTAGGGCTGGGGTCAGCAAACTCCAGCACCCAAGCTGTTGTGAAGCTACAACTGTACCTTTGAATGCAGTTTTTGTGGAACCGAAAGTAGAGGAAACTGGTAAAATGTCTCAGATTTCCTAAGCCAAAGCACATGTACCCTGATGACCACTTAAAGGGGTTGTCTGATTTCAGGAGGAAACCAAACGCATGTCATCCACCTTCAATAATGAATAGACTGATAGGGTACCTTCACAATCTGTGTGTGTGTGCGCCTCCCAACTGAAATTAAGGGAACTGATTTTATGTCGTGGAAAATTCTGCAACAAAATCTGCAGCATGTGAAGATACCCATACTTACATGACAGCTCCCAGGCTTCTCCTGTTCTCTTGGCAGGGCTCTTTTTACCCAGTTGCAGCAGTGATGTCACTTCGACAACATGTGACCACTACAGCTCATCGCTGGCCTCTTCAGTGCACCACTGAGGTCAGTGATTGGCTACAGCAGTCAGATCTTGACATGATGTCACTGTGGGAGCTGTCAGGTAAGTAAAGGTCTATTCTTTATTTCAGGAGGATCACACGTTGTTTGGTTTCCTCCTGACACCAGACATTCTTTACTTAAAGGGTTTCTGTCATCAGAAATCTTGCTATAAAACCTTGTGTCATTTGCAATGCGCAAATGACACCTGATGACAAATATGTTATTTGTATAGCTGTCTGTTGCGCCGTTTTTGGGAAAATTAATGTTTTAAAATATGCAAATGAATGTTCCTAGGTGCAGGGGGCGGTAACCCTGCACCTAGTATCGCCGTATCCCCACCTCTAAACCCTCCTCCGTACAGCTGATTGACAGGGCCAGGCAGCTAGTCCGAAATCCCGCGCCTGCGCAGTGTGAAAAACAATCCGCGCATTGAGGAAGCCGGGACCCGGGCGGGTGGCGGCTCTCAATGCACCTGCGTGGATTGTTATTCGCACTGCGCAGGCGCGGGATTTCGGACCAGCCCACAGAGCTAGCTGCCTGGCCCTGTCAATCAACTGAAGGAGGGTTTAGAGGTGGGGATACGGCGATAGTAGGTGCAGGGTTACCGCCCCCTGCACCTAGGAAGGTTCATTTGCATATTTTAAAACATTAATTTTTCCCAAAACGGCGCAACAAACAGCTATACAAATAACATATTTGTCATCAGGTGTCATTTGCGCATTGCAAATGACACAAGGTTTTATAGCAAGATTTCTGATGACAGAAACCCTTTAAAGGGAGTCTGTCAGCAGTTTTGACCATGCTTTACAGGGCAAACATACCTTTCATGGAGCTTTTCTCACCAGGAGTAGTGAGAATGTGAACTTATATTGTGCCAGATTTTGTTCATGCAAGTGCCAAGAGCAGGGCTTCACTGTAAAGTGCTTTTAGTATTGAGCGGCTTCACATCCCTTCAGCTCTGCTCTGAATGAAAACCGTAGTATCCAACCTGGAGCCCACCACAGCCACCACCATCAGAGCAGAGTGGAGGGGCTATGAAGCAGCTCAGAGTGCAGAGAGTACATTACAGGGGCGGATTGGCCATGGACCTTACAGGGAAATTTCCTGATGGGCCGATGCCCAGGAGGCCGCCTGAGCCCTCCTCATTGTGGGTCAGTGGAAGTTTTTGTTGTATTTTGTGATGGACTGTGGTATTTGGCTCTGTTGGGGCGGTATAATGTGCCACAATATGGTATTGCTGGCCCCGCCTTCCATCAATTTGGACTTCACTACAAAATGGGGCCACTTTTAGTATTTTTTCCAGGACCACTTTAAGTTCCCAGTCCGCCCCTGGTACTTTACGGTGAAGCTCCGCCATGGGTACTTGCAGGAGCAGAATCTGGCAGAATAAAACTACATATTCTTCCCGCTCCTGATGAGAAAAGCTCCACAAAAGGTATGTTTGTCCTGCTTTCCCCAGCCCCTACCTAGCGCTGTCAGTAGTTTAGCATGGTCGAAAGTGCTGACAGACTCCAGACCTTTTTGTCTGTACTGTTATTTCTGTGTTTTCTTAGATCATGACATCACATATCAAGGTTTATTTCTCTATAACTGTTTGCTGTGTCTATGTTCTTTTCGGAGGGTTATGGGTAGAATGCTGAAGGATAGGGATGCTTTTTGCACTAGCTGCTCAGTGTTCGTGCTTTGGCAGGACTGTACACATATGTACACAGCACACATATAACAGTCCTGTAAGACCATCTGTGTCACCCTATGGTGTCTTGGTGGAGTACTGTATTTCTCTCTATGCTATAGGATGCCATCATTTTTAATCTGAAAGGTTAACTCTATCTACTGGTATACTGTAGACATATTCTGTGTAAAGTGCAGCTATTTTAACCTCTTAAAATTGATTACTGGTGGACCCATTATTTAGAATACGTGGAAGATTCTCAATAACTAAAATCTCTACACAACACCAAAGGAGTTAGATTGCTGTAGGTCCCTTTGGTTTGATTTGAGTCCTAACAGGCATGTTAATGGTAATGGTAATGTCTGTTTCAGGTTTTACGTCATGAAGAATTTGAAGAAGGTTGCAAAGCAACTTGCAATGGGTATGGAAGATGAGATGTTACCGGCTACTGCTGATGAAGCAGGGATAATTACAGACATGCAAAATATCAAATGAAGAATATGAAACATAGTGAATCCATAAACTGCATCATCCTATGATTACATAGCCAGGAAGGTATCCCAAAGAAGAAGGAATAAGACCAAATGTGTGGTCCTTAGGTGGTATACCTCTAGGAAATTACTTAGGAAGATCTATGTATGCAGCTGTCCAAACCACAGGCAGCATGAAATAGCCTACAGGTGCTATGACGACACTGAACTATGTTTTAAAGGGAATCTGTCGCCAGTTTTATGCTGCCCTATCTGAGGTGTACAGTCGTTAATATCAATACTGAGGAGGTCCACTCTGAGCCATGCACTGGAGTCTTCTCAGTACAGAGCATGAGCTCAGAAGTCCTGATATTCAGGAGCTCCTGGTGAACACCCCCTGCAGATGATGGACAGCTCTCTTCCAATAGGAGGAAGGGGGATGTTGGGGCAGGGAGAGCCAGGAGCTCATGAATATGCGGGCGCCAGCTCTTGGATCACATTGGAGCTGCTCAGTTCAGCTTTTCGCAAAATAACTAGATAAATACAAGTAACGACCCAATGTTTTATCAAGTTCATTCTGCCCTCAAATAGGACAGTATGAAACTCATGACTGACTCCCTTTAAAGGGGTTTTCTGGTAAAAATGATTTTTTAATAAGTTCCCCTAACACTGCCCCTGAAACAGAAGACTCATAATTATGTGCCTCATGCCGCTCTGAACCCTCCATGCTACCTCCATCTTTCGGTCCCGGTGCTGCTTGTGGCCACGTCACTGCTAAAGCCAGTCATTGGCTGGAGCTGTGCATGTGACTATGCCCATAGCCTGTAGCAATGACTGTAAGATGGAGGCAGTGCAGAGGACCATAGCGGTGTGGAGTCTTTTGTTTCAGAGGCCATGGGGCAGGAACTTGTTAAAAACATTGTCCATCTTCTCCTCACCCATGCCATGTCACTCCCTACATAAAATAGGGAAAGTATATTGTGTAGTCAGAGCACCTAAAATAAGGTGGGCATTTATCAAGGCTTTTACACCACAAACAGTGGCATAAAAATGTTGCATGCAATATTTGCGGCCCTTCATGACACTTTTCTAAAGTGATGAGAAAAGGGGCTGTGGCAGGAAGTGGGCAACACAGCAGGGCTGGCACATTTACCGTTATTCACGCCAGTTTTCTGGTATCAATAAAGACAGAAATCTTTAGCAGGTAGAAGGCTGCTGTACATTTCAGTCTGTCACACAGGCATTTGGAGGATGCGACAAATCTATGAATGGCCTCTGCCTCTACACAAATTTGTAGCATCCTCTGGCTGCCCAAGGGGAATAAAGAACAGCACCGAAAACTCTGATCTTGATAAATTTCCCCCAAGTCCCTGTCAAATTGTATTGCTCTTTAGTTATACCAATATATGAGTGATTATACAGTGATACATGTGTCTTCTTCAGAAATGCTGCATAACTAGGCATATTTGTTCACAAGTAGTGGCAACCACAGTGGGGGCTGTATTAGTGGACTAATAGGATTAAATACTAACAGAAGAGGACAATTGAAGGACTTACGGTATATCTGCAGCTGATTTAGTCATACTTTCTTGCAATATATTTATAATTACTGTGTTTAACTACAACCTATTGTACATCATTTCAGCCCCTATGATGGGAAATGGAGTAAAACCATGATAGGCTATGGATGTGAAGACAGCCACTTTGTTGTTGAGCTGACCTACAACTATGGAGTGGGGGAGTACCGTCTCGGCAATGATTTTTTGGTATGCCTAATGTTTCATGGTGTTTCTCTGATTAACACGTAGGTGACATGTCTTATAGTTACTTTGGTTTAATACTAGTTGTTTAAACGTACGCTAGCCTTTTAATAAGTGAAATGAGACTCATTGCAGCAGCATTCAGAGCATTAAATTAACGTGAGCCTTAGTTTTCAAGGGACTAAAGTCTGTTCTGTTACTGTGTTTCATCAGGGGCTCACACTACAGTCCAGTCAAGCTGTAGTCAATGCAAAGAAGATGAATTGGCCACTTTCTGAAGTATCACCTGGACTTTTCCAGACTGAAGCTCCCGGAGGTTACAAGTTCTTTTTAGAAGACAAAACTCAACCCAACACAGGTAAACCCGGTATAACGCTGCCTTATGACGGCTGTAATACAAGAATTTTTTTTCACCTGAATTCAGACACAACACCTGGATTTCTTACGATTCACCAGAATCGGAGTTAGATCAGCATAGGCTTCCATAATGATAGAACTCAGGTTTTTTGGTATTGGGTGTGCAGGGGGTATGGGTGTAAAAATGCATGTGTATTATCATCATCTAAAAGCATCCTCAGGGAAGGTTCACACAGGCAAAAATACTTGTAGTAAACATCCAGTGAGTATTTTGCCTGTGGAAAGCTGAGACTGAGCCTCAACATTGTCTTGGTGGTTCTGCTGCAATTTGCATCGCTCCATTCAATAGGGATAATCAGTGTGTAACTACCTGGTGCAGGCTGTTCGCTCTTCCTGCATAGAAACAACCACACGATAAGGCAGCATCTGTCACTGCCCCCACTGAAAAAAATGGGAGGTAGGTGTGAGGCATTTTTTTTCCATGCTGATTCCAATGCAGTTTCTGTGGCAGAATCAGTATTAAAAAAACTCCATTTGAACCAGGCCTTATACCAAGAGTCAGCAAACTTCAGCTGTGAAACTACACTCCCAGCATGCAGGCTTGCTCGGCTGTTCTTATAACTCCCATATAAGTGTATGGAGTATACTGGGTGTTGTAGTCTCACAACAGCTGGAGTGTCGGAGGTTGCTGATCCCTGCCTTATAACTCTATTCTATCAACTTGATCTACCTTAAAAAAAACACAACTTAGCCTTTTTAGTAAGATATGTCACATTGTTTAGACTTCTAGACCTCTAAGCAGATCTAAGAGGATATTTTATTTGATATGCAATATTTTTACAGATCCAGTGCAGAAAGTGACTGTTGCTGTATCCAACCTGCAAAAGTCTACTGCGTACTGGTCTGACTTGTTAGGCCTCAGAGTCTATCATGAGGATAAGGCCAAAAAGAGCGTCCTGTTGGGCTATGCAGACAACCAGGTAGAGACATCTTCATTTTGTTTAGTTACGAGTTACTATTCTTAACTAGTTAGGAAACTTTGTATAGTTCACTGAAAACACAGATCTTTGATTTATATAGAAACAGTGTCCTGTAACTGATTAACTGGGCTATTTTATATAATTGCATCTAAAAACTGATGTGCAGTTTGGTTAATAGCAGCTGAAACAGAATACAGCGGACTCGTGGGGGGTCATTTACTAAAAACTGCCATTTCACATGCCTTTCTTAGTAAAAGTCCTGCTGTCAGATGATCCAACCACTTTATTAGGTGGCACACTTAAAGGGTTCAGAGCTGAACCTGGACATATCCCTGTTTTCACCCAGGCAGCCCCCCTCAAATGCTCTCCTTTGCCCTGTGCTTAATCCAAGGAGAACCTGGTACGTCACCGGATCTCCAAAAAAAGCCTTTGCCCTGCGCGATTAAGCACAGGGCAAAGGCTTTTTTTGGAAATCCGGTGACGTACCAGGTTCTCCTTGGGGAAAGCCAGGCGGAGGCTTCCTCATAGCAGTGAGCCCAGCACTAATGGGCGGGCTTTACCCGCTCATCAGAGCCGGTGACGTCACCAGCTACAGTGCCAGGTGGAAGCCTCAACCTATCAGTGTAAAAACGTAAACAAAAAAGCCCTTGCCATGCGAGATACAGCGCAGGGCAAGGGAAAGCATTGGAGCATGAATTGCTCTGATGCTTATATCAGAGGGGCTGCCTGGGTGAAAATGAGTTTATGTCCGGGATTAGCTCTCAACTCCTACCTGCAGCCCGCCTCCTCCCACCCACTTTTTGGAAAAGTGGTAAGCATGTTGGAAAAGCCAAAAAGTTGCAAATTTTGATAAAAACAATACTTGCAACAAAATTTGTGACTTTGCTAAGTGTCTCCTTTCTGAATAGGGCAGGTTTATAACTATAAGCCTACTGTATTCTGTTGTGGCAGGTTACCCAAAATGAACATAATTTTTTGATGTTGTTTGATATAAAAACTCAGCAGAGCTGTTATTGTAGTTTGCTGCCCTTCAATAGGGCATCATAAGGTGGTGACAGATTCACTTTTACTGTTCTTCCAAGGGAAAAATGAATTGTATTGAAACATTCCCACCTGATTTTTATGAAGACAAGTGAAGTAATCTGATTTGACCTGAACTGACCTCCAGAAATGGGTGGAGGGTAACTAATTTATGTCTCATTTTACAGTGCAAGCTGGAGCTGCAGGATATCGGGGGACCAGTGGATCATGCTACAGCGTTTGGACGAATTGCATTTGCTTGTCCAAAAGATGAGGTTAGATTTAAATGGCTTTTTATTATTATAATTATTCAGTGACAGTTGTATTCCATATTGCATATAAAAATAACAAAAAACTCAACCAACCGAGTTGTATCTGTACAAAAGTTAAAAAGATAAAATACTAACTCATTCAGTAGCAGAAGAAAATATATTGTAAAAACTGCAACATATAATTATATTTTGTGAATTAAATATTTTTGTTAAAGTTTCACATTTAAAGGGGTTGTCCGCCCTTGACTAAATGATGGCCGATCCTGGCAGGTTATTGGGGATCATACACCCTGCTGATCAGCTGTTTGGGTTTAGTTCTGTCGCTGGGAGTCAGTGTTAGAACTACACTGCTCCATAAACTGTGTAATGGACAGAGCTCATCATTGCAGGGCTGCTCCCATTGACATCTATATTAAGGTTCCCCCTCAGCTACACCCGAACAGCTGATCGGCAGGGTGTGGGTTGTTGAACCCCCACTAGTCACCTAGTGACGGCCTGTCCTGAGGATTTACTTTAAATGTACTTCCAGTACGGGCCACTAATTTGTAATAGTGCAGAACTGTTCATTGCGGTTGTTGTTAGATCTCCCACCTGGAAAATTCAATAAGAATGGCTTCATTGCTATAATTAGTAAAAGGCGCTACCAAATGAGGTGCTACCAGTGCGCTTAGCAGTGGGGAAAAAAAAAACATTTTCCATAATTTGTTGTTTTTGTAACATGGCAGAGACAAAATGCCTCTTCATCCACATTTGGCTATTGTGAGCCTCTGTCAGGAGTTCTGCCGTGTAGTACCATGAAAACCTCAATGGTCATACTGCTATATGTCGTTGGGTTTCATTGTTTGTCATATTGGATACATCATACCACGGGATATGGCACAGCTTCCCAATTTGCAATTTTTGCAGTCCGCAAATTGAGGATCCACAAAACACGGATACCGGCTGTGTATATCCTGCATTTTCCCCTTCTGCAGGCCCTGCACTATGTTACAAATGTCTATAGGACATATATATAATTTTTTTTTTTTTGCGGGGCCACGGAACGGACACATGGATATGGACAGCACACGGTGTGCTGTCCGCATCTTTTGTAGCCCCAGCTTAGACTACTTTCGCACTAGCGGTAGCGTTCTCCAGCAGGCTGTTCTGGCAGGGGAACAGCCTCCCGGATCCATGCTGCCACTAGTGCACGCGTGCCACCGGAAGTCTGTTCCGGCCCCATTTACTATAAGCATGCAGAGAGGCGGCCGGAATAAAACTACAGCACGCTGTGCTTTTTATCCAGCCACCTCCGGCACGGTGAAGGCTTCCGCTAGTATGAAAGTAGCTTAAAATGAATGGGTACGCATCTGATCCAGAGTCGGAGTCCATTTTGGTGGAGCCGGAGTCGGTATAAAATGGTCCGACTCCACAAATATATAATAAATTGGTACAGTTAGTTCAATGCAGTATGTGCTGAATATATTTTCATAAGAATTTGGGAAAATGATGAAATGTCCTATAAATGTCTGTTCTATTCCTGATCTAAGGATCTAGGCTTTCAGTTGAGATGACTGTGTGCTGCCCTTTATGTAGATGCTCAGTAGTGAAGCTCCTCCGCTACAGATCAGAGGAAAAAGGCCCTGGGAAGGAATGGCTGCACTCATCTCAGATCTGCTAGAGAAAACAGGATTAAAGGGATTTTCTCACTAGTTACAAAAATTAGCTTTCAACATAAAGGGACAGTTAAAAGAAGACATTTTCTAAATACAGTGGTCAGTCATGAACTATAGACAGTTCAGCAGGTCTCTCACTGCACACAGGTTTCTATGGTAACATGCACACCAGAAAGACTGTTATCTGATTGTCTGAGAGCAGGAGTGACCTCACCCCCACGGAATGATGGTACTGAGCTTTGAGTGATTACCTGCAGTAAGCAAAAGGTATAAGTGTTGTGAGGAATGAGAAGCTTTACATGCAATTGTGTTAGAGATTACAATCTCCTGCTCTGTCAGAGTAAGTTTATGTATGCCAATAACCCACCCACAGCCTGAGGAGACAGAGTTAGTGCAAACTGCCTGTCAGCCAGTGAATCAACCTGTTGAGAAAACCCCTTTAAGTCAAGTATCTAAACTTCTAAATCTAAACTGTGCAAAAATCAATTGTCCAGTGCATGTTCTCTGTATGTTTTCCTCTGAGCTCATGTTTGGAGAGGTTAGCTGCTCTGATGGCTTCTATATGCTATACATAGAATATAAGGGGGAAACTGTTTTCTAACATGTCAAATTCAGAAATACAGAAATACACATGTGAAAAAGTACTCTAGGTGTAAAAGCCATTGCCTTTGTTATCTAGCAATGATAGTAGTTTCACTTTCTAGACTGTGAATCAGTATGACGTAAAACACCTAGGGCCTTATGTATGAAAACTGTCCCATAGAAACCAGAGCTCCCCTTTCATTTCATATAGTGCTCTGGAGAAATGAAAGGGGAGCTCTGATTGGTTGCTATGGGCAACAAAGAAAGTCTTAGACCTAGACAGTTTTCATACATCAGGCCCTTAGTGAGCTGTACTCAGAGAAGCCTGATACTGAAAGTTCAGAGTAAAGATATCTAGTAAAACATATATTACAAACTTTTTTTGTCATGACATATCTGTACTATTGATTTATGCAAAGTTTGTGTAAAGTTATCACTTAAACATGCGCCATGTATGAGGGAGTCGGGCTTTAAGGGAAATTGAGGAGTCGGGCTTTGGCCCACCGACTCCACAGCCCTGCAGATACCTAACCAAAGAATACAACTATTGCCAGGATGTTAGATTCACATATATTTTATATTACATTTTTAGTATTTGTCTTCTGTTTTTACCAGCTTCCCGCTATTGAGGCAACCATGAAAAAAGAGAATCAAAAGATCCTAACTCCACTTGTAAGCCTGGACACCCCGGGGAAAGCTACAGTCCAAGTTGTTATCTTGGCTGATCCTGTGAGTAATTGTATAACCAGTAGATATTCAATTAAAATATAGCTCCAGTTAAAATAAAGATAAATCGTAATGATCAGGATTTACCCCATGGAACAAACAGCATCTCTTCTACCACCACATATATTTCTGGCCTATCGATAAGATGTTGTTTTTGCATACCATTCATATTTTTTTAAGCCAGAACAAGAAAAAAATAACACAGAACAATAATTAATTGTCTTCCCTACCTGGAGAAATGTATTTCGCTATTTCTAACAACCATCACAGCCACCATAACCACTCCTATTATGTTTGTCACCCATATTGCCTACAGTCTTGAATGCTAGGTGTCTTCAACCTGTTGTTTAATACTAGTTTATTTAAACACCCCTCTCCTAAACCAACTGATATGTCTTTTAATGGCTGTCAGCTTCCTGAAGGATCAGATTACATGTTGCCCATGGAAGACTACAGAGAAGGGAGGAATGAGGAGGAGTGAGCTATAGTGAGGGAGAAGAAACAAAAAAAAGCGCTTATTTAACCCTTTAATGACATCTGTCATACATGTACGGTGATGTGGTGTCTTTAAAGATAGCTCCTGCTCAGATGCTAAGCAGGTGCCATAGCCTCTGGGTGACTGTTCTTTTAAACCATAGACACCTAGTGGCCGAGTCCATGATTGGTGACAATGTCGCTCACGGGACTTTTAACCTCTTTAGATGTCGTGGTCAGTTGCGAACATGGCATCTGAGTGGTTATTTACCTGTGACTGAATGGCTTCCCATCACAAGATAGCGGGAGGCATTTGGTTGCTATAACAGTCTTGGCCTTTCTGAACGCTCTGAGATCTTCCATAGCAAAGCTCTATCAAGCACTGCCTATGGCAGGGCTTGATAGGAATGTAGTAGTTCTCTCATAAGCTGCAAATGGTAAATTATGGCAGGCTATAAGATAAGAGATCAGATGATCGCATGTTAAAGTTCCCGGGGGGGGTTAAAAATAAATGTAAAAAATTATTTTCCCAAATATAAAAAAAGATAAAAATTCTTCGCCCCTTTTCCCCAATTTTCCAAATAAAAATAAACAATAAAAAATAAGGATTATTGGTATCGCAGCATCCCAAAATTCCTGTACTATTAAAATATAAAAGTATTTATCCCATACAGAGATCAACATAACGGAAAAAGAAATAAAAATGGCCTTTGCTGTTTTTTGGTCACTTTACCGCTTAAACACAATTGAATTAAAAGTGATCAAAAAGTCGTACACACCCCAAAATGATATAAATGAAAAAGGCAGATCGATCACCCTGCAAAAAATGAGCCCTTACACAGCTCCATAGATGTAAATTTAAAAAAAGCCATGAAGGTCAGAATAGGCCAATGAAAAGTAAGCATTTTGTCTTTTTTTTTTTTTTTTAAAGTATTGAAACACAAGAAAAACTATATAAAATGTGGCATTGCCATAATCATACTGACCTGCAGATTAAAGTAAAAATGTAATTTTAACCCAATAGGGAACGCTTTAAAAAGAAAACCCATAAAAAATAGCAGAATTGTGTTTTTTCCCAATTCCACCCCATTTGGAAATGTTTTCCAGCTTCCTTTTACATTGTGCCATTCTGGTTGGAATCTGGTTGCTATGGGCAACTAAGCCAGTTCTACTTTACACCACTTTGATAAATCTCCTCCTTAGTTGCGATTATTGCTGCACAACAGGGTCACACTATGCTGAAAGCGAAGGTTCACATACATTTGCTACTCACAGAATGGATCAGTTTTCTAATATTTGTAACTCATTTGTTTGATTTGGTCATCTTTATCTAGTTTGAGGACTTGTGTGGAAATCTGATGTAGTTTTAGGTGAAATGTATGAAGAAATATAGAAAATTCTGAAGGGTTTACAAACTTTCAAACACCACTGTAGTTCTGTTCATTACAGCGATACCAATTTTGACCCAATAAAACATGACCCCTTAGAGTAGAGTTGTCTCCAGTTCTAAGCAGGGTGTTAGCTGTATGTTCCACCTGATGTCCACTTCTGATGGTGGGTACTCAGCTCCTGAGCCTGGGCGGTTGCTGTACTGTACATGTATAGTGGGTTGTGGGAAGTACTTCCCAACAGTGTCATGTATATTCTGTGGATGTCGGTAAGGAGTTAATTTAGATACAGTGACTCAGATTCTTTGTTATGACCTGTGGATGACTGGATCAAAGCCCTGCAATACTCTGGTCACGGAGCCATGGTGTAATATAATAGCGGTCACATGTTTTTCATGAGCTCTTGGCATCGTTCAACCTCTAAACTCTTTTCCCAATATTTGGCATTGTAATGATTACAAGACTCCTTAGGATAGCTCTCCCGGTCTGGCTCCATGCCAGCTGCCCTAGTCTTAAGTGACTTTATTGCATTTTACCGGTTCAGGAATTATTGGTTTTATTAGATTAGAAAGACTCAACGCCTCAGATCATAGGAAAGGCCCAATAATTTCTTCCTCTTTAATTATCCAGTAAACATTTTAAGCAGATGCTACATAAGAGAAATATTAAATACAGGAGCTTTAGGACCGTAGAGTCTGAGTAATATTTCTACTAAATTGGTTCCATTTTATTTTTCACTTTCATCATCATAAACTGATAGCAGCTCATTACTGTGGGATAATCCAGAACAGAACATGCAGCTAAATTTATATGTGATGTTATAAAGTCATCACTTACTGGTTAGCGTAGTGTTCGAGAGGAGACTTTATCAGTGGCATAGCTCTATAGGATGCAGAAGTTGCCTAGCAGTTTCTCCGCCGTACTATAAAAATGGCCTAATATTACACTCATTGTTTGCTGTTGTCGTTTAGGATGGTCATGAAATTTGCTTTGTTGGAGATGAAGCATTCCGAGAACTGTCTCAGTTCGATCCAAAGGCTGATCAGCTTCTCAACGATGTAAGTTTCCATCAGTCAAAGACATGAAGACTTTTCTTCGGTATTGTCAGTATTTCCTGTGGCACCCTGTTGTGCTGCTTCTGTCAATTCAACCTTGCTCAGGAAAGGTGAATGCAGGATTCCAACGTTTTTGTCCCCATGCAGATCAGTGCCTCTGTTGGTGAGAAACTAAGCCTTTTGTAAAATGCAAATGAGCTGTTTGGTGCAATGAGGGCATCACTGTTGCACCTCATCATACCAATAGCTCTCTATCTCATTTATCTCATTTAGCTCCACCCTCAGCGCTGAGTGACATGGACAGGCATGGCCATGTAATCTCACTTGGCCCTATGGTCTAGCCTGTGCATCGGCAGTACAGGCTGCTTAGTACCGTTCTGCATGTGCGCCAATTCCTAAAGCGCCAGCACACATGCGAGAACGCAGGTCCAGGCGGGATTACGCTGCCACTGCCTGGCCCCGGGGAGGCGGTGCTAAGAGCAATAGGGAAGGGAGCTCTTGGTGCAATGGTGATGCCCTCGTTGCACCTAACAGATCATTTTACACAAAAGGCTTATTTTCTCAGCAATGGAGGCACTGATCTGCAGGGGTGAACTTCCCATCAAGGGCACTTACCCCCTTCCTGACCAGGCCTAATTTTGCAAATCTGACATGTGTCACTTCATGTGGTAACAACTTTGCAACGCTTTTATTTATCCAAGCCATTCAGAGATTGTTTTCTCGTGACACATTGTACTTCATGTTAATGGTAAATTTGAGTTGATGTGTTTTACTTTTATTTATAAAAAAATCCAAAAGTTAACAAAAATTTGAGAAAATTCACTGTTTTCTAAATTTGAATCTCTCTGTTTTTAAGACAGATAGTGATACCCCATAAAATACTCATTAATTTACATTCCCCATATGTCTACTTTATGTTGGCCTCATTTTGGTAGTGTCATTTTATTTTTTTAGGACAGTAGAAGGTTTAGAATTTTAGAAGCAATTTTTAAAAATTTGCAAAATCAACTTTTTTAAGGACCAGTTCAGTTCTGAAGTCAGTTTGTGGGCTTACATAATAGAAACCACCCATAAATGACCCCATTTTAGAAACTACACCCCTCAAACTATTCAAAACTGGTTTTAGAAATGTTGTTAACCCTTTAAGTATTCCACAGGAATTAAAGCAAAATAGATGTGAAATTTCAAAATTTCACTTTTTTTTTTGCAGATTTTCCATTTTAATCATTTTTTTTCTGTAACACATCAAGGGTTAACAACAAAACAAAACTCAATATTTATTACCCTGATTCTGCAGTTTGCAGAAACACCCCACATGTGGTCGTAAACTGTTATTTGGGGATACACCAGGGCTCAGGAAGGGGAGGAGCAGCATCTGCATTTTCTAACATGGAATTTTTTGTCATGGTTTTTAAGAGCGATAACTTTTAAAAAATTTTTGTAGACTGAGCTGCGTGAGGGCTTATTTTTTGCGGGACAAGCTGTGCTTTTTATTGGCACCATTTTGGGGTACATCCGGCTCTCTGATCACTTTTTAATCTCATTTTTGGGAGGTTAAGTCACAAAAAAAGCAGTTTAGGGGCATTTTTCTTTATTTATTTTTTTTTTCACTTGATGGTGTAGATCATGTGATATTTTTGTAGATCGTTACGGACGATTGTTACGGACGCAACAATACCAAATATGTCTTTTTTTATAATTTTTTTTACGTTTTACACAATAAGATTATTTTTAGAAAAAAAAATTATGTTTTTGTGTTGCAATGTTTTAAGAGCCATATTTTTTTTATTTTTCTTGCACTAATCTTGTGTGGGGACTCATTTTTTGCGGGATGAGGTGCCGTTTTTATTGCTACCGTTTTGGGATACATACAACTTTTTGATTGTTTCATATTATGTTTTTGGTAGGTGAGGCGACAAAAAAAAAAAAGCTGTTTTGGCATAATTTTTATTCGATTTTTTTTTACGTGGTTCACTTGATGGGGTAGATCATTTGATATTTTTGTAGAACCAGTTGTTACGGACACAACGATACCAAATATGTCTATTTTTTATTTATTTTTTAACGTTTTACACAATAAGAGCATTTTTAGAAAAAAATCATGTTTTTGTGTTGCAATTTTTTAAGAGCCATATTTTTTTCATTTCTCTGGCTATGATCTTGTTTGGGGGCTCATTTTTAGCGGGATGAGGTGACGTTTTTATTGCTATCATTTTGGAATACATACGACTTTTTGATTGATATTATGTTTTTTGAGAGGTGAGGTAATTAAAAAATCTGTTTTGGCGTAATATTTATTTATTTATTTATTTACGACATTTAACTGATGGGGTAGATCATGTGATATTTTTATAGAGCCGGTCGTTACGGACGCGGTGATACCAAATTTTATTTATTTTATTTATTTATTTTTATTTGTAACATTTTTTTAATGACATATTTGGGGGGAAATAATTTTTTTTTATATGTGAAACTTTTTTTTTTTTTTTTTTTAAATATTATTTTACACTTTGTGTCCCCCATAAGGTCAGACATTTAACTTGACTTTTTTTTTTACATTATTGATTTCTTCGGTAACTGGGGCTGACATAGTAGCCCCAGTTACAGGGGAAATACATCCCCAGAGAGGCTGTACAGCATAGTATTATGCAGTGCAGGGCTGATCGGGTCTATGAGAGACCCGGCAGCTCCTGCAATCCTGATGTGTATACACAGCGCTCTACAGTGATCTACAAGGCAGGGGCCCCTGGGAATGGTCCCTGCCTTCTCTATGGGGTACCCCGCTGTGCAGCTGCACGATTAGCGTGCAGCTGCTATCTCTGAATGGACGTTCAGAAACGTCCATTCAGAGATACTTAACCACTTCCTGGACGTTTATATACTATGGGCGGACGGGAAGTGGTTAAATTAGGAGACCATGATGAAGCTACCAGTTTATTACTCAGGTACATAGTGACAGATGCTCTTCAAGCACATGCTTGGTAATATTTTTAATGTTTCTGCTCCCCTTCAGGTGAATTTTCTTACACTCCATCTTGCAGCCAAGAGACTCAAGATGACATAATGTATTGCACACTGCCTACTTTATGGACATCCTGATGCCATCTTGGCAACATCCTGTCAGTGTGGTCCGAGGAACTGTGAGGGAAGGTTTTCAAGTTGAAAATAGCTCTGATGTGATCAGCACTGTGCCCGGAGCCTTGCAAAGAAAGGCAGGAGTGTACACAAATCACATAGGGCCCCCCCACTTAGTGTGGGCCCCCCCACCCCACCTCGTTTCCCAGTATGTGTGCATCAGCCACTGCCAGGCAATGCAGAGTACAACACCCCAGATTTCTGATGAATTTCCTTTTTTTTTAATAATTGAAAAAAATGTATTACAAATATCAACTTTGGCCGCACCCACTTTATCCATCTTCTATGTCAGTAAAGTGAAACAGATGCTTCATATATATATATATATATATATATATATATATATATATATATACACCACTCATTCTGATCACATTTCTCAATATATTGACAACTTGCATAAATGCATTTATACAGTGCCCTGCGAAAGTATTCGGCCCCCTGGAACTTTTCAACCTTTTGCCACATTTCAGTCTTCAAACAAAAAGATATAACATTTTACATTTTTGGTGAAGAATCAACAACAAGTGGGTCACAATTATGAAGTGGAACGAAATTTATTGGATCATTTAAACTTTTTGTAATAATAAAACTGAAAAGTGGGGCGTGCAAAATTATTTGGCCCCCTTGCATTAATACTTTGTTGTGCCACCTTTTGCTGCGATTACAGCTGCAAGTTGCTTGGGGTATGTCTCTATCAGTTTTGCACATCTAGAGACTGGAATTCTTGCCCATTCTTCCTTGCAAAACAGCTCGAGCTCTTTGAGGTTGGATGGAGAGCGTTTGTGAACAGCAGTTTTCAGCTCTTTCCACATATTCTCAATTGGATTCAGGTCTGGACTTTGACTTGGCCATTCTAAGACCTGGATACGTTTATTTTTGAACCATTCCATTGTAGATTTTGCTTTATGTTTGGGATCATTGTCTTGTTGGAAGATAAACCTCCGTCCTAGTCTCAGGTCTTTTGCAGACTCCAACAGGTTTTCATCCAGAATGGTCCTGTATTTGGCTCCATCCATCTTCCCATCAATTTTAACCATCTTCCCTGTCCATGCTGATAAAAAGCAGGCCCAAACCAGGATGCTGCCCCCACCATGTTTGACAGTGGGGATGGTGTGTTCAGGGTGATGAGCTGTGTTGCTTTTACACCAAACATATCATTTTGCATTGTTTCCAAAAAGTTCGATATTGGGTTCATCTGACCAGAGCACCTTCTTCCACATGTTTGGTGTGTCTCCCAGGTGGCTTGTGGTAAACTGTAAACAAGACTTTTTATGGATATCTTTGAGAAATGGCTTTCTTCTTGCCACTCTTCCATAAAGGCCAGATTTGTGAAGTGTTCGACTGATTGTTGTCCTATGGACAGACTCTCCCACTTCAGCTGTAGATCTCTGCAGTTCATCCAGAGTGATCATGGGCCTCTTGGCTGCACCTCTGATCAGTCTTCTCCTTGTTTGAGATGAAAGTTTAGAGGGACGGCCGGATCTTGGTAGATTTGCAGTGGTCTGATACTCCTTCCATTTCAATATGATTGCTTGCACAGTGCTCCTTGGGATGGTTAAAGCATGGAAAATCTTTTGGTTTCCAAATCCGTCTTTAAACTTCTCCACAACAGTATCACGGACCTGCCTGGTGTGTTCCTTGGTCTTCATGATGCAGAACCCTGAGACTATCACAGAGCAGGTGCATTTATACGGAGACTTGATTACACACAGGTGGATTCTATTTATCTTCATCAGTCATTTAGGACAACATTGGATCATTCAGAGATCCTCAATGAACTTCTGGAGTGAGTTTTCTGAACTGAAAGTAAATGGGCCGAATAATTTTGCACGCCCAACTTTTCAGTTTTATTATTACAAAAAAAGTTTAAATGATCCAATAAATTTCATTCCACTTCACAATTGTGACCCACTTGTTGTTGATTCTTCACCAAAAATTTAAAATGTTATATCTTTTTGTTTGAAGCCTGAAATGTGGCAAAAGGTTGAAAAGTTCCAGGGGTCCAAATACTTTTGCAAGGCACTGTAATTCCCCAAGAGTCACATCTATTACAAAACTGTATTCCTGCAGCCACCACTAGGGGAGCTCAGGGCATAGAAATTTATGCACTTACCATTGACTGAAATGGCAGCAGCTGAGGTGAAATAATGTTTACATTATGCAGTTTATGGGCATTTAGGAAGCTTTGTTGTGAAGTGGCGAACCCCTTTAAAATTCTAGTATATGTACTTGTGATGGATGCACATAAATCTTTTTGCTTTGTTCATTTCTTACAGGCCATGTCAGCAGACAAGAGTGATGAATGGTTCGCAAAACACCAAAGACAGAAGCCATCTGCGTGATCAACCAGGAAAATGTACAAGCCTTTAAAAACTGTCTGTGCTTTATAGTCTCACAGAGAAAAAAAAATGACGTGATGACCAATAAATGTTGCATAAAATTAAATGTTTTGTTTTTTGGAATTACAAAGGGTGTACTGTTTACCTTGCATTGGCTCATACAGGCGAAATGTAAAATTGCATGGCCGAGTACGGGATGCAAAGCTTGGTTCAGTCTACCCGAACTGGAGCTGTTTTTTTTAGACACTTCTCGATATGGTTTACAGGCAGTGGCAGACTAAACCAGGAGCACATATACCACCCGTGCAGCCAATTCAGCTGCCAAGGGGGTTTAAAGAAGCACTCCCTCAACATTTCTTTTATTCTCTGACCCATTAGAAAGGTACATGATGTAAATTGTAGTGAAGGTAATATTCTTACCAGTGACTGCATTTGTGAGTTATAACCTCTCTTCAGATCCTCAGCCATGTCTTGTGACTGACATTCCGCCTCTCCAAATAACAACATATTTTATGTGTAGACAGGAACCCAGTTTCTATATATATTCCTGTGGGAGCTTCAATGTCAGTATCATAGCATTGAATGCGGAAACTGACTTCCTGTCCTTTGTCAGTTGGAGAGGCAGAGTGTTGGTCACATGACACAGCTCAGGATCAGAAGGGAGGTTATAATTCACAAATACAGTCAATGTTAAGAATAGTATCTTCAATACAATTTACATCATTTACCTGTCTAATGGGTCAGATAATAAAGATTTTTGTGGGAGTGTTTCTTTAAATCTGTAGTAGAAATGCCCTGGCTGATGGGGGCAGAGGTTAGTGGTGTGCTGGGGTGGAGCTTAGCAGTGCAACTTAGAAATGCCATATCCACCCTACCTTAAAGGGGTTTTCCAGGATATTAATATTGATGACCGATCCTCAGAATAGGTCATCAATATCAGATTGGCAGGGGTCTATCAGCTGGTTAAAGAGAAGGCCACGCTCCGTGCGAGCGCTGCCTTGCCTTCATTGTTTACCTGCCCGTCGTCGACAGAGCAGCGGAGAGCAAGTGTGAGGATAGGTCATCAATATTAAAATCCTGGAAAACCCCTTTAATGATTGTGAGACACTACTATAGCAGAACAATCAGTGGCAGAGGCCGCTCACTACTGCCAATCTCTGGAGTTTAGCCTTCATTGTCTTATATAGGAAAATACAGGGTTGCAATATAGAACATTTTCTCAGATTCACTCATCTCTAGCTAGAGCTCAAAATAGTGTCTCAAAAGTCTGTACAACCTGTTACTGAGACTTGTGCTCTGTAAATGGCTGAAAGGAATAAGGCACGTGGCATAACTGGTATAAAGGTCAATATTTATTTAGTACATTTGTACTGCATTAACTAGCTACTTTCAGTGAATCACACACCATTAGTCAAGACATTGGAGTTCTTAATCAGAAACCAAGTCAGCAGTCTAGCTACTGTGTATGGTAACTAGATCAAGCCCATAACAACCAGACTTTAGCATCCATTTTTAACCCTCATTTTTGCATATTCAATTTTCTTCCCTGTCTTCCTGGAGCCATAACTTTTTTTTATTTTTCCGTTCACATATCCATATAGGGGCTTGTTTTTGCGGGACAAGTTGTACTTTATAATGACACCATTTAATATGGCATACAATGTAGTGGGAAGTGGGAGAAAAATTCCAAATGGGGTGGAATTGGAGAAAAAAAACACAATTCCTCCACAGTTTTATGGGTTTTGTCCCTGTGGCACTCACTTTGCGGCAAAACTGACCTGTGCCCTTCATTCTCTGGGTCAGTATGATTACAACGATACCCTATATGTATAGGTTTTATAAATACTGTAAAAATAAATTAAAACTTTGAAAAAAAAACTTTTTTTTTACATCACCATATGCTGACCCCCATAACTTTTTTAAGTATGACTACTGAGCTGTGTGGGGGCTCATTTTTTGCGGATGGTCTGTAGTTTTTATTGATACCATTTTGGAGTATGTGTGACTTTTCGATCACATTTTATTATATTTTTTGAGGTAAGAGAAGCGATGAAAAAATGCTGAATTGGCCATTTTTATACTTTTTTCCATTACCCTGTTCGCCATATTGGAAAAATAATGTTATATTGTTATATTTTAATAGTATGGGCGTTTTCAGATGCAGTGATGCCCATGATGTTTATATTTCTTATTATTTATTTTTTATTCTAAGGAAAGGGGGGTGATTTAAATTTTTATATATTTATTTTTTTTACATTTTCTTTTTTTGTAGCCAGTCTAGGATGCTACTATGTTCAGCCCTTGTTTTTTTCTAAATTATTTTCATATACCCATAGGGTGTATAGTATTGCATGAATTACTGATTTCCTATGCTACCACCTGCTGGCCAACATAGGAACTGCACTTTTAATACACTAGGTCTCTTCAGAGAGACCTGGCCTATTAGAATTCATTACTGGCATCCTCAATCGCCGCATGGGCATGCCGGTATTAACCTGGAAGCGTGCACTTCCGGATTTTTGACCCTTCAGATGCCATGATCACGGCATAAAGGCTGTAATGACCACAATTGGGTGCCATGTTTAAACATCGTTCCAGCGCTGGTAGTGAAAGGGTTAAAACATTCGCCCTACCATGGCTGAGTTCACATCAGCGTTCAGTCTTTCAGTTCTCCTGCTCCAATATAGGATGGATTCGGGACATAACTGAGCTGAACGGAGCCTACGGACCCCATAGACTATAATGGGGTCTGTTAGGTTTCCGCTCAGAAGCTGATTTTGGAGCAGAGACAAAAGTTATGCTTGCAGGACTTTTATCTCTGCTTCAAAAATCTTCCTCTGAGCGGAAACCTAACAGACCCCATTATAGTCTATGGGGTCCGTAGGCTCCGTTCAGCTCGGTTATGAACCGAATCCGTCCTTTCCGTTCTCCTGCTCCAATAACGGAGCAGGAGAACGGAAAGGCTGAACGCTGATGTGAATTCAACCTAAGTCAAACAGTAATTCTTTAGGAAAGGCTTTCCTGCCTTTTAGTGATGTGATCTGATTACAGGTTTGGTAAGAGAATACAGCTATGTGAATAAGCTGTAAATACACTGCCGGGAAATTAAAAAAGATCACCTTGAAAACTTAATGTGATTGAGATTTACAGAGCATAAAATGCTAGTCGTGCTTGGTCAATGATCAGACATCCAAGGTGGTGCCTCCTTTATTGTGGGTTCTGCGGAAGAGTATATGTTGAGGCAGGGTTACATCTCCCCTTGCTGAGATTCAGGCTGCCACTCTGGCATGGTAAAAGCCATGCAGATGCTGAATATCCTCCTCTGGTATGTCATTTTGTGCTCTTTTAACTTGGACCCGTAGTTCATCCAAGGTCATTGTTGGCTGCTGTGTGTGGGAGATCCATCACCCCATCCAGTCCCAGACATTCTAGATGGGGGTGATCAAGTTGGGCTGGGGAGCTGCTGGATACCCTGAAGAGCATGTTGTGTAGTGTGTGGGTGGGTGTTATGTTGCTGGAACACCACATCTCCCAAGTCAGAAAAAGCAGTAGGACTGGTACCACAATGTCCTGGACATACCAAAAGCTGGTCGCTATTACCTCCATGAATACCAGATGGAAATGGCCATGGTAGCTAATGGCACCCTACACTATGACACCTGGTGTTGGTCCTGTGTGTGTCGACATTATGTATGATGACAGTGTCCTCCAGCCCCTCTAAGAACTCTGCATCAAGGCAGAACCTGCTTTCATCACTGAACACTACTGTTTGCATTTGTTTTTGTGTCTATTGAAGGAGCTGTGTGAGGGTGTTTTTTCCCATGGTACAAAGCTATCATTTTGATTGGAATCATTTTGGGGCACATGGGCCCTGATTCATCAAGACCTGTGTCTGCTGCACCGATCTTGATGGGGCCTGCACAGACCTCATCATAAATTACATGTCTCCTCTGGCAGTTTAAGTGCCAGAAAGAAATCTAGGGCAGCAAAGTCGCAAATCCAGTGGCTTTTTTACACCACAAAACGGCATAGGAGGAACAATTGATTTTAGGTCTTTTTTTTTACTTTTTATTCCAGTTTATAGGAGGCAGAATAAACAAAAAATCAGCAATTCTGGACTTTTTATACACAGCATTTACCATGCAGTATAAATTACATGTTAACTTTATTCTGTGGGTCAATACAAAATTTCCCCAATGGGACTGTGTGAGGATGCATTAGCATTGGAGGCAGGGGCTCCATAGGAATGAATGTGTGGCAGCCTCAGATCCTTCAAGAAGACAGAGGCTGCTGCACACACCATCCGGCTCCCCGATCCTCGCTAGGGGGAGCCAGGGTACGGCTCAAATGTTTGACTACAGCATCTGAGGAGTTAATTGTGCGTGATTGATGTAACATCAGCAGGCACCCGGCGGCAATTGTGCCTATAAGCAGACACCATCTTTTAATACGCAACCGCCAACATATGTATTCGTAAGGGCTCATTCAGATGGCCCTATGAATGAGTCTGCATCCATTCCGCAATTTTGCAGAATGGGTGCGGACCCATTCATTTCAATAGGGCCGCAAAAGATGTGGACAGCACAACTGGTTTCGCACTATAACGTTTATTGAAGCAATACTACAAGCTGTGAGACAGGTGGCACCCTGTCCCGCTGGCCCAGCATCCTCAACCACCCGAAATAGTAGTAAAAAATGATATCCTTCCTCTTCTTCCAGATCAGCTGTTGCCTTTCACCCTAAGCCCCAGGGGTGCACCACCAATGAGGCCAGGTGAGGCGATCGCCTCAGGCAACACCAGGTAAGGGCAAGAGGGGGCAGCCGAAGGTCCATGGGCTGAAGGGAAGGGGTTAGGTTAAGAAATTTGCATTGGGAGGGGGGCACCATTTCAATTTTCACCTCCAGCAGCAGAAAGGCTAGGTGCACCCTTGCTCGGCACCCCAATGCCATCTTAGATACAGTCTGTAGCCGTGCAATGGCCTCTCCACTACCCACCAAAGACTACTAAGGAGTAGGGAATCCTCTATTATGTAACAAAAAATAATAAAAAAGAAGAGGGCCTGCTGTACACCTAAGAGGGGGGCTAATGCTCAGCGAAAACCTGTCTCTTATGTGCATTATCAAAGGACAGGTTTCCTGTCAGTTCCCGCTAAGAAGGATATTTTCAGGGATGGACGCTTGCCGCAAAAAAAATAAAAATAAAACAAAAACCGCCAGATATTTCTGATCGTCCTGCGGCTCTAAATACTAAACTAAACTGTAGCCCCGCCTCCCGTTACCCTGACAACGCCGCTGTACTGTACAGGCGCAAGCGTGTCCGCGCCCTCTGCTGGTAAAATTGACCTCTGCAACGTCGCGTCTCAATGACGTGAAACCAATCCTTCTCAAGTCTTCAGACCTGGAGCCATTTTGGAGGTGATACTCCGTTACCTAAGAGTAATGATGTCTTCGGTAATATGTCTGCTTCGAAGTCCCATAGCTGTGATAAAATGAAGCTGTTTTAGAAGTGATTGTCCTGCTGATTGTAGAGGGAGTTCTGTCATAGGACGTTGCATGCTGCAGGCTGCGGTTCGTGACAGGACAAGTAACATCATTATATAACCACGGCTTTAGTTGTCTTGTGACCAAATTCTTACTTCTTGTCTGCTTGTTTGTAGGTGGTGCTGGAGGTATGCCATAAGGATTTATAACCTATCAGTAATAAAATGGAAGTGGGTAAGTAGGTGAGAGTTGTGCCAGACATGCTGTATGTAATGCACCCATACATCCAGTCAGATACATACCAGTGCTGCCACTTTGGTGACAACTTGTGAACACAGTTACACTTTCTCGAAACAGTCTCTAGTTTTACATAAATGAATGTAGTGTGCAGTGCAATGTTGTAGTGCTTAATAATATGCTTTAAGCCCCCATTTCCAATATCCATACCTCCCAACTTTTGAAAAGAAGGAAGAGGGGCATTATGTGCCCCCTTGCAGTAGCGATGCCCAGATGTGTGCCCCCTCACAGTAATCTGCCCAGTTCTGTGAAGAATGATGGAGCAGGGAGCCGATGGCTCTCTGCTTCATCATCACAGGCAGTTGTATCTACTTCCTAAGGAAGCAGGGACAGCTACTAAAAAGCGGGACTTACCTCCCCGTACCCGGACCGCAGGACAGTCACTGCAATCCAGGACTAACCCTCCGGATCCGGGATGGTTGGGAGGTATGAATATGTGTGATTGCTGACAGTGAAGGAAAACATTACATGTAAAGGCTGAAATCCTACCCTGATCATCTGATAGGTCTATGTTAAGCACGTGTCCTCTCACAAGGGAGAGCTATCATAGTTTTACATGACTCCTTCATGACCAGCAATAGATATTCTCGTTTCACACAGGATATCAGTTACTGATATAACGAGAGCTCGACTATAACACTGCTTGTGACAGCTACCATGATTGCAGTCCCTGCAGTGTAACTCGGCTGGATCTTAAAGGGTTTCATTCCATTTTATTATATTGATCACCTATTCTAAGGATAAGTCATCACTATCAGATCAGTGGGGGTCCGACTTCAGAAACCCCCACCGTTCAGTTGTTTTGTAGGGGCTTCTCCGTTCATGCGAGCATTGTGTCCTCTTCGGTGTTAACCTGCATGCTGTCTAGATTGTAGCAATGGTGCAGCGATAGCTGTTCAAACCATTCACTTGAATGAGAGCAAGCTGTAATTACCCTCCCCACCGCTACAGTCTAAACAGCGTGCACGTAAACCTTGAATCGTTGAAGAGGACACGGCCCTAATAGAAAGGGGCGTCAGGGGTTGAACTCCCACTGTTTATGTTATTGATGACCTATCCTGTGGATAAGTCATCAGTATCATGAAACCTGACAACCCCTTTAAAGGCTATGGACGCCTTTGGGGGGATTTTTTTATTATTATTGCATTCTACTCATTTTTGGTTAAAAATATTTTTTTTTCAGCTGGTCTTTATTAAACGTTTCCAGCAATTCTTGTAGTACAGGCATTAGGTAACAGTATATCTGCACACTGTCATTTTCTAATTACCTGGCATCTCATCATTTAGCAGAGCGCCTGCTCAGTCTGTAGCTATGTTCTCAGAACTCTTGACAGCTCATAAATACTCATTACAGCTCAATTCTTGTCACACTGATAAGAATATGGCTAAAGTAAGTGTTTATAAATATCAGGAGATCACAGATACGGGATTCACATGAGCCTTCAGATGACGGGATTTAATATAAGTATAGTACCCTGGTGCCCTTAACAGTGCACCATTATACTGGGAAAGTGGCTTAAAATGTTTAATAACAACCAATCGAAAAAATGATTTTAGTAAAATGCAATAATAAAAAATTGCCCCCAAAATTGTCCATAGCCTTTTAAAAAGGCCCCTATGGCTGCCATAGGTTTGAGGCATGGCCTTATAGATTGCTTGTCAGTATATCCCTGACAAGCAACAATGCTTTGGAAAACTATGTGCAGAATTCATTAAGACCAGTCTTAATTAGAGATGAGCGAACATGCTCGTTACGAGCACTGTAGCGCTCGGCTCCCCTGCGAACGAATGCCCGCAGGCATTGCAGATCCGTCCTCAGCTGCGTGTAAGTCAATGGGGACTGATCGGTTTGGTATGACACTCATACCAAATGGATCTGTCCCCATTGACTTACATGCAGCTGAGGACGGATCCGCAATGCCTGCGGGCATTCGTTCGCAGGGGAGCCGAGCGCTACAGTGCTCGAAACGAGCACGTTCACTCATCTCTAGTCTTAATCTGAAATACGCTGACATAAGATGTGACAAATTTATTAAGAGGTGCATACATCTTAATAGATTTAGTGCATCATCGGCCATTCCATTCGCCGCAAAATGAAATCTATGGTACATATGAGCTGCCATAGATCCATATTATAATTTATGCTAACTTCTGGTGTAAATTATGGTAAATCTGCAGACAGGTGAGACAGCACTTGGCTATTTTCAGAACTCCCATAGCAGTGAATGAATGGTTGCCGCGCATGCACAGTATGCTTTCTTTCACTTCAGGAGGCCCGTTCTGGAGATATGAGAGGGTCAATGTAGCGATATGCCATCAATGTATGAGATCGGAATTCCCCTTTAAAGTCTAACTTTTTGTAATTTGCAGGGGCAGTGACCATTCTGGTAATATGCTTTAATTACTGAAATTGTACATTTCTGTTAGAAAATAGCTCTAAAGTGTCCCATTTTGTGCATTAGCAGTGCTCTCTGTCTTCTATTTACTTAAAAGCTATGTACACCTTTGTGGGCAATTTTTCTGTTATTGCATTGTACTCATTTGGAGCTAAAAATAATTGTTTCAGTTGGTCTTTATTAAAAATATGGAGCCATTTTTCTGTACAGAGCTGAGATGCTCTAGCAGCATCCTCTGGATTTTCTCTCTTTTACGTCAGTTGGGGAGCTGACAGGCTCCTTATCTCTGCTCTGAAATGTACAATTTCAGTAATTAAAGTATATTACAAGAATGGTCACTGCTAGGGATGAGCGAATCGACTTTAGATGCTTCATCTGAAGTAGATTCGCATAAAACTTAGTTTTAATACTGTATGGAGTGGTACCTTGGAACCGAACCAGAGTTCAGTACAAAGGTTTTTTTTACAGTAAAAATTCGAAGATATTACACAAAGTCTTGCGGGACTTCGCAAAGTAATAACTTTGGCTCCTCAGAGCCAATACATTCTAATATTGTACGGAGTGTCTGCTCCGTACAGTATTCAAATAAAGTTTTATGCGAATCGACTTTGGATAAAGCATCCAAAGTAGATTCGCTCATCCCTAGTCACTGCCCTTGCACATTACAAAAACAATGACAGTTATAAACAATTCACAGTTAACATTAAAGGGGTTGTCCAAGTTATGGGGAAAAAAAAATAGCACTGTAAATCTGATGGGCAGCAATATATAACTAAGTTCAGCAAGTTTTAGGCAAAAAAAATCTCTATTTCCTAATTTCCCTGGTTCTCTTCTGGCCTTTGTTTACATGCAGTAATAACCTCTGCCCCTCCCCCCTTCTCTGCAAAGGCAGTGAATACAAGTGCTGTGAGTACGTCTGCCTGCTGGGATACTCAGCCACATGTTGTATGTGTAGGACTACAAGTCCCAGCTGTACAATGACACTGCTGATACACACAGGAATTTCTCCCTACCTGTTTTTGTACAATACAATTCCTCTATAGCTCCTTGCCCAGCATTTGTCTCCTCTCACTGCTGCAGCTACTATTTGTTGTAAAGCCTTGAGCCCTCAGTGTGTTCTGGCTGAAGGGGTGTTTTATCTGAAGGAATCCAGGGAGAGAGCAGATAGCAGGAGCCCGGCAAAGAAAGGGGGCGTGGCCAGTGACCTCTCGTGTACAGACTGTTATCTGAACTCTGAGGCTTGTACACGAAACATCACAGACCAGGGAGATAAGGTGACATCACAGGTCATGTGACCCTCAGTCAACTCTGAGAAACCAGCAGCTTTAGAAACACAAAGTATATGGGAAAGTTGTTATACCTGACAAGTTAGAAACATATAAAGAACAAAAAAATAACTCGGACAACCCCTTTAAGGTTTTTTTTTTTTTTTAGTTTGCGTCTGTGTGCAGTAGGAAAAAAGAAAGGCTTGCTTAAGAAAGGCCTTCTAGGCCGAAACGTAGCATCCGGAATAAATTTCCACTAAGGACGTGCTGTCTCCCTCTACTTTATTTTTGTATGTGTGCATTAGGAGCCAGTGAACAGCCCTCCTGAACCTGGAGTACTTACCTCTGATTGTCTCCAACAAATTATAATATCCATATAGGTTTTAATAGCTTTGTAGGGTTTTCGGTCTCTTGGGCTTGCCTCTAATTAAGGAGCAGCAAGCTGCTAAACAGGTTCTTGTATCATATTGTTCTATTGCGTGTAATTTTCAACAGCAATGTACAGTTAATGAAAACAGTAAAATCTATTTGTGGCAAGTAAAACATTTATGCTGACATTATAACATGTTTCTTCTGTGTAGGAAGCTGGAACATAAGTGAACAAACAGTGGTTCTTCAAGGAGCTCTACTGTTAGCAGAAAAGCTCACCTTACAGAAGACATTGCTGAAGATCACAAAGGCCGAATGGCCTCTTGTGGAGAAGACAATCACAAATGCTTTACAAGAAATCAGCTCAGGGACCTGGTCACAAAGCCTTGAATGGAGAAGGAAAGTGATTGCAATATTTTGGGCCAAAGTACTCTCATGTCAAGCGCAACTGTCCTCAGATGGAGACTTTGATATTGATAGGAGATGGAAAGAGGATGTGTTCTTTCCTGTGGAAAACATGATTCCAAAAATGAACCACACTCTTTTGTTTGAAGTACTCAAGGCCACAAAAGCAGCAGACGTATTTGCAGAACTTCTCTTGGCCTTGCCAGCAGATTTTTGGGTAGGGGAAGCGTCTTTGCTGTTGAACCATATTTGTGATGACACTTCCATAGCAGATGTGACTTTTTTCCTAGATGTGTGGTGGGAGATCATGAAAAATAGTAGAAATCGGAAGGATGAGATTATTGAAACCTTTTCAGCTGTTGCATGCCAGTACTTGCCTAAGCCTAAGGATGAAATTTGCCAAAGCTCTAAAAGATTTAAGCCGGATCCTGAGCAATGCTTACCTGCAGCCGATAACATACTTGCTGTGTTTTTAGAGGGGCTTCATAAACTCAGGCCAAGCATCGATAGCAGCAAACTGAAGTGCTACACTATAGCAAACTTAGCAGACATGTTGTGCTCGTCTGCTTTTCTGGATAAAGAGTCAGGAGATCTTCCCATAAGACTGTATTTGGAGAAGCTAGTCGCTGTTCTTTGTTTTTGTAATGCAACTGTGAAGGATGATAATCCCCAAAAAAGCCTCCCAGAAATGATTCAGGAAGCAGAGAGGATTGTGCAGAGTGGCAACAGTGCTTCCAGATTTAGGTTATTAGGAGGCGCCCAACACGTTGGCTTAAAATGTCTCAAAGACCTGCTCTTTCATTGGGGGGAAGAGCTGCACAATTACATGACTAACTGTGAAAAGATTTCCTATGAATGTTTTCGGATGAATGGTAGTCTTGCATCTTTACAAAAGAATTTGGTTGCCTTAGAGCCAAGTGAGACTTTTTCTGAAGAGCAAAGAGGGAACGCTTTAGAACTGGCAAACTGCATTTCTAGCTTCCTGGAGAAAACCTCCAACATTCAGATAACGTGCAAGATGAATGATGTGGACATGATGGCTACTGTTGCCAAAAATATAATTGACTACAAAATGTGCCGCTATAAAGAAATATGTTCTGAGTACGCATCTGAAATAGCCTGGGCCTTCTCCAGTGACTGGCTAAATTGTCTTAAAAGGAATAAACAGAGTTTTCAGGAACCAGAACTCATCTTGAAATTGTTGGAAACTGTCAGTAAAGCCACATACGAGCAGAACTATCTAAGTATCATGGAGATTCAGAAATCTACAGCTGTCATTTTAGACTTGTTTTCTGAGCTTTCACTTGCTCAGATGGATGAATTGCTGATGAGAGCCCTAAATACATGGGGTGAAAAAGGTCTGTCTCACTGCATGTCCGCGTTTACAGATAATTTCCAGGAGGAGCTCAACATGACGTTCAATCAAATCTCACAAAATGTGACAGACTATAACAATGTTTCAAGAGTGGCGAGACTGGCCCTGCTGTTTCCAGAGTATGTCATAAGCAAAGCATGCCACTTTGCCGTTTCAAATCTTGGTGCTCATGTGTTTTTAGCAAAAATATTGACTTCACTTCCTGCTTTAAGCTTTAGGGGCTCTAATAATGCAGATACATCAGGCTCACTATTATCTCGCTGCTTGATGGAGACATGTTGGGGCAAACTGTCCTCTGATAAAGAAGAAAATCAGTTTTTATACTTGCTGGGTTATCTAATGAATCCTTCCGAAACTACAGGTGAAAATGTTTCCCTACTACAGCCAGCAGAAGTAGTGAGGACATTTGTCCTGCCGTATATACTTGATGAATGTGTTCATGTGGAGTTATGCTTGAATATTCTTCATAAAGCACTAAATGTTGAGAACCCACTAGATGTGTCGGGTAAGCACTGGGTTCTTTCTTGCTCACCATTCCCTCTCGTTATGTCACTTTGTAAACTCCTCAATAGCTTCAGTAGGTGCTGGCAACAATTTGATAAACCATATTGCCTTACACTTGGATCCAAGGAGTTGATAGTTGAAATTCTCACACAGATCTGCCCGCTGATATTGCCAGAAGCTGAAACTGGCCCAGAAACTTGGGGCAAGTCACTCTTTTGGCTGCACAGGAAAATGGAGCATTTAGATTGGGTTGTACGCTTGAGGCTAAAGCCTTTATTTGGAGAGCACTTTAAAAATGAAGCCCCAGCCTCCTTGTTTACGGTTTGCAAACTCTCGGAGAATGACTGGACCGCACTTGATCTACCAGAGTATGGTCCTGGGACAGGGCTTATGGCTTGGGTGGAGTGCTGCTGTATTTCAGAAGAAATGAAAGATCTAATGCTTTCAGTTCTTTGTGTCAACATGGAAGACCCAGATGAGGTTAATCTTTTCAGCAAAGGATTTTTAGTAGCCATGGTACAAGTCCTGCCATGGTGCAGCTCAACAGAATGCAAGCTTCTTTCTCAGGTTGTGATGAGTCTTTTGAAAAGACAACTTCTCCATGTGCCATATTCTCTGGAGTATGTAGAGTATATGCCTCTTTTGAATCTGCGGCCATTTGCCTATGTTCTTCAGTTCTCTGTTCTATTACTCAGAGGTTTCCAGCTCCTCTGTAGCCCCAGCTGTTCCAATTGGCTTACCTTTGATGGTCAGAAGCATATTGCAAGACTTTATAGTGTCTGTGTATCTGACATACTGGATGGCGTTAAAGAGCAGCTGGTAGAATACAGTCTTCAAATGCAGAAAGTTGAAAAAGAATCGGACTGTGTACAGGAGGTCTTATTTATCTACAGTCAGGTATTCTGTCATGTCCTCCACATAATTGCAATGATGCCAGAAAATACATGTGAACCTCTCTTCTTCTTGTCACTAGAAATTCTCTCCCTGTACGAAAGCCTAAGAGCAAATGACACTTCCAAAAACCGATTGCTCAGGTTGGCGAATGAAAGATATTTCCTGAAATCCATTATCGAGAACGTGAGCAATGAAAACCATCGAGCTACACTAATGCAGAAAATTAACAAGCTGTAAAGAAAGAACTGTATGGTCCTATACTGCCTTTATAAAAGGTGTCCTGTTTGAATGAAATGTATTGCTTATTATCTGCTCTCAAAATATTAGCCCTGCTGTATGTGCACTGTATGTCAGACTCTTAAAGGATCACTGAGTTTTCATAAAACGTTTGACATAAAGTCATGGAGACATAAAGGGTTTGATCACCGGGGGTCTGAGTGCTGAGAACCTCACAGATCGTTAGAATGAGGCGAGAGAAGTGCATGCATATTGTGTGGCTCTCTCCTCACTACAGGGAACAGAATCAAGATGAACCCGTAAACTTTCTATTAAATCCATCTAGCTTCCTCTCCTGCAGTGAGGATAGAAAACGCTTCTCTCTCCTCCTTCTAGCAATCGCTGGTGGTCTCTTCACTCAGACCCCCACCAGTCAAAACCTTTGATATGTCTCTGGCATATCAAAAGTTTTATGAAAACCTTAGTGAACCTTCAAACTAGTACTTGGCAACATCTTTGACATAGAAACGCCCCAGAGCTGTACACATTTAGGGCTCTTCTTGGAGATGAGATGGGAATAACCACAGTAAGCGCCGGCTACTGGGGGAGGCAGAGTTGTGGAAATGGCAGGAGCACAGCTGCGCTCCGCTGTTTCCTTAACTCCCAACGCACAGCAAACTACACTTTCCTTAAAGGGGTTATCCAGTATCTATCTCCCCCCCCAAGTCCTGGGCCCCTTGTATGGATTATTCTTACCTGCTCCCCGACGCTGCATCTCCACATCGCTCGGATCAAAACTTCTGATGACGGGGGGGGAGAAGTAGTCAGCTGCGACGGTGACCAGCCTCAAGGGGCTCGTCCCTCAAGGACCTCCCTGTCGCTGAATGGGGCCCATGCATTGGGGGGGTATATTTTAGATATTGGATAACCCACTTAACTCGGAAACTGATGTTTTTGTAAGTCCGTCCGCCTCCGGCCAGCATTTACATTTTATTCTCATCTTGGCCATGAAAGGCTGACATGGGACAACCCCTTTAACATGCGATCATAAATTGCTGGTCTGAAAATTGGAATGATAACATGTCATCACCCAAAATGGTTGGTTATTTGGACTGTGGGTAACAGAAGAAATAAGTAATTAATAAAAAGCCATGAGTGAAGCAAAAGATGTTTTTAAGTCAAATTCTTTGAGATGACATAGGAGTAGTTAGTCGCTTTGCCTAATGTTATTACTGAATTACTTCTGGTTCATAGCTTTTAATCCAGTGTTAATATCGGGCTCAATAAAAGGCTGTTAACCTGTTACTTCATATGACGTTGGAGCAGGAGTTCATTAAACATTCATACATTTCTCCACGTCTCAGTTCATTTTTGTTTCAAATTCTGATAAGTTTGATCTTGTTTGAGGCCTGTTCCAATTTACCTCAGGACCGAAGGATGGATTTTGAATGGTCGAGCTGTACAAAAATCTGTACTCTGCCGTGGCAGATGCATGACTTAAAGGGAACCTGTCATCTCTGAAACACCCCCTGAACTAGAGTAAGAGGTGTATAGTGTAAGTGATGCTGAATCCGAACATGTAATTTTTATCTTCATACTCACTTCTATTCTGACGCTGTGCTCCCACAAACCAGCAGTAAAATGCACTCACTGGACTCCAGTGCTCACTCACATAATGGAGAGGACTCAAAGAAGAGTCCAGTGAGTGCATTTTACTGCTGGTTTGTGGGAGCACAGCGTCCGAATGGAAGTGAGTATGAAGATAAAACTTACATATTCGGATTCAGCATCACTTACACTATACAACGCTTACTCTAGTTCAGGGGGTGTTTCGGAGATGACAGGTTCCCTTTAAGTGTCAAGTATTTGGCAATCATTGAGGGAATGCATGGTTCAGGAGTCTTCAACCTTGTTGCCTCAGATGCTCTCTCCCATCATAACTGAAAGAGTGTAGATAAAAACAAAAAACATTCCCTAATGTTAACCCCCTCGGAGGTCTGATACTCCTACTGATCAGAAAAGACAGAACGGAGGGTGGATCTCCTAAACATGGCATACAGTGGGCCATAGTCAGATGTGAACACATGCTAGTAATATTTTAATCCCCTACTTTGAGTATGGTTTGCAGCACTGTTTCCTTGAAATGCAGTGTAATCTGCAGGCAGCATGTTACAGAGCAGGGGGAGCTGAGCAGATTGAAAGATTTAGTAAAATGTCTGCTTTTTCTGATCTCAGTTGTACACAGGGATCATTTTTCATCAATGATTGATAGCATTCCCTCTGTGTATGTAAAAAGATATGTCAGTCACTAATAGCTGTGAACGGGGGTGGTCTCAAGCATAGAAAGAGCAGAGGTTTAACCCCTTAATGACCACCGATGCGTCTTTTTACAGTGGTTTTTAAAATGCCTTAGTCTAGACTTTTTATGGTAGCATAGAATAAGTTCTACATGGTATTCTGCTCTAAGGGCTTGGATCAACAGAAGCACTGATGCCGGACGTTTAACCCCCTTAGATTCTGTGGTCAATGGCAACCGCAACATCTACGTGGTTTCATCAGGCTCCCTCTGTCAGCCATCAGCACCCCATGAATGTGATGAATGGGTTCAATGGAAAAAAATAAAATCCCCCTCCTCATATTCAGTATTACCACATCTGTAACGACCCCAACTATACAATTTTTATTTAATTTATGCTGCACATTGAACGCAGTAAAAAAATGTCAGAATTACTGGTTTTTGCATAACCGCCATAAGAAAACAAATTGAAAAGTGACCAAAATGTCTCATGGGCCCCAAAATGATATTAATGAAAACTTGAAGTCATATAAATCACAGTAGCCCACACTGGTTTAACTTGATGTGAATGAAACGGATGGACCCCTCTGTGATATTGGGGCAGGGTGTCAACGAAGTTGATAGATGTAACAGCTCTTTGGACACAAAAAAATGACATAAATATTTCAGATTTATTGAGTACCAAAACAGACATGCTAATGTGGAGACACCTCTTATGCCCCACTGTGGAGAGGAGTATATATAGAATAATAGAGAAGGGTACACAAAACAAAAATACAAAGGAAAAACGAGAAAGGGGGTGTAAATACCTTACAAGGATCCCCCAGGGTACAGCACTACTCCACTGTACTCACTGTGTACCACTGGTTCTCTAGAGGCTGGTGATACAGCACATAGGAATGTGTGTCTGTAGAATATCCCCACACATGAATAGCCATTCAGGAGATCATTGTCCATGCAATACATATGATAAAGTATGTCAATGACATGTCTCTATATGCAATAGTAATAGGCAAGAGGGGCACACTCACCATAAGGCCTCATGCACACGAACATGTGGCCACCGCCACCGTGAGGCCACCGCATGCGGATCGCGGACCCATTCACTTGAATGGGGTCCGCATCCGAGGGTCCGCACCGCAAAAAAGTAGTGCTTGCGCTACTTTTTTGCGGTGCGGAGGCACGGCCAGAAACACCACGGAAGCACACCGTAGTGCTTCCGTGGTGTTCCGATCCGTGCCTCCGCTTCGCATCTCCCGGATCGCGGACCCATTGAAGTGAATGGGTCCGCAATCCGTGATGCAGGCTGCACATGGCTGGTGCCCGTTTATTGTGGACGGCACGGCCGGCACACGTTCGTGTGCATGAGGCCTAATAAGGCCTAATAAGGAGTGCAAAAACGGTTTGAACATAATGAGCAACCAAGAAAACCACAATAAACTGCACATCCAATAATTATTAAATCTATTAGGCAATTTTATTAGGAAGGACTGTGAGGAATAAGGAATACAGGTTTTAGACATGATTTAATCACAGCCATCTTCAAGGCATGATTTAATCACAGCCATCTGCTGGCACCTAGCAGATGGAGTAAACACTGCAGGGGGGGTCCTGTCTTCAAAGCAAGTCACTTATATGTCACTTGTATACAATTCACGCCTGGTCCAGACACTATGGAACCAAAAGCCTTTCATAGGAAGGACCCCCAGCAGGGAGCTATCAGCTTGTTAGACATGAAACCTACTTTCCAGACATAATGGAGCCAGGAATTAATAAAGAATTACTGGCTGTTTATCACAAACCTAAGCTAATCATATCATATCATGCGATCGCATGTCAGGAAGCGGAGATCTCCAAGCAGGAACCTAAGTGTGTCGTGTTTTGTCTCCACCTGTAGCCGGAACTCAGGCGGGTCACTTGGTACCAGAACCTTTTCCCTGTGACCTCCCGGTCTGGAGCTATGGGCCATATTGGTTTTGTGGAGCTTTTTGCTACCAGAACTGGGACGGATGGGTTGACTCCTCCCGGGGGAGGAGGGGAGTGGCCGGCTGCAGGATAAAAGGCCCAGAGAGCAGAAGCCATTGTCTTTCTCTGGAGTGAGGGGTCACCTGGAGCATTGGTGTTTGGAGGGACCCTTGGACAAACAGCTGACATCACTGCCCCCATGTGGTTACAGCCATGCCTTACAGCAACCCAGAAATCATCTTAACGGACTATCCATCTCTCTGGTAACTGATTATTGTTCTGTTCAATTCTGTTGTACCATACCACTTGTATTTGCATATCTGACCGCTGTATCCATCTTCTGTGTATATAGTTATATCTAGTAAGCCCTTAAGGCGATTAAATATATAATTTAATCTTGTGCTGTTCTTGTATCCCGATCACAAATCCCCACGTACGTGTTCTCGATAATGTTGTTAAATGCTACCTAGGGTTGGCTGCTCACCCGATATAATCTGTTAACTGACCGGAGTTATATCAAACGAGAGCTGGTGGCAGTACTTCTGAGCTGATAGACTCTGTGGAACGTCACGTGTTTGTAGGCAAAAGACTGAACCGTTCCACGTGATCCCCACGTAAGCACGCGCAGAAGCGAGGCTGCAGGTACGGTTCGTCACAAGGACAAACAAACCAGCCTACCAAAGTCCAAAAATATGGCCCAAACATGTAAAGTCTGGGATAATACACAATCAAATCTGATGTCAAAGTAATAGTAGTAATGCAGCATCAATGAAACAATACTTGCAGAAATGAAGTACAAATCACATAAATCCCGGACCTATGTCAGAATACAGGCCCACATACAGGTCTGCGATTTATGTAATTGCTTGGTCACTAAAGTGCAAAATATGGGGGAAAGGGTTAACTGTATTGAATTACAAAATTTGACAAATCTTTTTCCCAGAAAACTATATATCAATCTGCTCAGCTCCTTCTGCTCTATAACATGCTGCCTGCATTTCATTGTGACAGGTTCTCAAAGAAAACACATTCTACTTTACAGATGCTTTTTTTAGTTAGATTGGAACAAAAAGCATTGGTACGTTAGAGGAAATTGGCTTGTTTACTGTTCTTACAGTAATTGGAAGCTAACCAGCAGTAAATGCCAGTTCCTGTACTGGCACCAGACTTGGCAACATGCATGTAGTTACATGTGGCAGATTTCTGAAGACATTTCTGTGGCTGTCCTATTCTTCTGAACGGAGCTTGCACCGCTGAAACACTTCCATTCAGATGAATGCAACCGAGTTTCATTTGCAGAAGTTTCAACAAATCTGCTGTATGTGAATATACCCTAATGGGGTTTGAGTTTTATATTATTCTAGGTTTCTTTGAATATTATCAATTTTAATAAAGTACTTGATCCTGTTATGTTTATTATTTGACGTAGTAACAGAAGTGTATGCATTTTCCTAGTGATGATAATTTTATTTCTCATGCCTTCTCCTCTGTTTGGAGCATATGAACACAAGGTTAATAAAAACACTTGTGGATTAGGCTTCTGGGAGACGGTGTCCTGTACTGGTATTCCCCATAGCTATGCCGCAGTGGAAGCTAAGGGTCCTTTAGATGTGCAGTGACGATATAAGAAGGTGATTGATGGTTGATCTGTTTACCTGAGCAATCATCGTGACCATACGAACATCCCATCATTTAGCTGAGACCAGCTGCCTTGTGACATGCTGTCCAAGATGTGGAACGGGCAAAGAGGGAAGGACTCCTGTTTCTCTGCTAGATTTCTTCAAGACTTTTATTACAGGTCCATGGAGAATACTTTGAAGAATGAGGCTAAGTTCACACTGCAAAATCAGTGGCAGAAAAATTTGTAGCCGATTAGTCACAGACTACTAGTTAAATACGGGTCATTTGGTGGCAGATTTCTAATTTGGTAGAGGTTTTAGAGGAGTTTTTACAAGAGTATTAGAAAAGTAGTTGGTTCAGGTTTCTTCTGCTTCCGAATTGACTTCTATTAAGTCCACAATCAAATCTGCTTCCAAGAAGTAACATGTCACTTCTCAAGCATTTTTCAAATCAGCTACTGTACCAAAAACCTCAACCATTTTACACAGTGTGCACAGGGTGGAAATTTAAAAGGGATTTTCCCAGACTTTAATATTGATGACCTATCCTCTGTAAGTCAATGGCTTACAATGGTTTTAGAAATGGCTATTGGCTATTTTAGGGATAATACAACTGTATCCATTCAGAACAGATGCAGACGGTTGTATTAGTATGACTGAAGCATTTTTGCTAAACCATGACGGATCCAGCAAAAATGCGGGTGTGAAAGTAGCCTAAGTCACTAAATGCAGCAGGACCTGCACTCTGAGCGTTGTGACGTCACATTTTGGCACTAACATAAATGGGGAACCGCTGGAGTCCATTGTTAGGGGCACAACTGGGGCCATTATATATGTATGGAGACACAACCAGGGCTATAACATATGTAGGAGTTCAAAACTAGGGGCTAATATCTATACTGGGCCACAACTTTGGGGCTATTATAACTACTGAGAAATAGAGAGTGGACCATTATCCATACAAGAGCTCAACTGTGGGCTGTTATAATTACAGGGGGCATTATTGGGTGGGGGGTCATAACATATATATATTGAGAGCTCTATAGTGCTTGGGGTTTTAACCCAATGAAATGCAAACGTTTATCATCTGTTAATGGCGGTTTTTCATGGCCATTAAAAATGGAAGTACAAATGGTTGAAAAATGGCAACTGACAATGTGTCCTAAGGGTGCATTTACACGATTAAAAAAAAATGTGCTCCATAGGAACACCCACAAGACACTATACTACATTTTTTTTCTGGAAGAGTAAAAATACTGGATGTTTTTTTTTTTTTTAAAAATTCTGTTAATGTAGCAGCATGAGGGCTTGTTTTTTTGTGGAGCGAATAGTATTTTTGGTGACACCATTCTGGGATGCATAAAACATTAACTTTTATTACTTTTTTGAGGAGGTAATGGGGGGGGGGAAGCATTCCTGCCATTGTTTTGTTGCACTTTCTTATTTATGACACACTATGCGCCAGCTCAAAACTAGCATGTTACTCACATTCTATGAGTCAGTGTGATTATGGCGATACCAAATATGTGCTGTGCTGATACAGAGTAATTGCTTGTACAGGTGTTCTTGCGACCTCTGCATGTTGCAGAATATTGATAACCGTGGCTTACACCAGAAAAGTCTTGATTTACTCCAAAATAAAGACAAAACCAGTTTGAAAAATTTGGGCTTAAGTTTCCCTCGGCATAGTTTGAAAAAACATAACAGGATCACTGCACAGCTTTGCAGCCATGTGGAGGTGACGGTGCATGATGAGGTCTTGCCAACCTCATTGGGAACTGGCAATGTTAGGAGAATAATGCATGTTATTTTTTTCATTTATAAAAGTAAGGCGGCTTTACATGAGTTTTAAAAAAAAGTTTGCATAATGGCTGTGCTTCTTTGTACAATCATAACTGAAGGAACAGATATATTTGGGCTTCTCTAAAGTCTTCTTCAACCATATTATTCCATGTTTAAGATGCACAGCTTGATGCATTTCACTCAGAAGCAGGGTGGTCTCCCTTCTGCCTGCACTGTACTACTGTGACATACTTTCCCTTACTTCTCTCCATCTTTTTTCAGCTCTGGAGCTCACAGAACAGATGAAAGAGAGTTTACACTTAGGCCTCATGCAAATTGCAGATCCATAAAACACGAATACCGGCTAAATGAATAGTTCTGCATACAGGCCGCAAAAGGAACGGACACGGAAATAAAATACGTTCATGTGGATGAGCCCTTACAAGAAGGCAGAAGGTTCCTGTGATGTTCAGAAGCTGTTTAGTAGCAGTTTTTCTATCAGGCTCAGAAGTTAGCTCTGACACCCCCCACTTCCTCTCTGCCGTCTTCTCTGTCTCCATTACCAGGGACGGATCTTGCCTCACAACAGGCAGTGGACTGAAACATAAGTGGAATTGAGACCCCCTAGTGGCCATGATTTTACAGCTTTAATGTTTTTGTTTTTAGCACTTTTTCATAGTGTTTATTTTTAATTCACAACTTGCCATTTTGTAAGTATGGTGTTTTCTATAGAAATAACATACACAATGTTACAGTACAAAACACCAAAAAAAACATTAGAACAGTTTGAAATGCAAAGAATTTTCTGTGAAGAAGCTCTGAAACTTCATTAACGGTTCATGCACATGTAAAAAGGATACTGGTCGCGTGCGTTTCACATTTTGCGGAACAGAATGTCCGTCCCTCTATAGAACAGTCCATAAAACGGACAAGAATAGGACATTATCTATTTTTCTGTGGGTGCCGCAGTACGGACATGTAGATGAGGACAGCACACGGTGTGTTGTCCGCATTGCGGCCCCATTGAAGTAAATGGGTCCGCATCCAACCTGCAAAAAATGCGGATCGGATGCAGACAAAAAAACCACAGTCATGTTAGCCAAAAATAACTAGCAGAACTGTGAGTGCAGCTCTGGGCTCAAATACATTAAGTAACTTGTACTCTTCATTCACATCTGTGTCAGAGGCTCCATTAGCAAGCTCTGTTCCAGGTGGACAAAATAGTACAACCTGTGGGGCTATTTGGTCCAGTAAAATGCTGGGTTCCCTGATGAAAACCAACTTCTCCATTTTTGATGAAGCGAGATAGCGCCTTGTTCTCAAGAAAGGATACGGTCACAGAGGTGTTGACCAGATATACCATAAATGTCCATATGGGAATACCCCTTTTAGGGACAGAGCCACTTCATTTCAAGACCTGACCTGTACTTTTTGTCTAATGGATAATGTTATTATAACCTATCAAGCTTCTTCAGTGAAGGAGTACACAAATAAAGTTCATGTTACACAATGCCTGTAAAAGGTGCTGAGGAATCTCCAAGTATCCAATTCATGAATCATAGCTTTTCAAACAAATGAGGCTCCACTAAGCTAAAAACTGTCATTCTTTATAGAGGCTGCACCAAGAACCTATTTATTATGGTAATGCAACCAATTTACCTAAAAGGATTTATATGTGAATTCTGTGGAGGCATAAAAGCTCATGCACACGACTGTAGGTTTGGTCCGCAGCTGATCCACATTTTTTGCAGATTGGATGTAGACCCATTCATTTCAATGGGGCCGCAAAAGATGCGGACAGCACACAGTGTGCCATCTCCGTGTCAGTTATGTGGCTCCGTAAAAAGGATAGAACATGTTCTAAAGTGAAGAAAATGAAAGCTTTTACATGGCGTGGATCCTTGTTCTGTGGACTGGAAAACACATATGGTTGTGTGCATGAGCTCTAAAAGTGACCATGAGACAGCTGTCGTCCAGCAGGTATTCCTAACTCCCCATATACATGCACGTTCGGTATGACTGATCATACATGTGACCTCAGTGGGGAAATAGAAATAAACCACTGGCATCAGCATATCTCCTGTGAAAACAAAGATCAGACGTGTTAAAATTCGGCATACCCAATCCTCCTCCTTCCCACACACATCTGCTGTCAGGGTAAAAAGCTGGGGAAACCCCCTACTCATTAGATGGTCAGCCGGTTTTGAAATTATGTGTATGGCCATCTTAACTGACAGTAAAGAGGTATTCCCATCCTGGACATTGGGGGCATATCGCTAGCAAATGCCCCCAATGTCTGATAGGTGTAGTTCCAGAGGTACCTATACTTAGATTGGAGCCTGCAAAGTGTCGGAGGGCACAATACACACACGCGGCTGCCCTCCATTCATTTCTATGGGACTGCTGAAAATAGCCGAGCGGCATGCTTGTCTATTTGGCTTACAGAAATTGCCAGCTATCTTCGGCGGTCCCATAGAAATTAATGGAGGGCAGCCACACATGTGCGGTGCGCCCTCCAACACTTTGCAGGCTCCTCTCTAAGTATAGGTGTGGATCCCTCCTATCAGAGATTGGGGGCATAGGAATAATAGTAACATATCACAATGGTTTATAGCCACAAGAAAGAAAACAGTTTACTCAGCATGTGAAACATGTTATACAAATTAGAATCTTTACTTTAATATGTTTTAACAATTTTAGATAGATGCTACTAATATATCCTTTATTGAAGTTCTTCAGCACATTCTCAGCCTCCTCCATCCAATGCTCTGGATTCCAGGCATCCAGAACCTGCACATGCGCAGATGGCACAGGAAAATGAATAAGGCAATGAAGATTCCAGACTGTAACTTAAAGGGGTTCTCCGGTAATTAAGAAAATAAAAATACTTAAATATTACTTCATTATAAATATATTCCCAAATACCTTTCATTAGTTATAATGGTTCGTTTTGTCTGGGGAGCAATCATCAGGGGAAATAAAATGGCTGCTGTCCTATTAGTTCACACAAAACCTGTCCTAATCATTGAGGACAAGTTACATCACTACACTGAGGTAAAGAGCTGCCTCATCCTCCTCTCTGCTCTACTTGTCAGGAATTATGATCCTGAATACAGATGATAAGATCTTTAGCTGAATCTATATAGGAATGGAGTTCATGAGGAGATGTGGCTAATAAGCAGCAGCACTTGTATACAGTCTCCATTACCACAGTCTGTCCTGTCCGTCCTCTCTGTACTTTATGTCTCCTCATGAACTCCATTCCTGCAGAGATTCAGCTAAAGATCCTATAATTTGTATTCAGAATTATAGTCCCTTACAAGAAAAGCAGAGAGGAGGATGAGGCAGCTCTTTACTTCAGTGTTCTGAAGTAACTTGCTCTGCTGTGTGATTAGGACAGGTTTTGTGTGTACTAATAGGACAGCAGCCATTTTGTTTCTCCTAATCATTGCTCCCTAGACAAAACGAGCCATTATAATTAATGAAAGGTATTTGGGAATATATTTATAATAAAGTAATATTTACGTATTTTAATTTTCTTAATTCCTGGAGAACCCCTTTAAGGGGGTTATCCTGGAAAAGATAATGATGACTTATCCTCAGGATAGGTTATCATTATCACATCAGTGGGGGTCCAAGTCCCGGCATCCTCGCAGATCAGATGTTTTAGGGAGCCACTGTGCTCACCGTAGCTCTAGTGAGCGATGCAAGCCCCCGATGGATTTCCAAGGACAGCGCCGTGCATCGTATAGTGGCAGTACTTGGTAGTCAAGTCAATGGCGCTGAGCTGCAACTTGGCCATGTGACCAAAGTACAGTGATGTCACTGGCCTACAAAGAGATGGGTGATCGGGGAGTTCCAGGTGTTGCACTCCAGCAGATCTGATAATGATGACTAGTGTTGAAGGAATCATTTCAGTGCCTCTGTGGAGGCAAAATTCGTTCCTCCCGAAGTCGTGCGAGACTCCAGTGAAATTAATTTGTTATTCATTTCTGCATCTTAAAAAACATTTCAAATTAGGAATCCGAAGTCGGGTTTGGTACCGAGGTATCAGCTGGTACCAAACCCGATTTTGGATTCCTAATTTTAAATGTTTTAAACATGCAGAAATTAATACCAAATTCATTTCACTGACGTCTCGCGCGACTTCAGCTGAAACTAATTTTGCCTCCGCGGAAGGCATACATTTTAATCCTGTACAGAGACAGGTCTTCGTACAGCATTAAAATTAAGTGTTTGAATGAATCGACTTCGGATCTATCATCTGAAACTCAATTCGCTCAATCCTACTGATGACCAGTCCTGAGGATACATCATTAATATCTTTTCCTAGATAACCCCTTTAATGCAACCTCTAACCTAGTAGAAATTATTAGTTCCATGTCAAAGTTGTCCATAGCCTTTAAAGGGACACTTTTAAAATCCAATATTCATAAAAAAAAAAGTTTTTTTTTTTATTTGACAGTACTATAGCATTGAAAACAAAATAGAAAATATTGTCCTTCTTTCGCAGTCAGCACAGGAGGATAAAACCTTTAGAGATATGGACCCATTGTTTAGTTTACAACTGCTGTAAGGAAAAGATGCTATCTGCTAATACAATAGTAGATTAGTAGAACTGAGATAGCAGCTCTAATGTTCCCTTGACAGACTTAGATAAAGATGCACAGAGAAAAGCTTTGCACTTAGGGTACTTTCACACCTGCGTCAGGGGACTCCGGCAGGCTGTTCCGGCGGGTGAACAGCAACATGTTGTACTTTTGTTCCGGCCGCCTCTTGGCAGGGTTTGCTGTGCTGTGGCCGGATCCGTGGCCTTTGCCCTTCACTGGCATTACAGCGTATTTCCGGCCCCACACGTGCACCTGCGGCAGTTGGAGTCCCCTGACGCAGGTGTGAAACTAGCCTTATCCATGTACTGTGCGATTCTATAATTGAGTCACTCATGATCCTTCCCTCTCTGGCCACAGTGAATGGCCTCACTGAGAAAGTCAAGGAAGGCTGTTTGCTGTGCTAAAAGTCCAAACAAAGGAAAGAAAGGAAGTAGAAAATATGGAGTGATTTCAAAAAATTATATCCAGAAAACAATCCATAGGTTTTCTTCTTTAAAAAAAAAAAAAAAAAAAAAAAAACATAGAATATTTACATTTAAGCTGCTTCCCACTCACCCTTTTCTCAGCACTCAGGAAAATTGGCGTGAGCAGGGAAAAGTCGCAGATTTTGCCACAAAAATCCTGTGTGACTAAATCTGTTTTGTGCCAAAAAGGGTGTATATGTGGTAATAAATGACCCCCATAGTGTTCATTGTTCTTACTACAAGGTATTGAAAATTATGTGGATTGTATCAGTTAGTTCAATGTTTTTTACCGTTGATCCACTTCCACAGTAGAATAACTTTGGTATTTGATTTATAAAGTGGAAAACCACTTTAAAACTTGGATCCGAACTTGGCTTCGGTTCCGAAGTACCAGTCGGAACTGAAGCCGAGTTTAGATCCAAGTTTGAAAGTTTTTTTTTTTTTTTAAATCAAATACCATAGTTATTCAACGAAGACTTGCGAATAACTAACTTTGCCTCATCGGAGGCCGTACATTTTAATACTGTATGGAGACAGATCTCCGTGCAGTATTATTCCGAAGTTTTGAGTGAAGCGCCTTCAGATCTAGGACCCGAAGCTCGCTTCGCTCATCACTACCCTCCAGGGCTCAAAGGATTAATATAAAATCGGTGCTTTACACAATAGTCCATTTTCTGATGACTCATTCACTTTTAGGCAACAGAGATTTAAAATTCACTTCAAAACTTGGCAAACTAAAAGTATTTCAAAATGTATGAACAAGGCAGTGTAAATCACCAAAGACTTCAATGGAGAGAAACACACCAGAGGACCTTCATCTCTGCCCAGACAGTTCCATTAGGAGTGAAGTAGCACTGAAGAGAATATATATGAACAAGGCAGTGTAAATCACCAAAGACTTCAATGGAGAGAAACACACCAGAGGACCTTCATCTCTGCCAAGACTGTTCCATTAGGAGTGAAGTAGCATTGAAGAGAATATATATGGGGTCATTTATCAAACTGGTGTAAATTAGAACTGGCTTAGTTGCCCATAGCAACCAGATTCCACCTTTCATTTTGGACAGCTGCTTTGGAAAATGAAAGAGGGTATCTAATTGGTTGCTATAGGCTTTACTCCAGTTTGATAAATGACCCCATATGTTTGCGTCTTTTCTCTTTTTTCACACAATAATAATAAACAATATAAAACTATAAATTTAACATGTATAACTTCTATGTTAGAGCACAGAAGAAGAAACCAGTTGAACACCATTTATCACATATTACATGTGTTTTACAGTAGTAGTAGTTGTATTGTGCCAACTCAAAACTGCGTGGTAAGATTTGTACTTTCCAGCTATTGAACATTATATAACGATATTTAAAACACAAACTGGGAACAATGCAGAAATACCAAACTTGTGCTATGTGTGTTACCGGTTGCTTGTTTTGGGGTCAGTCATAGTTAAATGGTGACTGTCATTTGAACAAAATTTGCATAAATCAATAGTACAGGTGAATATTAAAAGCTCTGTAATATACAGTATGTGGTGAAAAGTATTTAGACACACCTCCTAATCATTAAATTCAGCTGTTTCCTTCAGCCCCATTGACACAGGTGTATAAAATCCAGCACTTAGCCATGCAGTCTGCCTTTACAAACATTTGAGAAAGGATGGGTCACTCTAAAAAGCACCGGTCTTAATAAAGGCCCATAGATAAATTTAAAGGAAATCTGTCACATGATTTTAGTGTTTTAAACTAAAACTATAGCCATGTTCAGTAAAGTACCTTGAGTCTAGATGTGGTCTCCAATCTTTTTTTTCAGATTCCGTTTTCGTTTTATTTGACTTTTTCTCATATGTAAATTTCCTCTGAAGGAGCCCAGAGGGGCGTTAGGGAGCCCAGTAACGCCCCCCTCCTGTGCCCAGCACGCCTTCTTCATGCTCCAAAACGCGCCTATTTGGGGACGGACTAACGGCCCATATTAGCATTGTAGGCCGCCACCCCCCTGAACTACGTCACGGCAGCTCTGGAAACCACTCGCAGAGCTGCCTGCTTTGCCCGGCCGAAATCTCGCGAGATTTCGCCTGCGCGAGATTTCGGCCAGGCGAAGCAGGCAGCTCTGCGAGTGGTTTCCAGAGCTGCCGTGAAGTAGTTCAGGGGGGCGGCGGCCTACAATGCTAATATGGGCCATTAGTCCGTCCCTAAATAGGCGCGTTTTGGAGCATGAAGAAGGCGTGCTGGGCACAGGAGGGGGGCGTTACTGGGCTCCCTAACGCCCCTCTGGGCTCCTTCAGAGGAAATTTACATATGAGAAAAAGTCAAATAAAACGAAAACGGAATCTGAAAAAAAAGATTGGAGACCACATCTAGACTCAAGGTACTTTACTGAACATGGCTATAGTTTTAGTTTAAAACACTAAAATCATGTGACAGATTTCCTTTAAGACAGCTTCTGATATATTCTTTTACATATTCCTCGGATTCCTTATGATGCATGTAAACAACATAACTTGTATGTCTGATATCATGCACATAGTCACAGTATTCAATAGGCCATGGGACCTGGAACAGCATTAGCGTCTATGGGTCATGTGACCGCACTGAACTGATGTCAAGAAGATCTTTAGCAAAAGCTACATGGCTGTCAGCTTTGAATAGCACAAATAAATTACTTATTATTGCATTTATTTTCCGGGACTCCTATACTGAAGACCCATTGTCAGGATAGGTCATCAGTATTTAACTGGTGGGGGTCTGACACCCGGCACCCAGGCTGATCAGCTGTTTGAAGAGGCTACTGCGCTCTAGCTAACCAAGTACAGCACTGTACATTGTATAACGGCATTACTTGGTATTGCAGCTCAAGCCCATTCGCTTGAATCGGACCGAGCTGCACACAGGCCATGTGACCAATGAATGTCAGTGACCCAGGAAGATGGAGGAGACCCCACCTCTTTAAACAGCTGCTTGGCGGGGGCTCTGGGAGTTGGACCACAACTGATCAGATATTGATTACCTATTCGGAAGATAGGTCATCCATATATGAATCCTGGAAACCTCTTTAACTCATTTCTGCCAAAACAAAACAATTTGTGACTTCTCAGAGAACACATTAATGGATGTGCAAGAACAGCCTCAGAAACTGGAGATTGATTTCCATAATTTATTACAAAATAACAAGATGTGTTTTTTTTACTGTCAGTTTTTCTACTACTCAGACATTCATTACTGGTTTACTGCATTAAGTGGTGACAATTTCATCAAAACATAACACTATAAATCACTATGTCACCTATAAATAAACCTCTCTCATAAATACCTAAATAAGTGTATTCCCCTATCAAAAATACAATAGTTCATATATTAATACATGAAAAAATATCCTGGACAAGTAAATATTATTCAGGCACATTGTCCTTGTAAAGATGATTTTGTAGTGATCTATGGAGATTCCTGACCTACAGGACTAAACACCGATCTTGTGTCTGGTTTGCAAAACCGCCCGTGTTTCATCTACGGGTGCATTCATCCAGCTGTAGTTTAGCTTATTTTCCACATAATTTTCCTGCTTTGGGGGGGAAATATGTGGAATAAAACATAGATTGAAAATATGGCCATGTAAATACTGCGGTCCCTCAAGTTACAATATTAGGCTACTTTCACACTAGCGTTTTAAAATTCCGGTATTGAGTTCCGTCATAGGGGCTCAATACCGGAATAAAACGCTTCAGTTTTGTCCCCATTCATTGTCAATGGGGACAAAACTGAACTGAAGACAACGGAATGCTCCTGAAAGCATTCCGTTCCGTCTTCAGACCGGAGAACAAACCGCAGCATGCTGCGGTTTGCTCTCCGGTCCAGGCATCCGCACCAAGACGGATCCGGAATGACCCCCAATGCAAGTCAATGGGGGTGGATCCGTCTGATGTGACCATAATGGTAACCGGATCCGACCTACATTGACTGATTGAGTCCATTACGGATCCGGGTACACATAGACACATACAGACATAAACATACACACACATAAAGACATACAAACACACATACATACTTACAGATGACGATTCCACCAGGCGCCCAGCAGAGGGCGCTGTGGGGAATCGTGACCTGTGTGAGCCGTCCTGACGCTCCGAAGACCTGCCGGGGAGCATGTAAGTATGTATGTGTGTTTGTATGTCTATATGTGTGTGTATGTTTATGTGTATGTATATGTATGTACAGTGTGACATGTGTGGGGCCGGAGCGCGGTTCCGGCTCCACACATGTCACTACGGCAGGCCTGATCCGGCAGCACCCTTCACCTGCCGGATCAGGCCTGCCGCCAGTGTGAAAGTAGCCTTAATTGGTTCCAGGTAAACTATTGTATGTTAAAACCATTGTAAGTTGAGTAATCGGTTCCAAAGCCCCAAAATGTCATCCAAGATAAGAGAAAATGAAGAGTTAAGAAAAATAAGCAGATAACTAAGTCAGATAAAACAATTCCTTACATATAGCAGTCAGGAATAGCTGCTAACTAGCAAGTAATACCTCTATTTTACCACAGAAGTGGCCTGGATTAGTTGGATCTGAGACATTGTGTGTTGAGTCTGGTTTCAACTTACGATGGGTCAGAAAAGACCATTATATGTTGAAAATATTGAATCTTAAGGGATCACTGTACACCCTAAACCCTGTTTCTAATGATTATGGCTTAAAAACAACTAGATACCAAATATAGTACATATACAAAGGGATTGTCCAGGATTAAACAATCAATGAACAGGATAGGATATCAAATTCAGATGAGTGAGGGTCCCACATTATCAGCTGTTCAATAGTAGCTCTGGATTCAATTTTATGGGATTAGCACTGTAGTAACCCCCTCTCTCCGCTACATAATGGATGGAGATGTCTATTTCGGAAGTTAGAGCTACTCCAAAACAACTGATTGGCTGGGGTCCAACACCCCGCACCCTCACCATTCTGATGCTCATGACCTATCCTAGTTATCAATTTTTAAATCCAGGAGAACCCCTTTATAGCACATTTTCACCTTTAATTACCATTTTACTCCTTACCTATAGAATTAATCTACATACATTGCATTACGTATACTGGTCCTAGTCTGTCACCTGTATGACCAGCTGTATTCACAATTCTGCAGGCTTTAGAGAAATCTCTAAGAATTTCTCGATGGCACGGTGCTCTGGTGATTATGGGAAAAGCTAATTGCCCCACTACATTATAAGAGCTCAGCTTAACGTTTAGACCTGTCTGCCTGCAATTCTCCGTTTCCAATGACAAGCAGCAGAACTGTGAAATCTGCTCAGACATTTACTACAGACTGTAACCCAGGATTAATGTAAAAAAGTAATGCATTGTATTTGCAAACATACTCGCCTTTTTATGTAGATTATATACACTCAATGACAAAAAAGTAAAGCACCCAGACAGATATCAGATTGATACACAACTCTGCATGCAGTTATTTCCTGGGCAGATACATACGGTGTGGTCTGATTAGACATTGGGTCTTGCCACAAGAGGGCATAAAAGTGCTTCCCCTGCTGCCCTATAAAAAGGCTCTCAGAGGCTACTTTTAGGTAGTGTACCTCTTAATGAGAGATTGTTGACTGCTAGACATGCCTCTACAATGCACTCAATGACATTTTGCGCAGTTGAGAGAGTTTGGGAGGGTGGCATCATTGGACTAACAGAAGTAGGATGTTTGATTCGACAAATTGCCGTCTAGAGCATTGTGACCTAGCTGTTAGATTTTGGGAGAAGTGGTTATCTGAGGGCTCGCACACATGTCAAACAGGCTTCAGAGAGCCCACGAGTAGAGGGCATCGTTTGATCCACAGACAAGCATGAACAGCTCCCAGTTCCATTGGCCACCATCCAGACACAGGTGGCACTTTCAATGCACACTGCTGTCTCTTACCTGGATCATTTCCAGGCACTTAGGATGGGGAGCCATCATATATGACACTTGGTCACCCTTAGAAGTGATACAAGGGACACTAACAGCTCAGTGATATGTGCAGGACATCCTGCATCACATGTGTTTTCTCTCATGGCAGGGCTTCCAACTGGCATTTTTCAGCATGATAATGCTTGCACACAGTAAGGGTTTCCCAGGAATGTATCTAACAGATTGTAACACTTCCTCTGCCTGGCGTCCACTAGCTTGGAGGCCGGCATTAGCAGCCCATGAATGCAGGACCTATAGGCCCAGCTGCAACATCAGTGGGTAAATTTGCCGCAGGATACCATACAGAATCTGTATGCCGCCATGCCCAACTGTAACTCATCTTGTATCCAGTCTCGAGGCTGCCCAACCGGCCTGACCACCTCTTGGTGTGTTATTTTTTTGTCAATGAGTACATAAACTGTAAAATAGTAGTCAGTGATACTGCATTATATAATTGTCCCTTCCCAATAAGTAATTAAACATATCAGAACATTTATTGGATGAAAGGGGAAAACGTTATGTCTGTGGGCATACATAGCTGTTTTATAAAAACTTATGTTTAACATAAAAACTTAATTAAAACAATAGGTTTTTATGATGATACATTCCCTTTTAATATATACCGCCAGTACCTAGGCTAGTTTTGCACTTATCAATAAGGCCTCTTTCACAGATGTGTGCTGTGTGTGTTCTTTGCAGACAGCACATGGATCCATTAACTGTAATGTGTTTATTCACACATCAGTGGTTTTCTAGTGACCGTGGCTGTCTGTGGAGAAACAATGGAAACACGCACTACTTAGGAGTGTGATGCGGACCAAACGCGGTCAATGAAATCTATGAGAAACACTTATCAAAACTGGCGTTCCTGTATGCCAGTCTTGATCCATCTGCACCGGAGTGAGATGCACTATATTTATTAATCTTATTACATTAGGAGCATCTTTAGCAGTCCGTGCTTCAGAAACTGAAATCTAGGGGCTGGCGTATAGTTCAGCTATAACTTACTGCAGTTTCTGGAGTAAGTAATAGTAGATCTGGTGAGCCCTTTTCTTGACACTTTAGAAAAGTCAAAAATTATTGCACATATATGACGTGAACCATCATTTGCGACTTTCTTACACCACTATTGTGGCATAAAGACAAATTGGTCCTTGAAAACCACTTCCAGAATACTGATGGCATTCATGTCCTGTCATTGGTAGGAGATGCTCTAGTAGTGCACATAGAATACAGATGACACACAGAAGGCAAACATGGACCAAACACAGACCCTTCAGGGACACCTTACAACAGATGAAACATTGACCATCTTGTCACACACATCACTGTCAGGGATGTGTGAAAAGAGGCCTTGCCCGGTTTTCAGTGTTGTTTTATGCTTCATATTTTTTGACATTTTTTTCCCTCAAAAATACTGTGTCCAAATGTTACTAAAGTTTATAGCAACATCATTTACATAGGTTACATACGCTGCATTGGTGTTTTTTATTAGCACAATGCAGCAGGCTATAGGTATGGCAGTTTTTCTGTTTTTCTCCACAGGCTTCTCTATATGACTTTCTAAATGGCAGGGAAAACGCATGTACAAAATAAACAGTACTACCACAAATGTATGGCTCTTTTCACATACACTGCAAAACACAAAAAATAGAGAGTTTGTGAAGTGGTCATTTTAATGGAAAAGCCCCTGTGTAACGCCTAGTGCAGGCCTGAGGGGGCAGGGCATCACACAAGGATTCTCTTTTTGGTGCTCTTTTAATCTCTGTGTCATGCATTGCCCCCTTAGGCCCTACATTAGGCATAACACATTGTATCAGTTTTGCCTTAAAGGGGTTTTCCAACCCCTCTAATGAACCCCCCAATGCCGGGGCCCCTTGTATACATTATACTTACCTGCTCACCGGCAACTGCTTCGCTCCGGATCACTGCATGGCCACCACTGCATCTTCCCATGAAAACATCCAGAGACGGGTAGAACAGCCAATAGTAGGCCGCGAAGGGGACGAGCCCCAGGTGATGCTAGGGAGGCTCGTCCCCATCACGGCCTCCCCCCATCACCGGATGTTTTGATCTGTGTGGCGAGGAGATGCAGAAGCAGCCTTTCTGTGATCTGGAGCATCGTGGTTGCCGGGGAGCAGGTAATTATAATGTATACATGGGGTCATTATAGAGGTTGGATAACCACTTTAACCCGTTAACAACCTGCCTTTTTTGTCCGAGTTCAATAAAAATTCTGGCAGCCCCTGTGAATGTTTAAAATAACAAAAGAAGAGCTACGTACCCCTTTTTTCCATGCTGCATCCATCGATGAGCTCCAGTACTTCCCTCTGCTGTTTGTTTCCCTGGCTGCAGCAGTGATGTTCTGTACACACAGGTCACTGTGCACCAATCATTGGCCGCACCAGTACATGGAGTGTCATTGCTGATGTCAATGATTGGCTGTAGTGGTGACCTGTGTGTACAGAACATCACAGCTGCTGCCAGGAAAAAAAAACAGCAACAGGGAGAACCAGAGCTTATCGCTGAAAGCAGTGGGGAAAAGGGGGTATGGCTTCTTTTGTTATTTTATCCCATTTACAAGAGTTGCCTAAGTTTTTATTGAACTTTTTTTTCCCGTCAATGCAGCTGTATTATGGCTTTTTTTGTAGTACGAGTTCAATTTTTCAATGGCAGCATTTTGGGGTACATATAATTTATTCACTTTTTGTGGGGAGGATAATTCCACAATTTTTTGTTTTGGTTTTTGTGCTTCATTTTTACAGCTTTCACAGCTTTGTGTGGTATTATTAACATATTAAGTTAATTCTGCTGATTAGTACAATTACAGTGGTTTGAATATATATATATACCTGTATTATGTTTTAGTACTATTGCACAAAAGAAACTCTTTAAAATGAGTCATTTGTTTTTGTGCTATACATGTTCTTATTTTCCATCAATTGAGCTGTGTGAGGGTTTATTTTTTTTGTAGGATGAGTTGACCTTTTATTGGTACCAGTTTTGGGTACATATGACTTTTTGATTGCTTTTTATTCCATTTTTGGTGAGGTTATCAATTACAGAATTGCTACAGAGTTTAATAGGCATGTTTACATGGCAGACCTGGGGGTCACTGTTAGGGCTCATGCACACGACCGTATGTATTTTGCGGTCCGCAAAAAACAGATCCACAAAAAACATGGATGATGTCAGTGTGTATTCCATATTTTGCGGAAAGGAACAGCTGTTCCCTAATAGAAAAGTACTATCCTTGTCCATAATGTGGACAATAGTAAGACACGTTCTATTTTTTTCGTAACGGACATATGGAAACGGAATGCACACGGAGTAACTTCCGTTTTTTTTTTTTTTTGAGGACCCATTGAAATGAATGGTTCTGTATACGGTCCCCAAACAAAAACGAAACGGACACGGAAAAAAAATATACATGTGCATGAGCCCTTAGTGCCACAGCAGCCATCAGCACCCTGCAATCCCACCTCAACCAATGACATGACAGAGGAACCTCAAGTCCTCTGTCTAGCCGCTTATAGGCTGCAGTTGCTACTGAACGTGGCATCTAAGGGGTTAAAATGCTAGAATTGAAGTTATCTCCAATCTCAGCAGTTGCAGCAAAAGCCCTGCTCCTGATCTCACAGGTGCAATTATAGTGCCCACGAGATCACCATGCTGAAGATATATATCATGTGCAGGAATTAGCACCTAACCATGACATAACATTTTCATCATACAGGAAGGGGTTAAATAGCTGCTGGATCGTTTATGTGAATCACCCAATATCACAAGATTCTGATGAAAAATGGTAACTCATACAGTTTTTTCTCATACATCTAGTTTTAGCGCAGCCCAACGACATGTAGTTACCACTATGGTAAGTATATCGCCATTTTAGTATCTGGGTTCACACCCATCTTTCACCAGGATTATGCCTATAGCGGCATTTTTACGTTCTCCCAGAGCATGTCCGCAATATACCTTTGTTATTGACATGAATGATTTTGTTGATTCAGAAAATCCATTTTATATATATGTAAATTACCCCAAAAAGGAGCCCAAGGGGCTGTCCTCTACGGTTTTGTGGTCCAGCCACGCCCATTCCTATGAAGCCCTGCACTGCCCCTCATCCCAAACTGCCCTCCGTGCAGCCCCGACGTCACTGAGAAGAAGCTCCGTAATCTCGCCTATGCGCATGGATGCTGCACATAAGCATAATCCACTCCCTGAGGATGCTGCCAGCACAGGGATGGAAGACCAAGCGGCCTCTTACGTGCGGCATCCGTGCGCGAGATTATGGCGCTTCTTCTCAGTGGACACCAGTTATAAATCTTACATATACTGTAAAAAAACAAACTCATCCTACATAGTAATAGACAGGATTTGTTTAGATGTTACCCTTCAATGACAATTGTAAATGATTTACCATCAGAACACATTAAATGTCCTCAATGGCTAAACTGTTCCCCCTCCCATCTACAAGATGCCAAGAGGACACCACCGTTTAAAAGCCCAAGGAAAATGGAAAGAACCATCTCATTTATCCGGGAAAATGCAGCACTATTCTTACTGGGCATGATATGTATCTTTAAAATGTACATTCTTGCTATTTCATTATAATAAAAAGAAGATGTAAAACAAATACTCTTCAGATTACCCATAACAAATATAGTGCAATTCTGTAGAAAAATCACATTGTGATTTATAAAACAACCATCTTTTTGTATCTAAAATATATAAATGTAGTGTTTGTGTAACTTGGAGGCCTGTAACAAGACTCCATAAGGTTTTCAATACATATTAGGTAGTCACTGTCCATGAACAGGAACACAGTTCCTCTGCTGTTACATGGAGGAACAGTAGTCCAGTCCGTACTATAAAACCCAGCTATATAGCATGATTGTAGCTTACACATACTAAGTGTTATCTGTCTTTGTAGGAGGAGGAATTGCTGTATAGTCTCATGGCCTTTCGGCAAATAAGCCAAAACCAATAAATCTGTGGGGCCATAATGGTGGCAATTGTAATGTTGCAATGCAGAGGAATGTTGAAAGGCACTTTGTAGAGTGGAATCCCAAACTGCTTCCCGTAGGCGTGGTACATGAAAGGGAACAGCAGGATACGGCAGGCAAAAAATGTTAGCAGGACAAAAGCACCGTTCACTTTGTGCAATAAGGAGTTCTGCAGATTCATCTGTTGGGAAAAAAAGTGCACTGTATTAGTATGGATGCACATTTGATACCAGTCACAATGAACTATTTGTTTTTGGGGTCACTCTTCCTACACATTTATAGCATATTCATTTTATGGAATAATAATAAAGGAGTATTCTGGGACTTTACTACTGATGAACTTTACCAGGTCATCAATGGCAAATTGGTGGAAGTCCAACTCCTCGCACTCTCACTAATCTGCAGATTGAAAAGGCTGTGGCACAAGCATTGCAGCCTCTTCACGGTTTAGCTGGCATTGTGTAGTGGCTGTGCCTGGTATTGCAGCTCAGTCCCATTCACATGAGCTGCAATCCCAGGCACAGTCACAACACAATGTATGGTGCTGTGCTTGGTACACAATGAAGAGGACTCACTATCATCAACAGCAGATTGGTGGAGGTGCTGGGAGTCAAACCCACACCAATCTGCTATTGATGATCAATCCTAAGTATATGCCATCAATACTAAAAGACTCAGGAAATTGTACATTTTCATGTGCCAAAACAGTATGTAACCCCACCACTGTGGGACTGTCACCGTTATGGGGGGAACTGTGAGGCTTTAGCGTTAGTTTCACATCTGAGGTAAAGTTCTCTGGGAGGCTGTCCCGTGTTCCAGCAGAGAACAACCTATTGGAGTTCTTTGGGTTTGGTACTGCCAGATACTGCTGCCTGCCCGCCAGACTCCATTGATTATAAGGGGTCCAGCAGAGATCTGGTCACAACTGGCAAATATGCGGTCAAAAAAAGCTGCATGCAACAGTTTTTGTCCGGACGACTCCTGTCATTCTATGCCGGAACAGCCTGCCGGAGAACACTGCTGGACATGTGGAAGAAGCCTTAGTTTTCTATTCGAAGCAACTTAAAGGGGTTATACCAAGAGCTTATCACCTAACCCGCTCCTGGGATCTGCAACAGTCACCTGAACTGGGGACCTGTGCTCCACAAGACTGACATAGCTAAGCACTGTATTCGGCATCTCTTTGGCAGTCCCTTAAAGTTGAATGGAGGGTTAGCATGCATGCTCCAGCAGTACTCCAATGTTCAAAGTGGTACCTTGGAACCAAATCCGAGTTTAGTATCGAGGTTTTTTACAGTAAAAATTAATTACCGATTTTTTTGATAACCCGTTTGTCTTTTCAGTTTTTACAAAAGTGACAAGAGGAAGTGCAGCCATATTGATTCTAAGTGGAGGTCATGTCAGCCCATAAGTAAGCACAATGCAATATATACATTACTGTACATCACTGCAAAGAGTCAAAATGAAGCACCTAATATTTTATTTTCAGTGTAAATCTTATAGCAATACTTTATAGTGCTGTACATAGATTTTTTTTATATTGGTCTAATGGTTATAAATAACTCACTGAACCCTGGCACATACCTGTATTAAAATTTTGCCCAGTGATACAAATGGAGTGCTCAGTTCTGCTACTAAGAGACAGCCGACATAAAAATCTCCAATGTCGCCTCTTATAAACTGCAAAATGGAAGGAAAAGAGTAAGAATGTTAAATCAGCATATCCTAGCGAGAAGACCTGGTAGGAAGAAATGCATGGTATGACAGCACATGTTGATACAAGTATTACGCTGAACTTGGTGTACAGCTGACATTTACATGGTGACCTGGAAACCTGACATTACATCAGATGTATCCAGGTGGAAATGCTACTGTTACTACTACTGACATATATAATACATTACATATCCAAGAATAGCTACACCCATGTACACTAATCTCACTAGCATGTAGTGTAAGGAGCATGATTAACCCTTCAATGCCCAGTCTATTTTGGGCCTTAAAGGGGTATTCCAGCAATAAAAAATTTAAAAAAAGGTATGCGAAGGGCCCCAAATACAGTGAAAAAAAATAACAAAGCTTAGGGTGGGTTCAAATCTGTGGCACACACTCCAGCAGAGGAAGAGACAACTGGAGTTTATCGTATCCGTACCACTACATACCATTGGACCCCATTGACTATAAAGGGATCCGATGGCTTTCGGCTGGAAAAATACTAGCGGCATATGTCCAGGCGAAAGCCGGCATTTATACCGGAAAGCCGCCAGATTCCCATTGGATCTCATTATAGTCAAAGGGGATCTGGTAGTTTACTGCAGAACAGGCTGCTGGATTTTGCACCGCAGATGTGAACCTACCCTTGTACTCACCTAGTGGATCTCCTCTACTGCTGGTCTGATGGTGCCTGGGTCCTCACAGCGCTCCATTTACTACTCCTGTCTCAACACAGCAGGAACTGGCTGTCAGTGCCATTCTGCCAGATCACCACTGGCTGAGGTGAGCCATCACTCAGCCATTGGCTAACTGGCATTCACTGCCATTTTCTGCCGGGAGACAGGAGCAGAAAATGACGCACAGTGGGGACCTGGCACTAATGGAATGGCAGCAGTGGGGGATCCATGAGGTAAGTATATGGTTTGATATTTCTTTACTGCATTTGTAACCCATTGCAAACCTTCACACCCTGTAATAACCCCTTAACCCTTTCGCTTCCAGGGTTTGTTCGGACATTTTGCGCCACTGGTAGCCACAAGAAGTTTCACAGTTTTGACATGTACAAATACAGCCTAAATTATGAAATTAAGAAATCATACGAACACGCCATACCCATATAATTTCTTAAAGCATAACGGTGGATATTAGAGGGTAAAACTGTGACCAAGCCGAAGGTTTAAATGGGCAACACCTCTTAAAAATAAAATTTCAACATGTCCAGAGTTCATACATACAACTTAGGCCTAAGTTTACATGCACATATCTTCATAAAGTCACCAGAAGTGAAAAGACTAAAAATCTGGTTTTAAAATGGAAATTTTAAAAAAGTAACAACCCATAAAATACAGGGATTATAGTCCTGGAAAAGTAAGTTGCTCCCCAAAACCTATATATATCCTGAAAGCAGCGTACCACCTACCGTACAGTATATAAAAACATTTAGCTCCACTGCTGGTGCACTTACCAGTCCAATTGGCACAAGGATGGTCAGGATAGATATGTGATGAACAAGCATTAGAAACTCTTTCTGCAGAAGGCTGTTCATTGCAGCAGAGAAGTGATCTTTCCCATTTAAGACTTTGCTGTCTCTACACTTATACCAATGGCGAAGATACATAGCGTACATGTCATACACCATGTACGGGATTATTAGCCATAAATACGCTGTAGCCAGCCAGTGTCTGTGGGGAAAAATATAGCATTAGTATACTCTAGTTTAGTGCTTTGTTGCATATTGTATATCATTATCACTTTACTCATAAATGAATATTAGATTATTACAATACTATATTAAAATATCTTGCAGTTTTCTGAACAAAATCTAATTGCTGGATTATCAGAATTTCTTGATCTCTAGAATAAAGGCACTGTACTTTAAGGCCTCATTCAGACGACCGTATATTTGCGGGTCCACATTATTGCGGACCGCCCGGCGTGTGTTCCGCAGCGCTCGGAACACACGCCGTGCGGCCCCATTGAAAATTCCTATACTTGTCCGTGCGTACGGACAAGTATAGGACATGTTCTATCTTTTTATGCGGAGCCGCGGCACGGAGACTGTGCGCTGTGCGCTCCCATAGAGGTGAATGGGGCTGCATGTATTCCGCAATTTTGCGGAATACATACGGCCCCATTCATACGGTCGTGTGAATGGGGCCTTAGTATCATTTTAAGGCTTCATTCACACGACCGTATGTGTTTTGCGGTCCTCAAATTGCGGATCCGCAAAAAAAACGGATGATGTTCCGTATGGCATCCGTGTTTCCGTTTTTTTGCGGATCCATTGTAACAATGCCTATCCTTGTTAAAAATTTGAGGGGTAAGTTACAGAAATTGCACTTCAATTAAAAAAAATCTAGAGCGCTGTATTTTTGCAGCACAAAATGTAGCCTACACTAAATATTACAAATAGTTCAGGAGCCATTTTGACCACATATAGCCGTCTAACGTTTAAGTTAAAAATGTTATATATTTAGTTCTTGATTTGGCATTAATGGCAGCCAAGTAAACCCAGAGGGGTCCGGGGAGGGGGTTCACCCAGCTTCCACTCTCTCTGCCACTGTCCCTCCCTTTGTCCCTTTCTCAGTCTCAGATCTGCCCCCACCTCCATCAGCTTCAGATCAGACCCTCATCAGACCCCAATAGGCCCCCCAGCCTCAGATCAGACCCCATCAGAGCCCCCCAGCCTGAGATCAGACCCCCAATAGGCTCCCAGCCTCAAATCATACCCCATCAGACCCCCCAGGCTCAGATCAGACCCACAATATATCCCCCAGCGTCAGATCAGACCCCCAATAGGCCTCCAGCCTCAGATCAGACACAATCAGACCCCCCAGCCTCAGATCAGACCCCCAATAAGGCCCCCAGCCTCAGACCCCCAATAAGCCCCCCCCAGATGTAGATTAGACCCCCAATATGCCCCCAGCCTCAGATCAGACCCCCAATATGCCCCCCAGCCTCAGATCAGACCCCAATAAACCCCCCAGCCGCAGATCAGCCCCTTCCCACCTCAGATGAGCCCTAATCAGACTTTTAAAATAAATAATAAAATAAACTTACCTCTCCAGGTCCAGACGGCGCTGCCTCTTGGCAGGTTCACTTACCCTCCCTGGTCTTCTCGCTGCCGCGCTGTACTGTGACCTGACAGCACATAGTGCGCATCTGTACGTCTCAGGACACAGCGCACCAGGGAAGGTGAGAACAGCCAGTGCAGCGCTGTTCTCTCCTTCTCATGCCTCCCGCATGCTAGTGACCTATTCCATAATGGAAGCGGTCATTAGCATTTTCTGGCAGGGGGCCGAGGGCCACATGAAATGGTTCTGAGGGCCACATACGGCCCGCGGGCTGGAGGTTCCCCACCCCTGATCTAGAGAATGGTTATACAAGTGAATCTCAATAAATTAGAATATCATCAAAAAGTTTTTTTTATTTCAGTAATTTAATTCAAAAAGTGAAACACATATATTATATAGAGTCATTACAAACAGAGTGAACGTTTTCAAGTGTTTATTTATGTTAATGTTGATGATTGTGGCTTACAGTCAAGGAAAACCCAAAAGCCATTATCTCAAAAATTAGAATAATTAACCCAAAACACCTGCAAAGGCTTCCTAGGCCTTTAAAAGGTCCTTTAATCTGGTTCAGTAGGCGACACAATCAGGGGGAAGACTGCTGACTTGACAGATGTCCAGAAGACTGTCATTGATACACTCCACAAGGAGGGTAAGCCACAAAAGGTCATTGCTAAAGAAGCTGGCTGTTCACAGAGTGCTGCATCAAAGCATATTAATGGAAAGTTTAGTGGAAGGAAAAAGGGTGGTAGAAAAAGGTGCACAAGTAACAGGGAGAACCGCAGCCTTGATAGGATTGTTAAGAAAAGGCCTTTCCTAAATTTGGGGGATTCACAAGGAGTGGACTGCTGCTAGAGTCAGTGCTTCAAGAGCCACCACACACAGACATATCCAGGACATGGACTACAAGTGTAGCATTCCATGTGTTAAGCCACTCATGACCAATAGACAATGTCAGAAGCGCCTTACCTGGACCAAGGAGAAGAAGAACTGGACTTTTCTCAGTGGTCAAAGGTGTTGTTCTCAGATGAAAGTAAATTTTGCATTTCATTTGGAAATCAAGGTCCCAGAGTCTGGAGGAAGAGTGGAGAGGCACTCAATCCAAGCTGCTTGAGGTCTAGTATGAAGTTTCCACAATCAGTGATGGTTTGGGGAGCCATGTCATCTGCTGGTGTAGGTCCACTGTGTTTTATCAAGACCAAAGTCACTTCAGCCATCTACCAGGAAATTTTAGAGCACTTCATGCTTCCCTCAAGCTTTTTGGAGATGAAATTTTTATTTTCCAGTAGAACTTCGCACCTATCCACACTGCTAAAAGTATCAATACCTGGTTTAATAACCACAGTATCACTGTGCTTGATTGGCCAGCAAACTCGCCTGACCTTAACCCCACAAAGAATCAATGGGGTATTGTCAAGAGGAACATGAGAGACACCAGACCCAACAATACAGATGAACTGAAGGCTGCTATCAAAGCAACCTGGGCTTCCATAACACCTCTGCAATGCCACAGGATGATCGCCTCCATGCCATGCCGCATTGATGCAGTCATTCATGCAAAAGGAACCCCAACAAAGTATTGAGTGCATTTACTGTACATACTTTTCATTTGGCCAACATTTCTGTGTTTAAAATTTTTTTTACACTTGGTCTAATATAATATTCTAATTTTCTGAGATAATGACTTTTGGGTTTTCCTTGGCTGTAAGCCATAATCATCAACATTAACAGAAATAAACACTTGAAAAAGTTCACTCCGTTTGTAATGTCTCTATATAATATATGTGTTCCACTTTTTGAATTGAATTACTGAAAAAAAAACTTTTTTATGATATTCTAATTTATTGAGATGCACTTGTATATTCAATTCAACTGCAAGAGGAGACCTTGAAAACTATGAAGTATTGATTTGCAAAGTATATTAAAAAAAAGTTGTACAATACATAGATGTAAAGAAAAAGCTTTAACTTCTCAAACTAGAAAACGTTTTTTGTTAAATGTGTAAGGCAATTTCTAATAAACATTTTTTTCAATATACTTTATTTATTGATTTTACATGTTTTAATGAAAAAACTGATCCCAAAGTTAAATTTTGGCAGTGTGCTACATGTCTTTACTGTTTAGAGCACCACACATTTAACAAAAAAATTAAAAAAAAAAAAAAAAATGGCAGTTACACGTTAAAGGGTTATTCCCATCTCAGACATTGGGGGCTCATCGCTAGGATATGCCCCCAATGTCTGATAAGGTAAGGTATGGTTCCCCCCTATGGGACCTGCACCTATACTTAGAACAGAGCCCACAAAGTCCCAAGGTCACACCGCGCAAGCATGGCCACCCTCCATTCATTCCTAAGGCGCGTGCCAAAAACAGCCAAGCAACATGCTCAGCTATTTTTAGGAAGTCCCATTGAAATTAATGGGAGGCGCACCGTGCATGAGCGGCCATCACTCATTTTCAGCACTCTCATAGGAATGAATGGAGGGCAGGCGCATGCACAGTACACCCTCCAAGACTTTGCATGCTCTGGGACCCACACCTATCATACATTGGGGTCATATCCTAGCAATATGCCATTAATGTTTGAGATGGGAATAAACCTTTAAAGGGAGTCTGTCACCTCATTTTCACCTATATAACTAACAGCAGTGCCCCACAGAAGATTGCATACACATCCCAGACATACCTGTGTGCACTGTGTGTCTGTATTACATGTCCAGGAAAAGCACTTTTATTCTGCAGGAAAACAGCTCCCAAGTGCCCAGCTCTGCTGCTGCAAACCAGACTGAAGAGCGAAGGGCTGCTTTAGCTGCTCATATCTTGGGATTGGTAGCAGATAGAAAAATGGTTCTTTGAAAGCTGGCATTCCAAGCTTTAAAATGATACAAAAAACGATACAGCATTATATCCAGTATATCAGAAGATATAGCTGTTAGAAATCAAGTTGGAAGAGAAAGCTGTTTTTCCTTTCACTTTCAGCCGGGCACTTGGGAGCTGTTTTCCAGCAGAATAAAAGTGCTTTTTCTGAACATGTAATACAGACACACAGTGCACACAGGTATGTCTGGGATGTGTCTGCAATCTTCTGTGGGGCAGAGCTGTTAGTTATATAGGTGAAAATGAGGTGACAGACTCCCTTTAAGTATTTTTTGCTGTACAAAATAATGTAATAAAATTTGAACAAAGATGGCTTGCTTAAAGGGGTTGTCCGGGTTCAGAGAAGAACCCGGACATACCTGCAATTTCACCCAGGCAGCCCGCCTGAAGAGGGCATCGGAGCATCCTATGCTCCGATGCCCTCCTTTGCCCTGCGCTAATTAGCGCAGGGCAAAGGAATTTCGCCGGGTTCCGGTGACGTACCGGTCCCTGCCGGGCAGAGGCTTCCGCCCGGCAGTGAGTCGGTGACGTCATCGGCGCTGATGGACAGGCTTCAGCGCTGCCCTAGCCAGTAAAACGGCTAGGGCAGCGCTAAAGCCGGCCCATTAAGGCCGGTGACGTCACCGAACTCACTGCCGGGCGGAAGTACCCGCCCGGCAGCGAGTATTTACAAAACAAGAGACCTTGCCCTGCGCGATCTAGCGCAGGGCAAGGGGGGGCATCGGAGCATGAGATGCTCCGATGTCCTCTTCAGGCAGGCTGCCTGGGTGAAATTGCAGGTATGTCCGGGTTCTTCTCTGAACCCGGACAACCCCTTTAATGTCTGAAACATACAAGTCGTAGAACATTTGTTCTCTGTACACTTTTCTGAATTTCTCCTGGCCACTGTTTGGTGTTGGCACTACCTGGAATAATGCAGGTCCAATGGTGTCTGTTACGGTCATGAGATGCTGGTTAGAAAGACAACTCTAACATCAAAAATGAGACATGAAAATAATCCTTAGCTGGAAAGGCTCCAGTTTCTGTACCTGAAACAAGGTGCCTCTACATTTTATTAAAGCTATGACACATACATTATTTAGTTACAGTATATTAAAAATGGATCACGGATTCAGTTCCTCAAATAAGTGGAATTCCATCTTAGGTGACACCTTGGCCAGGTATCCATTCCGTTGTGCGTAACCATCTAATAGTCATATTAAAGGGGTTGTCCAGGATTAGAAAAACATGGCTGCACCCTTCAACAAACAATGTCACCCCTGTCCATGGGGTTGTGTCTGGTATTGCAGCTCGGCTCTATTCGAGGTAATGAGTCAGAGCTGTAATAACACATACAACATGTGGACAGGGGTGGTGCTCGGTCTTTGGAAGAAAGAAGCCATATGTTCCTAATAATGGGCAACCCCTTTAAAATTGATTTTGAATGTCTCATAATTATAGTTGGCACCAACCCAGGTACCTTAAAGGCATTGTAAGCCTATAGTGACCTAATTGAAGCCTTAGGGGTTTTCACGGGTCATGCAAACCAACCATAATTACAAATAACTAGCCTGTAGAAGAGAGCTTGTAATATACATACTTACCTGTCCAAAGTTAGGCCAAGTTCACACTTCAGTTATTTGGTCAGTTATTTCCATCAGTGATTATGAGCCAAAACCAGTGGCGAGTCAAAAACACAGAACATTTGCAGATCTTTCCATTATATCTCTGAGTAGGCTTCACTACTTGTTTCGGCTCACAATAACTGATGGAAATAACTGAAGTGTGAACTTGGCCTTACTTGGAACAGCCTCTTAGGAAACCCGGTCAAGCAACACACCTCTTCTGAAAATCCAGCTTCTGCCAACGTCACATCCTTTGCCTGGGCTATGGATGTTTGCACTGCCTGGCCCTGCCAATCAAAGTGTAGAGGGCTCTGCAGTTGCAGGGAGAACAGAGCCTCTAGTGTAACAGCAAGGCCCCCGTTGCTCCTAAAATAGGGCTACCCAACCTGCCGATCTCCATCTGTTATAAAACTACAACTCCCACCATGCCCTGCTGTAGGCTGATGGCTGAAGGCAGACTGGGCATGCTGGGAGTTGTAGTTTTGCAACAGCTGGAGAGCCACAGGTTCTGGACATATGAGATACTTCCTTGACAGGGAAAAGGTTAATCAAGTAAACTTCTGTGATATCACAAGTGGGCACTAGTCAGGTAAGCAACTGTGACATCACAAACTTGTTTATGTGAGGTAAGCGTTTGTGACAGGACAAATAGGTTTCAGTTAGGTAAGCTGCTATGACACCACAACTATTTCAGTCAGGTAAGGCTACTGTAATATCGCAAATGGGTTTGAGTCAGTGTAAGCTGTTGTGACATCATAAATGGGTTTCATACAGGAAATATGCTGTGACTTCACAACTCTTTTTCTGTCAGGAAAGCTGCTATGACATCATAGGTGGATTTTACTCAGGAAAGTTACTATGACATCACAAGTTGATTTCTGTCAAGTAGCCTGCCTTGACCTCATAACTAGTGTCGGGTAAGTTCAATGGTGAAAATCAAGGAATCGATATACTGTTTTTGCACAGGGGTCCTCTGCTATTGGTGTCTGCCCCTGTATCATTAGCCATGTGTTACAGGATCTCTGGAACAAATAACTAGATTTACACACTCTTTACTCTATTTGCTTTATACATACTGTATTTGTCAGACTATAAGACACACCTAGGATTTGGAGGAGGAAAATAAGAAAAAAATTATTTTCTATCAAATCTCAGAGCAGACCCCCATTCTTCATCAAACCTCAGATCAGACTCTCATCAGACCCCCAAATCAGACACCCATTCTTCATCAGACCTCAGATCAGACCCCAAAATCAAACCCTCAAGCTCCATCAGCCTCAGATGAGACACCCAACCTTCATCAACCTCAGATCAGGCTCCCATCAGACAACCCCAGCCTCAGATCAGACCAATATCAGATCCCCCAGCCTCCATTAGCATCAGATCAGCCCCCCAGCCCCCATCTCATATTGGCCCTCAGACTCATATTGAAACCCCAATGAGCCTCAGATCAGAACCCATCAGCCTTAGATTGGACCTGCCAGCCTCCATCAGCCTCCGATCAGACCCTATCAGCCTCAGATCAGACCCCCCAGCCTTCATTGCCTCAGATCAGACCCCCATCAGACCTCTGATCAGATGTTAAAAAAAGATAATAACTTTCTCCACTTATTCCGGACGGCACTGCCGATCCAGGACTCACTGCTAGCCACAACGTTTCTTCTGGTCCATGATGCACTCTGACCTGACGTCGCACAGCGTGAGATCATAGTGCATGCCTACGTGCAGTACATCCTGACGCTGTACGCGGTCAGAACACAGTGCATAGCAGGACCCAGAAGAAGACTAGGGAGGGGGAGTAAAGCCAGTGCAACGCTGCCCTCACCTACCCGTGCCATAATGAAAGTGGTCATTAGCGTTCGGACTATAAGATACACTGTCACTTTCCCCCACTTTTGGGTAGAAAAAGTGCATCTTATAGTCAGAAAAATATGGTATATTATCTTTGAAGGATTACTTCATGATCTCTGACTATATATTCCAGTCCAATAATGGGTGCTTAATATTCAAGCAATATGCAACTATTTGTATTGTTAATTTGTTTTTGTAGTTTCAATGATTTAACTGATGGCTTGTCTTTTCTTCCTGTTGACAGGGATTTCACAACAACAAATGACGCAGATAAAAGTTCTCATCAATGCAACAGCAATCAACAGCAAACAATTTCTATTGGTCATGCCATCGCATCACACACTTATACTACATAATGACTGCAAACTTCCAATCAATATTAAAATTTTTGCATGATAATTGCTCCATGTAAAAGGCCATAAACATTGAACTGCGGTCAGCTGAATGATCATTTAGCCAACAACTATCTCTCCCAACTCCCCATACACGTACACTTCGGCCAAACGTCTATGTCTATTCAATGCATAAACAGCAGAGTCACTGCCAGACACTTCACATGGCGGTTTCACTCCTGGAAGAACATAAGGATCAGATGGAAATATTCACTTCTCCCAATCCTTCTCCCCCCGACATCATAAGGAGCTCCCCATACACATTAGACTGTCAGCACAGTGGGTTCAGCCCACAATACACTAATGTGTATGGGGGCCTTTAGAGCTACAGTTCTTTTTGGAAAATCAACAGATTATTACTCCAGTCATTGATTTCAATAGCAAACAGTTACTGCTTAATTTTCACCTGTACATAACACTTGCGTATTCGCTGGCAAGTTTCTCCAAAGATTACAAATTATTTTCGGGGGACTTTTGTATAAAAAAAAAAAAAAAAAAAAAAAAAAAAAAAGAGTATTGAACAACTCCTAAAAACTACTAATAAAAATCTGAGAAATATTCCTGAGCTGAAAATTGGTTATGAACAGATGTAATCTTTTTCAACTTTGTTTCCCCTTATGAGGGCTTAAAGTGTACCTGAGTTTTCAAAAAAAAGTTTGCATAATGGCTATGCTTCTTTGTACAATCATAACTGTGAGAAAATCTTTTTTGGGCTTACCTAATGTTTCTTTCAGCCATATTATTAAGTTTTAGCTGCATAGCTAGACTCATTTCTCTCAGAAGCAGGGGGCGTATCCGTATTACTGAAATCTGCCAGCACTGTACTGCTGTGACGTCCTTTCTCTTACTTTCTGCTATGTTTGTTTTTAGATTCGGAACTTACAGAACAGATAAGGTGGGGGGGGGATCTCACAGACACACAGGAGGCTCCTATAATGTTCAAAAACTATGTAGAAGAACTTTTATCAAGCTCACAAGCTCAGCTAGCTCTGACATGCCCCCTCCCCCATTTGTTAGTTATACCATTCTCTATTAAATGAAATTGTGTGAAAGTGCAGTGCCTTTATAGGTCATAGCATAAATAATATCATTACTTGATGGTAATGCATGATAAAACATTTATGGAAAACACACTCAACATAGAACATGGATATTCACGTAGGACACCAAAACAAATGTGGAATCAGTTAATATCCATCCGCAGTACATACTTCAGAGGCATTATATGTCTTAAAGGGGTTGTCCATGTTTGGGGGCCTTTCAGCCAGTCCCCCAATGTCGCTATATATGCTGAAGGAAGCATACATACCTCCCCCCCCTTCTGCTGGGGGCCACCTCCTTCGGTCCCTCTCTGCCACTGATGCATTCCAGTTCCACGTGTCAACATCTGATTTGACAGAGGTCATGTGTGCTACTGCAGCCAATGACTGGTAGCAGTGGTGATGTGTCCCCCATGCATCACATGAACCACTGATGCGACGCATGGCGACACATCACTGCTGCAGCCAGTCATTGGCTGCAGGATCACCTGTGACCCCTGTAAAAACTGGACGTTGAAGTAAGAAAAGACTGTGTCAGTGGCAGCAGGGGACCGAAGGAGATGAAGCCCAGCTGTGGGGGGCAGGTTCCCCCGCAGGTCCAGAAATATGGCGGTGCTCCCGAACATGGACAACCCCTTTAATTTGATATAAATATTCAAATGATAAACACATGAAAGGTTACGTGCCCCTGTTCTCGTACACTTACCTGCCATACTTCACATCTTTGCAGGAGGTTATAACAATTATCCCAGACATAGCAGCAATAACTCCATGAATAGAGGAAACAATTCTGAAAAACAAAAAAATAAAAGAAATCTTAAAATATGTCTATCCTGTGGCTAAACTGTTCTAGGTTCTATGAGGTCACAATAAGGAACCACTAACAGCCTATGGGATCATGCTGATTTCATACAGAGGCATATGGATGTCTTTCTGTGGCATGCCTCAGAATGACACCTTAAAGGGTTATTCTCATTTTAGACAATGGGGGCATATCGCTAGGATATGCCCCCTTTGTCTTATAGGTGCGGGTCCCACCGCTGGGACCCGCACCTATATCGAGAACGGAGCCCCCGAAGTGAATGAGGGCGCACTGCGCATGTGCAGCCGCCCTCCATTCATTTCTATGGGGCCGCCGAAAATAGCCGAGCACTGGCTCGGCTACTTCCGTCGGCTCCATAGAAATGAATGGGAGCGCACCGCGCATGCACGGCCCGGCTCCCATTCATTACTATGAGCGGCGCGGGGAGCTGCGCCTGGTGGTCCGTTCTGGCTATAGGTGCGGGTCCCAGCGGTGGGACCCGCACCTATAAGACAATGGGGGCATATCCTAGCGATATGCCCCCATTGTCTAAGATGAGAATACCCCTTTAATGTTGTGCCATACAGTGCCACTCAGTGTACCTGTGGATCACACACTGTGGCACAGAAAAGTTAGGACTAGCTACACTATATTTTACTACTTGAAACCTACAAACTCAGCTGTGCTGATAGTATCAATAAACACTATACCCCCTAACAAAAAAAAAAAAAAAAAAGTCCAGAAATCCAGGAAAGGGTATGGGGAATTGTTTAATGGGATCCTCATGCTGAAGAGCTGCTTTAGCTGTCCCTGTGCCTCCCAGTGTATTAGCAGTATTACTATGGTTACTGTTGGATTTCATTTCCTGGCTATAAAATTACCGACTATGTTGATTTAAAGGGGTATTCCAGTTACCATAAATATAACTTATGTTTTAGACTAACTCATCATCAATAATTACCTAATATAATGTAAATTTCACATATTTACCTTCAGTAGTTATAAAAGTAGTTTTCTTCCTCTTCTACCCACTGTGTTTCTCATAAGTTACCATGGCACCGACCTGTAGTTCTGAGCCTTTGTTAGGTCGAGCATGCTCAGTGTGTTTCTATCAGTTCTCTAGCTAAATGTTAGTGTGCTGCTGATTACTGAGTAGAGGGGGTGTGTCTAGACTGGGATATCATGCAGCCAATCAGTAATCATCAACACTCATGAACAAGCACAAACTCACAGCAGGAAAGGTAGGGATTGTGGGGATTGTAGTCAGTGAGGGAAGATCAGGCGCCATGATACTCTCAGTGTGCTGCAGGCTCACACAGGGGCTAGATAAATGGATTACAAGGTAAGTTGAAGCTGTGGTTATATGTAGGTATGGGTTCTGGTTGGGTCACAGCTTCCAGCCTTAAAGGGGTTTTCCGAGTTATATATATTGATGACCTATCCTCAGGATAGGTCATCAATATCAGATCGGCGGGGGTCCATCACCCGGCACCCCCGCCGATCAGCTGTTTGAAGAGGAGGCGCGCGCTGTTTACATGCTGGCCGTAACGGGGGTAGTGGTGAGTAGGTGTAATTACACCCAAGCCGCCCCATTAATTTCTATGGGAAGAATCGCTTCCATACAAGTCTATGGGAGCGATTCTTCCCATAGAAATGAATGGGGCAGTGAGGTGTAATTACACCTATTCACCACTTCCCCCGTTACGGGCAGCATGTAAACAGTGAAGAGGAGGCCGCGCTGATGCGGCGCGCCTCCTCTTCAAACAGCTGATCGGCGGTGTCGGACCCTGCCGATCTGATATTGATGACCTATCCTGAGGATAGGTCATTAATATATATAACTCGGAAAACCCTTTTAATGCAGTTTTTCAAAAACTAAGTTACTTTACCGGAATACCCCTTTAAAGATTCAAGACTTATTCTGAAGGTAAAGAGGTTCGGCCATCTCATACATTGGTGACATATCGCTAGGATAAGCAGCACACTCAGGTATTTTCAGAAGTCCCATAGAAATTAATGTGAAGTGCAGCCAGCACTCTATTCACTTCTATGGGGCTGATGGAAATAGCCAAGCCAGCTCGGCTATTTTCGACAGTCCTATAGAAATTAATTACTGTATTTTTCGCCCTATAAGACGCACCTGCACATAAGACGCATCTAGGTTTTAGAGGTGGGAAATAGGGAAAAAAATATTTTAAACAAAAGGTGTAGTGAATGTGGCCAGAGCAGACTTCTGGTGGTACATGTGGGCTAGCGTTAGTACGCATCCAACAGGCTGTTCCTGCCGGACACTGTTAATGCAGTGTGAAAGTAGCCTAATCTGCTGCTGACACAATGTTATTGGGGGTGGGGGGGGGGGGGAATCTGCTGCTGACACACTTACTGGGGAAGGGGGGGAGGCTATCCAGTGACACTTTAATAAGGGGGTCACTTTATTAGGGGGGGTCACTTTATTAGGGTGGATCACTTTATTAATTAGGGGGGTTCACTTTATTAGGAGTACCTTATAGATGACACAGCTCCCAGGGCTCAAAAGCAGGCACGTGTGAAGACTGAGAGGCAGAGCAGGCATGAGTGACAGGAAAGCCTGCTCCACTCCTCCTCTGCCTGCTCCCGCGCTCCCATCCATCTATCACAGTGGATCTTCCGGCTGGCTGGTTCATAGCACCCAATACCTGCCGCGGCTGGCCAGTGCCTAACACAGAGCACCCATAGAGCCAGCCGGCCCCTGCTTTCCACCAACTGCAGCGACGACCGGTCCCTGGTTCCCACACCATTTGCAGAGGTAGCCAGTCCCTGCCTCCCTCACCATCTTCAGCGGTGTCCGGCTACATCCTCCCAGCACCCACAGTGACGGGCAGGTAGTATAAGATGCGCCAATTATTTTTTCCTGTATTTACCCCATAAGACGCATTAACGTTTCACGCCCATTTTTTTTGGGGGGGGGGGGGGGATGTGCGTATTATGGGGCGAAAAATACGGTAAATTAAATTGCGATATGCCCCCAATGTATGAGATGGACCGATCCCTTTAATTATAGTAACATTTGGTTCAGCCAAATGTGCATGCATTCTAAAAGGTGAGAGGTGAGTAAGCCACGGACAGGCAGGTTTGATGGCGGCTTACCTCCTCAAGAACAAATGGATCAGATATGTTGAAATCTAACCTCCAATCCTCCTCTCCCCTGACATCTGCCACTGGGGAATTCACGTCAGAATGACTGTCAGTCCTGCAGAACAGCAGGTTTGTTTGGCTGACATTAAAGGGGTTCTTTGGGAATGATTCAAAATGGCTGGCAACAGCCTGTCCTAGAGTGTGATTGTGAGGACTGGTTGCCACCACTTGCAGCAGGGGTACGGTCTCACTACACACTAGGCTCTGGCACTTACATATACTAAGTGGTGAGTTTTTCTGTCAGGCTCCTCAGACATAATGGCATATCACAGTCAGTATCACATCATTAACATATATTGTACAACAGTGCAGGATGTAGATAAGCCCCGCCCCTCACCCCCCAGGCAGCTCCACAAATGGTGGCAACCAGTCTGCCTCACATTCTAGGACAGGTTATTGGTGGCCATTTTAAATCTTTCTTGGAGAACCCTTTTAATGTGTACGGCCAACATTAGTCTTTAGAGAGTAAATCCAGTCAAATGGATGTTGTGTCATGTCACAGATACATTTCAGAAAATCACAACAGTGAAGTCTGTGATTTTAGACCAGCACTAATAACCAGAATGAAAGGGCTCTGTAGAACACTCAATTGGCAATGCTCAGAGATTTTGGTTACTGAAAACTTGACACAGTGTAGGTTTTCTTAGAATGATCAGTAACAGAAATCTCTAAGCAGGGCCAAAAGTCCATTGTTCAAATTAGTTGTAGTCTAAGATCACAGACTTCACCAATCATTTTGGATGGATTTCCCCTTACACAACACAAGGCAATTGAACAAAAGTGTAAAAGAGTTTTATTTTATGCATATACAGTACACCGATAAGCCTAATGTTATTTAGATCCCCCTAATACCAGCAAAACAGCTCTGACCCATCAAGTCATGGACTCCACAAAACCTCTGAAGGTGTTTTGTGGTATCTGGCACCAAGATTTTAGCAATCGATCCTTCAAGTCCTGTAGATTGTGAGGTGGAGAATCCATAGATTGGACTTCTCTTTTCAGCACATTCCACAGATGCTCGATCAGCTTTACATGCAGGGAATTTGGAGGCCCCATCAACCCCCTAAACTCCTTCTTATGTTTCTCAAACAAATTATGAACAATGTTTGTGTATGGCAGGAGGCATCATCCTTCCAAAAGTGGACGCTGCCCTTAGGGAATACCATGACCTTGCAACTAACAAGTCTTAAAGGGTTTCTGTCACCAGTTTTTTCTGTATGAATCAGGCTGACATTAGAGATGTGCTAATGTCACCTGATTCCAAATATATATATATCTGTTTTATTTACTGGTGCCCCCATTTTTATTCTTGCAAGCTATGATGAATTTCTTCTCTGCCTGGGCCTGTCAATCAACAGAGCCTCTAGGAGCAGGGGTAACGCCCCTTGCACCTAGAGGCCTTATTAGCATAAAATAAAAGTTCATTTTATATAAAAATGGTGGCACCAGTAAATAAAACAGATATATATTTGGAATCAGGTGACATTAGCACATCTCTAATGTCAGCCTGATTCATACCGAAAAAACTGGTGACAGAAACCCTTTAAAGGGGTTTCCAGAATTTTGATATTGATGGCTTCTCCTCAGCTTCCATTCACTTCACTGGGCGCAGCAATGCAGTTACCAGCTTCATCCACTACTCAACAGACAGCTGTGGAGTTCCATGACCAACTTCTGATGCTACAACTATACAGCTGATCAGTGTTAGTGCAGGGTAAGGGGCCCCCGCCAATCTGATATTGATGGCCTATCCTGTGGATAGTCCCTCAACATTAAAATCCTGGACCTCCTCTTTAGACAATCAGTTGCTAACGTCTTGGTGACTGCTACCAAAGGACACCATCACCATGGATCTGGGCTGTTTTGACAAAACAAGGAGGCACTACACAATATTAGACATGTGGTTTTATTAATGTTACAACAATATATTCCATCACTTTACTACACAGTAACAACCCTGCAATATGGCGAGTACAGAAACCTGAAAAGTATACAAATACAGTTACATGGAGGAAAAAGCTTGTGGCCATGGCTTCAATAATCATGAAAATGGCCCAGATAAAGATGAATGTGTAAGTGACCATAATATTGTCTGGTATAAAGCTGCTGTAGAGTGACCAACCCCTTCAAGTACGGCTGTATCATTTTGTTCTTACAAGGTCATATTGATAACATGTTTATATACGGTGAATGAACAGTGAATTAGCAAGTAAAGTCAAGAAAGTCCTACTCACAGTCACAAGTTCCAACTGCCCTTCTAAGAAGGCTCAAGACCAATGCAATTCAAATATAGTTTGACCTTACAATGTCTACCCATATCTGTACGTTATCATGGCTGCAACAGCCTGAAATACCAGATAAACAGTCCTGGAGCAAAGAAATTCTTTAGCAACTTGGAATAAAAGTGCAAGATCTACTACACTCCAAATCACACCTGCGACCACCCATACACACCGGGCAGGGGTATCTCCAAATAAAGCGTTCTCTAGGTTTCAAAGCTGCATAGGAAAATCTAGAAACATAAAGTAAAATGAGCTCTGATAAAGAATACATGGAGCAGCTGTAGCGGCTAGGCTTGCAGATATTTTTGCCTTGCAAATGCACTGATTAAAGAACCAATAACTTCTAGACTGCACAGGCAAATTTATAAAGCTTCCTTTTTGTGCAGCCTATGCTTTTATTCGGTTGCAATGAGCAATTTTATTTCCATTTTATAAGCAAATTTCGTATTGAGATTTTCCTATTCATGTCTGAGATACCCATCGTATATAGTACCAGAGGTGTCTAGTGTTTAAGGGAACCTGTCACCATGAAATAGACTGCAATCTACATGCAGCATGTTATAGAGCAGAAGGAGCTGAACAGATTGATATATACAGGGGGTCATTTACTAACCAGAAATACGCCTATATTAGGCGTATTTCTGGCGCAGATTGCAGCGCAAAGTTCCTTTGAGCCACAATCTGCAATTTCTCCCAACTCTTGCCTGGTCTAAAAAAGTGGGCATGGCTTTGGCAGGGAAAGGGATGGGTCAGCAAGCCCGTCTCAATTACCATTTTCTACTCCCGGTTTAGGTGTAGAAAATGGTCTAAATCTACGACAGCATTGAAGCTGGCTTAACTTTGGAAGCAGAGGTGGATCTGCCAAAGTTATGTAGAGGCCGGCGCCTCTACATAACTCCAGCAGATCCACCGCCAGCTACAGGGGATATTAAGACCGGTGTCTAAAACGCCAGTCTTTTTTTTTTTTTAATAACTTAATTTTTATTATAATTTTATAGACATATAAAAACATAAGCATTATCCAGACGAAAAAGGGAAAGCACCAGACCCTACCTCCCCCCTCCCAATTCCCTATTCTCCCCAATACATTATCTCAATTCTTAGTTCAAGGCATCATGAACCCATCAATTCATACTCAAGCCGTAAAAAAAATACTAGTAATAAAAAAAATAAAAAAAAAAATAAAAAATTTTATACTATATATATATATATATATATATATATATATATATATATATATATATATATGGGCCGGTTCTGAATTGACGCATTGTCACTCCGGCACGAGCTTTCCACAAACAACGATATAAAAACTCTAACCCCCCACCCCCGGGACAAGCCAAATCTTCTCCTAATACATCCAATATATATCAGTTATTGCAAAAATTATCCCAAATTGTACTTCCAAATTTTATCAAGATAACCAACTCTTTCCGGCTGGGGAACCGAACGTAACCAAGGAGACCAAATTTTATAAAAGACATCTAGTCTATCTCTTTGCTCGTATACAAACATTGAAAATTAACATTTTCCACCACTATCAACAGGAAAAGGTCAATTTGCGGGGGCTCTTTCACCATCCACTTCCTAGCAATAGTCAGTCTGGCAAAAAAGCAGAGATTCGACCATAAGGTTTTCTGTATATTGTTACCTGGAAAACCATTCGGGTCACCTAATAACCAACCCGAATTGTTTTTAGGTTCTCCCAACCCCGTCTTGACTTGGACCATCTCCAAAATTTTCACCCAAAATTCATATACCCTTGAACATGTGTAATATAACTGACTAAAACCAACCCTTTCAATACCACATTTAGGACAACTGAAAATTTTCTTCCCTCTCCCAAACCTTGTCAAAGTATCCGGTGTATAATAACATTTATGCCATATAAACAATTGTGAAATTTTTTGAGAACTATTAAAAATGATTTTTCTACCCAAACTCCAAATACATTCCCAATCTTCCTCCATTAAACCCCCCACATCTTGTTGCCAAATTGTGCTATTCATCCTAATCCTACCACCCTTCCTTTTTAAGATTCCCTTATATAATTTTGATGTTATTTTTCTCTTCCCTTTACCCTGTTTTAACATCTCAATTATCTTATAATCATCCCCACAGTGCATATTAGTGAAATCTGACTTTCCTACAGCAGAAAAAAGCTGTGTGTACCTATACCAATCTCTAACTTCCAAATTAAATTCATCTTTCATCACTTGACTAGTTTTTAATCTATTATTTTCATATATATTCGACACTTTCCTTACACCAAGTCTGTGCCAAAATTTCCAGTCTTCCAACTTATCAATTTCGGTGAAATTCTTATTCTTGAATAGCGGTGCGTATAACAGAAATCCCTTTATCCCTAAATTTCTCTTAAATTCTACCCAAACTTTCCCTATCATATGTACCAAGGGATTAATCCCTCCTATACCCTCCACCATATACCCCGATTCTAAATATTCCCATATATCACTATGTCCATAGATGTTTTCATTCATAAGATAGCTAAAGAAATCCTTATCCCTCCATTTGGTCAAGTGGGTAAGTTGTGATGCAACAAAGTATACCCTAAAATCGGGAATCGCTAACCCTCCCCTGGCCTCTTCCTTTTCCCTCTCCAAACTATTTCTCTCACTAAGGATTCTATCTTTTTGAAAATCTCCTCTCCCAACCAGATTGGGCTATTTGCCAAAAAGTAGAGACACTGCGGAAGCACAATCATTTTCACCAAAGCAACTCTTTCAGCCATACTCAAGGGGAGCTTAAGCCAAATCTTAGTTCTCCACTCTAAACTTCTTAAGACCGGATATATATTATTGCTAGAATAATCTTTCAGATCCCTGGATACCATAATACCCAAGTACCTAAAAGCATCATGCTCTTGCAGCACTTTAAGTCGTTGATGTGTAATCTTGTTATCTAGAGGAAGTAATACCGTCTTCTCCCAATTTATCTGCATACCTGAATAGGCTCCAAACTCGTTGAAGATCTCCATGATTCTGCCTAACGCCTCCTCTGTATTCCCAATATACAATAGGACGTCATCCGCAAACGAGATCTTATCATTGACCCCCCTACAACCAAATCCCCTTATTTCATTGGACTGACGTATTAAATTTGCACGCGGTTCCACAAATAAGGAAAAAAGTAGAGGGGATAGCGGACATCCCTGCCTAGTTCCTCTGGACAGGGGAAATCTGTCTGATTCTACACCATTCAGAACCAATGATGCCCAGGGATTACCAATTATTAAAACGCCAGTCTTAATAAATGATCCCCATAGTCTTGTGGGAAAAGCTACAAAAGTTTTCCAAGACCTATAACTTTTTAGTTTTTTCCATCAATGTACCTGTATAAGGGCTTATTTTTTCCAGGACAAGTTATGGGGGATCATTTACTATACTGAAATACACCTAAGTGGTCGCTATCTGTGACTTCACCCCACTCACGCCAGGTCTAAAAATATTGGGGGGCGGGGAAGGGAATGGGCCGGTAGGTTCGTCTCATTCATTATTTTCTACGGTTGTTTTAGTCGTAGAAAATGGACTAAACTCGCACTGGATGCGCCAAAGTTATGGAGAGGCCTGCGTCCCTTCATAACTTCAGCAAAACCACCGCCAGCTATGGTCCTTTATTAACAGTGCATCTAAAATGCCGGTCTTAATAAATGTGCCCCATAGTTTTTAACGCACCATTTGGGGTAAATATAATCATTGAATAAAGTGAGCTGTCTAGCCTAAACCCCCTTTGTTTACATCCGTAAAAAAGATGTATTTGTGGTCACTTAGGGGTAAAACCTCTGCTCTTTCCATGCTTAGGGGTCATGTGGGTGGTCTTACTTAGTGACGGCAGCTATCTCTCTTTGCTTGAGTTGGGTGTCTGTCACAGAGTAGGACTGGCCATATGACTCTTAAAGGGGTATTCTCATCTTAGACAATGGGGGCATATTGCTATGATATGCCCCCATTGTCTTATAGGTGCGGGTCCCACCGCTGGGACCCGCACCTATATCCAGAACGGAGCAGGGAGCGCTGCGCCTGGAGGACCCCAGGTTTCCGGGGGTCCAGCCACCACCAGGCGCAGCTCCCCGATGCGCTCAAAGAAATGAGTAGGAGCACAGCGCGCAAGCGTGGCCACCGCTCCCATTCATTTCTATTTCGGCCCCATAGAAATGAATTGAGGGCGGCTGCGCATGCGCAGTGCACCCTCATTCAGTTCAGGGGCTCCGTTCTGGAAATAGGTGCGGGTCCCAGCGGTGGGACCCGCACCTATAAGACAATGGTGGCATATCCTAGCGATATGCCCCCATTGTCTAAAATGAGAATAACCCTTTAAGCAAAGAAAGGGCAGAGGTTTATAATATGCACTGTATTGCACTGCATTTTAATGGTGACAGGTTCCCTTTAAAGGGAAGGTCACAAGAAAATATTGTGCAAATCAAATTTTTAAGTTAAACTGTTTTTTTTTTATTTTTGGTGATTTTTGTTTTAAAGAGGTTGTGCGGGGATTTTATATTGATGACCTATCCTCAGGCCTAGTCACACATCTTTATGACAGGGGGTGCCAGGAGTCAGACCCCCTCCTGAGTATAGGCCATAGACATCAAAATCCTGGACCACCCCCATTTCATTATTGTAGAATAATTTCCTGCTATGCAGAGGGAGATACTAATCAGGCGCTGTTCTGCGAGACCATTTCTAAGCACACTATACTCCCGTAAAAACTTCCTCTTAAAAAAAAAAACTTAAAATACTACTGCCTGTATCTCCTACAGGGTGTTTTTTAACCCAGTCTGCTAAGACACAGACATAACAGAATACAACCTTTTCCAGTTTGGCAGAAGAGGACCACTGCAGAACCGTAGTATTCCTTGAAGAGTTTTCAGGCCAGCGGGGCAGCCATCGGCAAGTATGAAATGTACCGTTGCTTACTGCTATAAACCCCTTTGTCATGTTGATGGGTTTCTGAGAAGATTTTAAAAGAGTTCTTTGGGACTGCAAATTACATAGGTGTTCTCAGTTTCAACACTCAGTACCTTTTTTCTTTAGATAAGTCGCTGCTGGTGGTATCTGGCCGAGGCTTTCTCCTCTCTCCCCACTAAAAACACATAACCATTGGCCAAGTGTGTATGTGTATGGGGCAGTCAGAAAAGATAGTTTTCGGTCACATAAGCTTCTGACTGATAGCTATGGATGGTGTATGGGTGATTTCTTGTACAGTACCTACAGCTGAGTTCAAGAGGGGCCTGGATGTATTTCTGGAGTGTAATAATATTACAGGTTATAGTTACTAGATATGGGTCATTGATCCAGGGAGAAATTCTCATTGCCTGATTGGAGTCAGGAAGGAATTTTTTTCCCCTAAAGTGAGGAATATTGGCTTCTACCTCACAGGGGTTTTTTGCCTTCCTCTGGAACAACTTGCAGGATAACAGGCCGAACTGGATGGACAGATGTCTTTTTTCATCCTTATAAACTATGTTACTATGTTGGTGCCTTATAGTGTACTGTCAGCCATACAGCTTGCTGCCCAAATAACAGTACCATACATTGGTCAAATAACAATGCTATATGGTGCCCCACCACTATATACTACTTATATGCTGTCATATTATCAACATACACAAAGTAGCCTAGTCACAGTGTCAAAATGCCTCAATAAAACTGCTGTAAGAATGTATATGAAGATTTATATGCTGATTTCAGGCCTCAGCTAGCAATTCATCTACGGCTATCCCTTTACTATGAGGGTGACTAACACATGGGTCAGGCATCATATAGGCATATTAAAGTACTGAATTATGTGGCACCCTTATTGCTCAATTACAGTGTAAACTGGATTGTGTTCCTTTAGGTATCACTGGAGCTGACGATTTCCCATGTCTTAGTAATAAGCTTCTATTGCTGTAATGGGAAAACTTCAGGTCACTTTAATTTTGAAATGAAAACTGGCATTGAATGGATTTGAAATACGGCAAATAAAGGCAAATATTCACATCTACAGAAAGAAGGGGTGATTCATATTGTTTTAATATAGGGAACACCCCACAAACTAGAGTAAGCGGTATGTAGTGTAGATGACACCGAGTCCGGTTATGTAATTTTTATTTTCATACTCACTTGCATTCCGATTCTTTACACTGACGAACTGGCAGTAAGATGTATTGAGAGGACTCTCATGCTCACGCACATAATGGAGGATTCCTCTTAATGCACTTTACTGAAGGTTTGTCGGAATATAAGTGAGTATGAAGATAAAAATGACATAACTGAACTCAGCACCACTTATACTACATACCGCGTATCCATATCTAGTCTATTAACAGTAATGACTGAAAGTACAGTGTTCTAATATAACATGGCAGGACTGTAACCAGGAACTGTACGCACGAGAACAGCAGAGGATTAATAAGGTGAGCAGTAGTCCTTCCTCTTTACCTTCCAAAATGTAGGTCTAGATTGCACATAGCTAATGTGCTATCAAAATTAGATTTTATTCATACGACCGTATCCATTTACAGTCCGCAGATGGTTGGTCTGCATTTTGCGGCCCAGAATAGGACATGTTCAATCTTTTACGGAACACACATATGGATGCGGAAAGTATACAGATAATCCGTGTGCTTTCCGCATCCGTATTCCGTTCCACAAAAAGATAGAGAACATGTCCTATACTTGGCTACAAAAAGTAGACCACTGAAGTCAATGGCACAACAATAAAAAAAAAACTATGCAACACGTCATCCATAATTTGCAGATATGCATTTTGCGGACCGCAAAATCCATAAAGGCATGTGCATGAGGTGTGATCCCTATGGTCACTGGAGTGCTTGAAGTAGTCAGGATCTACAGTCTGGCTACAGATATAGCCCAGGGTTTACAGTTAGGTTTATCTGTTGTCTACAAAGGCTGGGGCTACACCTTGACTTTTTGTAGCATTTTTGACTAATTTAAACCATTGAGTGACAGCCGCAGACACAAGTCAGTTTACTGCATGGACTAAAGCCACACGTCAGTGATTTTCAACAGTGATTGTGAGGCTTGTGAGAGTACAGCTTCTCAGGCAGACTGTCCAAATCCCACAGACTGAGGTAGTATTCTTTTGCAGTCTATGGGACAATGACTGGCTGCAGGTGTGACACGGCCACAAGAAGCATGTCACCGATGGAGGCAGTTATTGGCTGCAGCGGAGCAGGTGACCATGCTGCTTTGAATATCAACACTGTGGGGATCTCAATATGGACACAGAAGGGGCAGCACGGTGGACCGGAGCAGTGGGGAGCAGATAAGTATGAATCTTCTGTTTACAGAGGTAGGTTGCTAAAAAACTTATTTGGGGAGATTTATCAAAACTGGTGTAAAAGAAAATTGGCTTAGTTGCCCATAGCAACCAATGAGATTCCACCTTTCCGGGTTTAAGCGTGAAATTTATCAAACAATGTGTGACTTAAACCTAAAAACTTACTTCAGAAATCCCATCATGGTGATTGCTTTTTGGGTTGTTTTCTATTGATGAATATTATAACCTGGCTACTTAAAGGGTCATCAATATCAGATTGGCGGGGGTCCAACTATTGGTACCCTCACCTAACAGCTGTCTGCAGGGGCTGTGCGAGCTCTGCATCCTCTTCGATGATAGCGGCGGTGCAGAGTCATTACAGCTTCTTCTCCCATGCACTTGAATGGGATGAAAAGTTGTAATTACCCTGTATCACCACTACAAAGAGAGACAGGTTATCAATATTGACCAGGGGTGGACTGGGAGTTCAAAGTGGCCCTGGAAAAAAATACTAAAAGTGGCCCCGTTTTGTAGTTGAGTCCAAACTGATGGAAGGCATGGCCAGCAATATTATATTGTGGCATATTATACCACCCCAACAGAGCCAAATACCACAGTCCATCACAAAATACCGCCAGCAGCACAAAATACATCTCCAAAAACTTCCACTGGTTGGCCCCCTGGGCATCGTCCGTGTAACACGAGCGCTGGACGCCGTGTAGGCTGTGATCAAGGTCTGTGAGAAGACCGAAACGTTGGCCTCAGTCCGCGTGTTTTGGATGGATAATTATGAAAATTAAATAAGCTCGAATTTTGCATCTAATTTTGAGTGTCGTGGTTTTGTCTTCGAACTATATGGTATACCAATTACCACTGAGCACCAACAACGAGAAACGGAGTGCCGACCAACCCTAATCTACATAACTTCTTTGAAAGCTGGCATTCCAAGCCTACAGTATTACATCCACTATATCAGAAGATATAGCTGTTAGAAATCGAGTCGGGAGAATTTGTTTTTAGTTTCACTTTCAGCTGGGCACTTGGGAGCTGTTTTCTAGCAGAATAAAAGTGCTTTTCCTGGACATGTAATACAGACACAGAGTGCACACAGGTATGTCTGGGATGTGTCTGCAATCTTCTGTGGGGCAGTGCTCTTAGTTACATTGGTGAAAATGAGGTGACAGACTCCCTTTAAGAAATCACACTGCCTCCCGGATCTGCCTAATAAAGCCTGTAGTCAAGTACTAATAACTAATGAGCCATTTATGGAACAATTCCCATTGTTTTAGGTTTCTTATGTGGAAGTGCCCTTTTTACAATGTTTTTCTTTCTCCACAGAGGTAACACAATGGTCGATTCATACCAGCAGAGTGAACAAAGGAAGCAAATAAAAAATGCTGCACTTGCTTCTTTTACTGCATGGCTCATTTACATGGCAGCCTCTATGTAACAGTAACCCTGCTGATCTGATTCATAGTTTGGTGGGAAAATCTTCACATTAAATTATTTATATCTCTGCTCTCTCGGGGCTTATGAATCTATTGGGCGGTCTCACTCAATGACTGACAGTATTCCCTGTGTGAAAATGCCTGGATCCTGTCGTCTGTCTCGTCTTTGTTTACCTGGCAGCAGTGATGACGTGTCAGTCTACACACGTGACCGCTGAAGCCAACCACTGGATTCCACAGAGTGAGGCTGTTGTTCTCCACATCTTTGGGACATTGTGATTACACAGGATAGTCACCCAGTGCCAGGCTGCAGACAAGTATACAGACACACTTCCTTTTATTCTAGTTCCTCCTCATCTCACTCCATGTCTGCCAGTCTTGTGCACTGCCCAGGATTAAAATATACATATCTCCATCTATGTGACGTCTCATCACAGACAACTCCTTTAATGTGAGACTCCTTTAAAGTTCAGCACTCGAGACCCCCGGCTATTGCCATATTTTACCAGGTGGGAACATCTGGTGACCATGCATTTCCCCTGCAGCATCCACTAGCGCTCATATGTTGTGTATAGCACCCGTTCAGACAAATGGCCATCCAGGTAATACATGCCAGTCGTTTCCCACTATGGCATATTGAGAGGGGCATGAGCTGCAGACCACCCTTTACACCATATGCAATAACAGAATATACAGAGACAGCTTGTCCTGAAGGGTCAACCCCTTAAATGAATATATCAGAAAGCTGCGTGCTAAAGAAGGTCCTAACATAATCTTATCGATACTCCAGCCATTTGAGCAATCTGATTCTACTGACTGCTCCAAACAACAACTCACTACAAAACCATTAAAGGGCATCTGTCAGCAGATTTGTACCTGTTACATGGGCACTTGGCAGCTGAAGGCATCTGTGTTGGTCTCATATTCATATGTACATTGCTGAGAAAAATGAAGTTTTAATGTATGCAAATAAGTCTCTAGGAGCAATGGGGGCGTCATTGTTACTCCTAGAGGCTCTGCTTTCTCTGTAACTGCTGCACCCTCTGCACTTTGATTGACAGGGCCAGGCATGCGTGATCACGTTTTCACTGTCTGGCCCTGTGGAACCCCCCCCTCCATACACATGCATGATTGACTTGACACAACATGGATGTGTCCTCAGTAGGAAAAAGGGAGGAAGCCGCTTCCATACTTCAGGCAGCATCTTATTTCCTAGAGAACAAGATTAGGTATCTGAAATCCAACATGCACAGGAGATGGTTGGCTAGTCCTGCTGAAAAATCACTGGGTTTGGCCGACAAACATCGAATGTGTATGGCCAGGTTAAATGGATTTCCCCATCTCTACATTTATGGCATATTGTGATGATATACAACAAATATCAGATAGGTGTGGATCCCACCGCTGGAACCTGCTCCTATCTCCATGACTGCTCCTCAATGAGGAAGGAGGGCACATTGCGTGTGCACAGCGTCCTCCCCATTCACTGTTATACGAAAGCTGAAAATAGGGCATGGTTATTTGCAGAACTCCCATAGCCGTGAATGGAGGGTGGCCATGCATGTGCAGCTGCTCTCCGTTTACTTTGGGGGCCCTGTTCTGAAGAGGAGTTGAGACCTGCACCTATCATATATTTGTGGCATATCCTAGGGCATGGATGGCTAACACTCCAGCTGTGGTGAAACTACAACTCCCAGCATGCTCCATTCATTTCTATGGAGTTCTGAGAACAGCCAAGCAAGTGTACATCTTGGGAGTTGTAGTTTTACCTCAGCTGGGGTGCCGGAGGTTAGCCATCACAGCACTAGTGATATGCCATAAATGCTGAGGTGGGACAACCCCTTTAAGGGTCCTCATTTCTACAATAATGTACTTTTGACAGAGTTACAGTACTGTTAATAGCACTATGTGCCTAGAAAACATGAATATTCGCTAGCTTTATTTGTCCCATATAAATGTACATACCGTATTTTCCGCCCCATAAGGAGCACTTTTTTCCCCCCCAAAATGGGGGGAAAATGCACCTGCGTCTTATGGGGTAAATGCTAATGAGCGCTTCCATTATGGAAGCGCTCATTAGCACGGAGGACCGGGAATTGGTGAAGACTCTGTACTTACCACTTACTGGTCCTCCGTTCGGCTGTGCAGGGCTGCGCACAGTGTGAGGGAGCTCTGTGACCTCACACTGTGCGCACCGGGTCACAGCACAGCCGTAGCAAGCAGAAGACAGAGCACGGGCGGAGGAGTGAGAGAGGTAAGTGGCTTTTTTATTTTAATAGAGGCATGCTGGGCTCATATGGCAGCTGAATAGAGGCATTGGGGCTGATATGGGGGATGAATAGAGGCATTGGGGCTGATATGGAGGATGAATAGAGGCATGGGGGGCTGATATGGAAGATGAATAGAGGCATGGGGCTGATATGGAAGATGAATAGAGGCATGGGGGCTGATATGGAGGATGAATAGAGGTATGGGGGCTGATATGGGGGATAAATAGAGGCATGGGGGCTGATATGGAAGATGAATAGAGGCATGGGGGCTGATATGGGGGATGAATAGAGGCATGGAGGCTGATATGGGGGATGAATAGAGGCATGGGGGCTGATATGGGGGATAAATAGAGGCATGGGGGCTGATATGGGGGATAAATAGAGGCATGGAGGCTGATATGGGGGATGAATAGAGGCATGGGGGCTGATATGGGGGATAAATAGAGGCATGGGGGCTGATATGGGGGATAAATAGAGGCATGGGGGCTGATATGGGGGATGAATAGAGGCATGGAGGCTGATATGGAAGATGAATAGAGGCATGGGGGCTGATATGGAGGATGAATAGAGGCATGGAGGCTGATATGGGGGATAAATAGAGGCATGGGGGCTGATATGGGGGATAAATAGAGGCATGGGGGCTGATATGGGGGATGAATAGAGGCATGGAGGCTGATATGGAAGATGAATAGAGGCATGGGGGCTGATATGGAGGATGAATAGAGGTATGGGGGCTGATATGGGGGATAAATAGAGGCATGGGGGCTGATATGGAAGATGATAGAGGCATGGGGGCTGATATGGGGGATGAATAGAGGCATGGAGGCTGATATGGGGGATGAATAGAGGCATGGAGGCTGATAGAGGCATGGGGGATGAATAGAGCATGGAGGCTGATATGGGGGATGAATAGAGGCATGGAGGCTGATATGGAGGATGAATAGAGGCATGGGGCTGATATGGGGGATGAATAGAGGCATGGGGGCTGATATGGGGGATGATGAATAGAGGCCATGGAGGCTGATATGGGGGATGAATAGAGGCATGGGGCTGATATGGGGGGATGAATAGAGGAATATGGGGGATGAGGATGAATAGAGGCATGGGGATGAATAGAGGATGAATAGAGAGGCAGGCATGGATGAATATGGAGGCATGATATGGGGGATGATGATATGATATGGGGGATGAATAATAGAGGCATGGAGGCTGATATGGGGATGAATAGAGGCGATGGGGGCTGATATATGGGATGAATAGAGGGCATGGAGGCTGATATGGGGATGAATAGAGGCATGGAGGATATGATGAATAGAGGCATGGGGGCTGATATGATGAATAGAGGCATGGGGGATGAATAGAGGCACGGGGGCTGATATGGAGGATGAATAGAGGCACGGGGGCTGATATGGAGGATGAATAGAGGCATGGGGGCTGATATGGGGGATGAATAGAGGCATGGAGGCTGATATGGGGGAATGAAGTGATTCATGGGGGCTGATATGCGGGATGCAAGTGACACATTGGGCTGATATGGGGGCTAATTACAGGCATGGGGGCTGATATGGGGGCTAATTACAGATATGGGGCTAATTACAGGCATGAAGGGCTGATGAGAGGCATATGGGGGCTCTTATTTGAGGTCTGATTGGGGGTCATTCACATTGGGGTCTGAGCTGAGGTCTAATTAACATTGGCGGTCTGATTGCTGGTCTGACCTGAGATCTAATGAAAAATATTTTTTACTGTTCTCCTCTAAAACCTAGGTGCGTCTTATGGGCCGGTGCGTCTTATAGGGCGAAAAATACGGTATATACCAATGACGTAAAGCTCAGCAACACAAAGTGACATATCAGGTGACAGTTCCTAGTGACAAAGGCCATGTATCTAGCTTTAACCTTCACATTTTCCTGCGCTCAAACTTAACATCTATGGGAAAGGAAGTACAATTGTCTTCAGCGATGTAAGACAAATACATTGTGACAGTTCATGGTGGCTCTATAGTCCTGTGAGTCCTTCTGTCTCGTTCTCTGCGTGTCTTTAATGTATTAGATCCTTTGTCTGGCCTACTGAAGTCTATTGGTCTTCTTATCCAAACATCTGCCCTACTTCTATAAATCCTCATGATTGAATATACTGGATGTGCAGCACTTATGTGCTATGCTTTTTTATCTAACCTGCTTTTTATTGCATATCTGTGTTGTATAAAGGGGTTACTGGTGGGTGACCTGTCCTTCAGATCAGTGGGGATCTTCAGAAGCTGCCAGCAGTGTAAATAACAGTGGACTACACCGTCCTCTATGTACTAGCTTTGCCGGCTTAATGCAGCACAGCTCCCATTCACTTGACCAACTGATGGCTGGGGGTGCTGGGTGTCAGATCCTCCCCAATCTGATACTGATAACCTAATTTAAGGCTGGAGTGGTTGCTTCTACTTGTAGAGTTGCCTAGAGGGGCGAGGGAGCAGACTCTCACTACACATTACACTGCTCTACAGTAGATGGTAATGATGTGATCCTGTCTATGATATCTCATCATGGCTGAGCAGCCTGACATATGCCAGTGTGTAATGTTGTAATGAGACCCCTCAACCCACTAGACAGCTTTTCAAGTGGAGGCAACCAGTCCTGCTCACATTCTAGGACAGGTTGTTGGTGGCCATTTTAAATCCTTCGGAATCTCTTCAGGCCGATTCTCGGCTGGGTCGTGGCGTGATGTCCGCCTGTCCCCATTATAGTTATTGGGGCTGGATGGTGATGTTTAAGCTTCTGGCAATGCCGGAATGCAGAGAGATCCAGCAGGCTGATCAAAACGCGTCAGAAAAATGTTTACTGTGAGTAGCACAAAAGCATTGCTGTTCCAAAATTGAAGCTGCACAGGATTAGGCAACATGGCTCCCTTCCACCCCACATCTTCCTTGCTCTTATCACTGTATGTGTAGGAGATTTAACAGCAGCGTACGTTCTACTGACTCCTGTCCCAGAAACCTACGTATCAATGTACTCAGAACAACAGATCAGACACCATGCGCAATGTGACAGGTTCCCTTTAAGGGTTGATGAGCTATCCAGAACAGCCCACCTTGGTGCACTAAAAGTGCGAATTAAGGGTACGTTCACACAATGGATTTTGAAAATCCACCTACAAAATTTGCCACATTTTTTTGCACAGTTTGACGCATTTTGATGCAGTTTGTCAACCTTTTTTAACCAATGAGTATTTAATTCAGTATAAAACTGCATTTTCAGCTTGTGGTTTTTGTGTGCCAAAAATGTGTAGAAAACACGCTGAGACATATTGAGTGTTTTTTTACACTTTTCATTCATTTCAATAGGAGATTCAGAGTGGATTCCACCCCAAGATAGGGCATGCTGGTTCTTTTTCCACGTGCTTTTCCGAATGCTGCCTCCTATTGAAATAAATAATTTTTTTTAGCAGAACCATTAACTTCAATCTGTATTCTGCGGACATATTCTATTTGCGGAACAGACAGACGGATGTGGAAAGTACACAGATTATAAACATGGAGACATACTTACCCTCATATGTAAGTCTGTATCATGTCCATTATTATTTTTGTGTTATGTATCAATATACGTCTACATATTACAGCTACAAATCAAATGTGGTCATTTTTCTTCAGGCTCCAGAGAAAATACAGTACCAGTGTACACCGCAATACTGTGTGTGATCAACAGCATTGACCAACATCACTTCCATATAGACACAGTTGTATGAAGAAGTGACAGAGGTGTGCTGTACGATGATAGTCCCATCCAACAGCCCCATATGACAGTCCATATCACAGCTCCATATCACAGCTCCATATCACAGCTCCATATCACAGCTCCATATCACAGCTCCATATCACAGTCCATATCACATCCCCATATCACATCCCCATATCACATCCCCATATCACATCCAATATCACATCCCGATATGAAAGTCCATATCACAGCTCCATATCACAGTCCATATCACATCCAATATCACATCCAATATCACATCCAATATCACATCCAATATCACATCCAATATCACATCCAATATCACATCCAATATCACATCCCCATATCACATCCCCATATCACAGTCCATATCACATCCCCATATCACAGTCCATATCACATCCCCATATCACAGTCCATATCACATCCAATATCACATCCAATATCACATCCCCATATGACAGTCCATATCACAGCTCCATATCACAGCTCCATATCACAGCTCCATATCACATCCAATATCACATCCATATCACATCCAATATCACATCCCCATATCACATCCCCATATCACATCCAATATCACATCCCCATATCACATCCCCATATCACATCCCCATATCACATCCCCATATCACATCCAATATCACATCCCCATATGACAGTCCATATGACAGTCCATATGACAGTCCATATCACATCCCCATATCACAGCCCCATATCACAGCCCCATATCACAGCCCCATATCACAGCCCCATATCACAGCCCCATATCACAGCCCCATATCACAGCCCCATATCACAGCCCCGTACGTTTAATCATTTAAAAAAAAACCCATTCAGATGGGTAATAAGTCCCAGATAATTACGATCAATCCTCCATCTTCCCTCCTTCAAAATCCACGACTAGGGTCTGGTGCTGAGTTGGTGGAAGCATACGAGCTGTCTTCTACTGACTGGGCAGTGCGACTGACGGTCCCCACAAGAGTGTGGAAATCTGAGGTTGTCGCTCATTTATGAAAGTGGCTGCTGCTAAGCAAACGTGTAGATTACAAATTATATTTTGGGATTCTGGAGTCATAACTGTAACATAAACTGCCACTATTCCTCAATAGAATCCCATAAGTGTCTGATATGCATACAGTACAGACCAAACGTTTGGACACACCTTCTCATTCAAAGAGTTTTCTGTATTTTCATGACTATGAAAATTGTAGATTCACACTGAAGGCATCAAAACTATGAATTAACACATGTGGAATTATATACTTAACAAAAAAGTGTGAAACAACTGAAAATATGTCTTATATTCTAGGTTCTTCAAAGTAGCCACCTTTTGCTTTGATTACTGTTTTGCACACTCTTGGCATTCTCTTGATGAGCTTCAAGAGGTAGTCACCTGAAATGGTTTTCACTTCATAGGTGTGCCCTGTCAGGTTTAATAAGTGGGATTTCTTGCCTTATAAATGGGGTTGGGACCATGAGTTGTGTTGGGCAGAAGACAGGTGGATACACAGCTGATAGTCCTACTGAATAGACTGTTAGAATTTGTATTATGGCAAGAAAAAAGCAGCTAAGTAAAGAAAAACGAGTGGCCATCATTACTTTAAGAAATGAAGGTCAATCAGTCTGAAAAATTGGGAAAACTTTGAAAGTGTCCCCAAGTGCAGTCGCAAAAACCATCAAGCGCTACAAAGAAACTGGCTCACATGAGGACCGCCCCAGGAAAGGAAGACCAAGAGTCATCTCTGCTGCGGAGGATAAGTTCATCCGAGTCACCAGCCTCAGAAATCGCAGGTTAACAGCAGCTCAGATTAGAGACCAGGTCAATGCCACACAGAGTTCTAGCAGCAGACACATCTCTACAGCAACTGTTAAGAGGAGATTGTGTGCAGCAGGCCTTCATGGTAAAATAGCTGCTAGGAAACCACTGCTAAGGACAGGCAACAAGCAGAAGAGACTTGTTTGGGCTAAAGAACACAAGGAATGGACATTAGACCAGTGGAAATCTGTGCTTTGGTCTGATGAGTCCAAATTTGAGATCTTTGGTTCCAACCACCGTGTCGCAGAAAAGGTGAACGGATGGACTCTACATGCCTGGTTCCCACCGTGAAGCATGGAGGAGGAGGTGTGATGGTGTGGGGGTGCTTTGCTGGTGACACTGTTGGGGATCTATTCAAAATTGAAGGCATACTGAACCAGCTTGGCTACCACAGCATCTTGCAGCGGCATGCTATTCCATCTGGTTTGCGTTTAGTTGGACCATCATTTATTTATCAACAGAACAATGACCCCAAACACACCTCCAGGATGTGTAAGGGCTATTTGACCAAGAAGGAGAGTGATGGGGTGCTACACCAGATGACCTGGCCTCCACAGTCACCAGACCTGAACCCAATCGAGATGGTTTGGGGTGAGCTGGACCGCAGAGTGAAGGCAAAAGGGCCAACAAGTACCAAGCATCTCTGGGAACTCCTTTAAGACTGTTGGAATACCATTTCAGGTGACTACCTCTTGAAGCTCATCAAGAGAATGCCAAGAGTGTGCAAAGCAGTAATCAAAGCAAAAGGTGGCTACTTTGAAGAACCTAGAATGTAAGAACATATTTTCAGTTGTTTCACACTTTTTTGTTAAGTATATAATTCCACATGTGTTAATTCATAGTTTTGATGCCTTCAGTGTGAATCTACAATTTTCATAGTCATGAAAATACAGAAAACTCTTTGAATGAGAAGGTGTGGCCAAACCTTTGGTCTGTACTGTACATCTACTACAGTTATACTTAAAGTCTACCTAATCTTTTAACAAACTCTGTATTAACCAGTAGTACAGTGTGTGTACATGAGGAATAACACTATTTTTGCTGCAATATGACTTGTATCTGGCATTTTTAGCAGATTTCCCCTGTGCATGCTGAATGTCTAGTTTGAAGTTCTCCCACAGATCGATGGTGGAGACTAGCTGCCATCCATTATACACAGAAAGTAAAAGAGAATCTGCTTCCTAAGCTTCTTTTAGGCTACTTTCACACCTCTGATGTGCAACTCGGGCATGGGCGTTCTCTGCTTGTCTGCTAGGAATGGCCTGACAAAAACCGCATCATGCAGTGGTTTGTGTCTGGCCAGTCCTCCACTTGTATGCCGAAATGCGTACGGATCTCCGCCAGACCCAATTGTACTTAACAGGGCCGTTGGACATTCCGTCCCCATCCGGCAATGCCAGATCCGGTACAGCCTGCTGGAATTCAAACCGGAGGTGTGAAAGTAGCTTTACTCGCTCAGATGCAGCCCCAAGATCATGGAGGACATTACAGAGAGGTCACAACCTGTAAGTATGTGACTATAGCACTTGTGCTCTTATATAACTGCGCAGTCTCCTTAGTGTCTCTCATAGTGTCCCATCTTAGGCCTCTTTCACACTAGCGTTAGTACGGATCCGGCGGGTCCCTTCACCCGCCGGATCCGTACTGAGTAATACAACCTTGTGGATCCGTAATTCCGGATCCGGTTGTATTAGCGTTTAAACGGATCCGGAATAACCTCTATTGAAAGTCAATGGAGGACGGATCCGTTTACAAGTGTGTCCACACCTAACGGATCCGTCCCCATTGACTTGCATTGGGGGTCATTCCGGATCCGTTTAGGTGCGGATAACTAGTACGGAGAGCAAACCGCAACATGTTGCGGTTTGCTCTCCGGTCTGAAGACTGAACGGAATGCTTTCAGGAGCATTCCGTTGTCTTCAGTTCAGTTTTGTCCCCATTGACAATGAATGGGGACAAAACGGAAGCGTTTTATTCCGGTATTGAGCCCCTATGACGGAGCTCAATACCGGAATTCCATAACGCTAGTGTGAAAGTAGCCTTACTCATTCTGCTGCTCACTCCCCCCCCCCCTTCCCTCTCCATATACTTGTATTGACATGTGTAATACAATCCTCCTGCTCTGCCTTGAGACTGAATTCAAAGTATTTTTTCAAGGTGAAAAGTAATTAGCAAGGAGGTGGAGAGGTAAACAGCTGATAACATGAGAACTAGACATTTCTGACTGATAAAAGATATTACGTTTCTTGTGGTAGTCTTGTGAAAGTGCAGTGACTCTTTAAAATAATTATGATGGGCAAACTTCAGACCCCCCCAGGAGCAGGTGTGACCACGAAATGAAGCAATCTGCAGGCAGCATGTTATAGAGCAGGAAAAGCTGAGCAGACTGATATATGGTTTTACAGAATTAAATTCAGTAAAAGTTGTCATTTATTCATAAACCTCTACTCTTTTCAGTCATGTGAGTGGTCCTGCTCAGTGACTGATAGCCTTCCAGTATCACTGTGCACACAGGTATAGGGCTCAGTAGCACCACCTACTGGACTCCTGAGCCTAGAATGACCAGGTTGCCAGGTTCACTTCAATACTATTTTACGAGCTGCTAGTAAATAAGCTATTATAGAGACGTCAGCAGAGGACAGTCCATAAGGTTATGAAGGCATCAGCAGCAAATTGCTATGTATATTTAATTATGATGATGCCACACAGGGAATATTCATGCAGATCACATGACCTATTTCTGGAGTACATGTGATGTAACTGCTTCTATACTGCTACAACAGCTATCTAAGTGGCTATACATGTGGGCACAGGTATGTCGCATTCTGTTGGCATCCCTGTTGTATTATTGTATATAATGTTCTGAATGTCATTAACAGAGCATGACAGTCAGTGTACTATATGCTTATTGGACCTCACCCCTAATGAAAAATGACATACGTGTACACCACCTGCAGGGTATACCTGTTACAGAATCACGTACATGACTGTGACAGCACAAGAGCCATGTCTGTGCAATCACCGCTGGTACCTGACAACGGCTGGGATCAGAGAGAAAGCCAATTCCGATTGTTTAACCCCTTAGATATCACAGCAAGGCACAGACACAGTAGCTGGTACCAATGACAAACGAACATGACGTACAGGCAGTGTATATGGATGACCCTGACGTACAGGCAGTGTATATGGATGACCCTGACGTACAGGCAGTGTATATGGATGACCCTGAGAAAAAGGTAGTGTATATGAATGACCATGAGATAAAGGTAGTGTATATGAATGACCATGAGATAAAGGTAGTGTATATGAATGACCATGAGATAAAGGTAGTGTATATGAATGACCATGAGATAAAGGTAGTGTATATGAATGACCATGAGATAAAGGTAGTGTATATGAAATAAAGGTAGTGTATATGAATGATCATTACATACAGGCAGTGTATATGAATGACCATGAGATACAGGCAGTGTATATAAATGATCATTACATACAGGCGGTGTATATGAATGACCATGAGATAAAGGCAGTGTATATGAAATAAAGGCGGTGTATATGAATGATCATTACATACAGGCGGTGTATATGAATGACCATGACGTACAGGCAGTGTATATGAATGACCATGAGATACAGGCAGTGTATACGAATGACCATGAGATAAAGGTAGTGTATATGAATGATCATTACATTCAGGCGGTGTATATGAATGACCATGACGTACAGGCAGTGTATACGAATGACCATGACGTACAGGCAGTGTATACGAATGACCATGACGTACAGGCAGTGTATACGAATGACCATGACGTACAGGCAGTGTATACGAATGACCATGACGTACAGGCAGTGTATATGAATGATCATTACATACAGGCAGTGTATATGAATGATCATTACATACAGGCAGTGTATATGAATGACCACGAGATAAAGGCGGTGTATATGAATGACCACGAGATAAAGGCGGTGTATATGAATGACCACGAGATAAAGGCGGTGTATATGAATGACCATGACGTACAGGCAGTGTATATGAATGACCATGACGTACAGGCAGGGTATATGAATGACCATGACGTACAGGCAGGGTATATGAATGACCATGACGTACAGGCGGTGTATATGAATGACCATGACATACAGCCAGTGTATATGAATGATCATTACATACAGGCAGTGTATATGAATGATCATTACATTCAGGCGGTGTATACGAATGACCATGACGTACAGGCAGTGTATACGAATGACCATGACGTACAGGCAGTGTATACGAATGACCATGACGTACAGGCAGTGTATATGAATGACCATGACGTACAGGCAGTGTATATGAATGATCATTACATACAGGCAGTGTATATGAGTGACCATTACATACAGGCAGTGTATATGAATGATCATTACATACAGGCAGTGTATATGAATGATCATTACATACAGGCAGTGTATATGAATGACCACGAGATAAAGGCGGTGTATATGAATGACCATGACGTACAGGCGGTGTATACGAATGACCATGACGTACAGGCAGTGTATATGAATGACCATGACGTACAGGCAGGGTATATGAATGACCATGACGTACAGGCGGTGTATATGAATGACTATGACGTACAGGCAGTGTATATGAATGACCATGACGTACAGGCAGTGTATATGAATGACCATGACGTACAGGCAGTGTATACGAATGACCATGACGTACAGGCAGTGTATATGAATGACCATGACGTACAGGCAGTGTATATGAATGACCATGACATACAGGCAGTGTATATGAATGACCATGACGTACAGGCAGTGTATATGAATGACCATGACGTACAGGCAGTGTATATGAATGACCGTCAAGTACAGGCAGTGTATATGAATGACCGTCACGTACAGGCAGTGTATATGAATGACCATGAGATAAAGGCGGTGTATATGAATGACCATGAGATAAAGGCGGTGTATATGAATGAATGTGACGTACAGGCAGTGTATATGAATGACCGTCACGTACAGGCAGTGTATATGAATGACCATGAGATAAAGGCGGTGTATATGAATGAATGTGACGTATAGGCAGTGTATATGAATGAATGTGACGTACAGGCGGTGTATATGAATGAAGGTGACGTACAGGCGGTGTATATGAATGAAGGTGACGTACAGGCGGTGTATATGAATGAAGGTGACGTACAGGCGGTGTATATGAATGAAGGTGACGTACAGGCGGTGTATATGAATGAAGGTGACGTACAGGCGGCGTCTATGAATGAAGGTGACGTACAGGCGGCGTCTATGAATGAAGGTGACGTACAGGTGGCGTCTATGAATGAAGGTGACGTACAGGCGGCATATATGAATGAAGGTGACGTACAGGCGGCGTCTATGAATGAAGGTGACGTACAGGCGGCGTCTATGAATGAAGGTGACGTACAGGCGGTGTATATGAATGAAGGTGACGTACAGGCGGTGTATATGAATGAAGGTGACGTACAGGCAGCGTCTATGAATGAAGGTGACGTACAGGCGGCGTCTATGAATGAAGGTGACGTACAGACGGTGTATATGAATGAAGGTGACATACAGGCGGCATATATGAATGAAGGTGACGTACAGGCGGCGTCTATGAATGAAGGTGACGTACAGGCGGTGTATATGAATGAAGGTGACGTACAGGCGGCATATATGAATGAACGTGACGTACAGGCGGCGTCTATGAATGAAGGTGACGTACAGGAGGTGTATATGAATGAAGGTGACGTACAGGCGGCGTATATGAATGAAGGTGACGTACAGGCGGCATATATGAATGAAGGTGACGTACAGGCGGTGTATATGAATGAAGGTGACGTACAGGCGGTGTATATGAATGAAGGTGACGTACAGGCGGCGTATATGAATGAACGTGACGTACAGGCGGTGTATATGAATGAAGGTGACGTACAGGCGGCGTATATGAATGAACGTGACGTACAGGTGGCATATATGAATGAACGTGATATGCAGGCGTTGTATACTGATGAACATTCAGAGTTATGTGGGTATGTGGGCAGCGCTGTGTCCTGGGGAATGGAGCAGGATGCTGTGGGTGATGAGCAGCAGTGTGACAGGCCCTCCTCCATCCCAGCTGAATAACATTACAAGCTCCAGATGTGTAGTCACTGGGGAGACAGATGTTTCGTCATGGTCACTTACCTGGAGCTGAAGAGCGAGTATTCCGCCTCTGCCCACCCCGGCAGGGCCCTGCGAGCACAGCGGTTACACAGCTGATAAAGTCCGGGGAAGAAGAGAAATCCGGCGGCCAAGACGTGCCACATCGTGCCCGCTAACACCTCATCTAATGCCCAAGTCCGGGAGCCGCCTGCCAACACCAAAGCCCGCCCACATGACGTCACTAGCGTCTAACACCGCCCATAGGTATTATTTGGCACGCCTCAAAGATGTCATTGGCCAACCTCCGGCCTCAGTCACGAAGGGCACGCCCTCTCACCGAATTTACTGTGATGCATCGTTTCACAATGCCGGGAAATGATGGTAAAGGGCTTCATGGCCGTAGTCTGGAAGCTTTATACAGAGGCGATGGGCTGAATACCAGGTGTGCTATAGAGAGAGAACTAGAGAACGTGCGGTAACGCGACCCCCTGTATATACTATATCACCTACTTCAGAAACACATGGAAATAAGTGTAGAGTGCATCACATTCTGTGATATAGAGGGATTGTGCAGGAGTATGGAATTTAATGGTAGTGGGTTTGCTTTGAACGTAACTTCAGGGTAGAAATTACAGCACCAAGCCATAAAATCTGCAGATGGTCAGATTTTAAGCACCTAGGTCCAATCTGGTATGTGGGAGGGGCATAAAAGTCAGATTGAAAGCAAAGTTTTTGTAGCCATATAAAACCTGGATCAAGTCATGTAGATGGTTGTGTGTTGTGTGTTCCTGGAGGTTCCAGTTATTGCCACTTGTCACAAACTGGGATGGACAGAATCCTACTTAGAGATCACTGTGGGCGTAGGCTGAGATGTCAGCACTGTTCAACGCTACGCAGGGGCGGACTGGGAACCTAAAGTGGCCCTGGAAAAAATACTAAAAGTGTCCCCGTTTTATAGTCAGGTCCAAATTGATGGAAGGCAGGGCCAGTAATACCATATTGTGACACATTATACCACCCCAACAGAGCCAAATACCACAGTCCATCACAAAATACTGCCAGCAGCACAAAATACATCCCCAAAAATGTAGGCGGCCTCTCTGGGCATCGGGCCACCAGGAAATTTCCCTGTAAGGTCTGTGGCCAATCCGCCCCTGATGCTACATGTCCCAATGTTTGGAAAAACAAAGACAAACTGGTTAGAAGAATTCCATGTAGTGATGTATTCTGTACTGAAAGTGAAATTGGGACGTCACATCCCAAGTCTGGGGTGGAAAATACTGTCTGCACAAAACATCAGAAGGTGTGTAAGGCTGAGTTCACATCAGCGTTCAGCCTTTCCGTTCTCCTGTTCCTATATGGACCCCATAGACTATAATGGAATATATAAATATAATAGGAAGAATTTTGAAGAGGAGACAAAAGTTATGCTTGCAGGACTTGTGTCTCCACTTCAAAAATCTTCCTCTGAGCGGAAACCTAACAGATCCCATTATAGTCTATGGGGTTCTTAGGCTCAGTTTGGCTCAGTTATGTGGTGAATCCATCTTTTCCGTTCTCCTGCTCCTGTAACGGATCAGGGGAACGGAAAGGCTGAACGCTGATGTGAACTCAGCCTTAGTGTGTGCATATCTGTGTGTGGTGCTCATCTTCACTACTAAATAAATCAAGATATTTCTTTCCATTTATTTTATAATTGGCATATCATTAATGTGTCTATCCACCCTGTGATTTCTGTATTTCCACAGCTTTTCCTTCTTGGTGTTGCAGTGTCAATGTTGAGGAGTGAACATATATCTGAGACATTGGTGGCCTATCTCCAGAATGTGACCCCTGAAGTGAGCTGAGAGCAGCCGGGCATGAGCGGTCACCCTCCATTCATTTCTATGGGACTGCTGAAAATAACCCAGCCAAATAACCGGGCATGTGTGCTGCAGTCTCCTTCACTTTCAGGGGCTACATGACAATCTCAGGCACGACCACAGATCGCTGTGAGAAGTGCAGCCATAGAACAGAATGGGGTCACACTGCATCCTGCAAGTAGCTGTGACCTCAACCCCAGAAAGGCCAAAAAAATCCAATAGTGCTTTATTTTTAGTGATTCTGTAGTTGCGCTTTCATGCTGTAGATTCTGTAGTAGCCTTTCTGCTGTCTGAGGTGAAAACTGAAACGCCCCTCCACCCCCAAATGCCAATTTCTTAACCTAACCCTTTCAGCCCATGGCCTTCTGCTGCCCCCCTCTTGCCCCTACCTGGCGCTGCCTGAGGCGATCGACTCACCTGGCCTCATTGGTGATGAATACTGTCCAGTGAATACTGGCATATTTGCTGGGTAGCAGCTGGCTCTGTGACGGACCTCAATATATTCAATGGGGCCGACGGGCAATGCTGGCCAACACAGAGTGGGAGGCACGCCATTTGCACGCGACACTAGGCAAATGCTGTGCATGCCATAGGAATTTGAGTCCTTAGCCAGAATCAGTGTTGTTTCTGATGAAATGTGGCGTGATAGCCACATAGAAACGCGTTGAGCACACATGTAGGAGGGGCACAAGAACAAGGACTTAGAAAAATTAGGTCTGTGTAGTACACAAGACAAATATATCTATAAAAGTATCAAAAAATATCAGTTTATTACACAAAATCAAAAAAATATACCATGATCACTCAAGATACAATGGCCTCAGCATACAATCTTTTCAACATACAATAGTCTTTTCCAACCCGTCGTAAGTTGAAACTAGACTGAACATACAATGTCTCAGATCCAACCAAGGCCACTTCTCTGGTAAAATAGCTGGATTAGATGCTAGTTAGCAGCTATTCCTGACTGTTATATTTAAGGACTTGTGTTACCTGCTTATTTTTCCCAAATCTTCAAATCTTTCTCTTATCTTGGATGACATTTTGGGGCTGGAACCGATTACTCAACATATAATGGTTTCAACATACAATGGTCCTCCTGGAACCAATTAATATTGTAACTTGGGGGACCACTGTATATAAAACACCATAGATCGGGGATAACAATGTCAGAAATAGATGACAGTGATCTTAATGCTGTATGGAAACACTGGCCTTCAGCCCTACTGCCCCTGAAAAGAATGTATTACATGCCCCAAAAGAAGGGATTACAGGTGAGACCAGATATTAAAATTTAGGACCTCCTGACGAGGTCTATGGTGTTTTCTATATTTTTTTTTTACTTTGTGTAATAAACTGATATTTTTGATACTTTAATGGGTATGTTTTTCTTATTCCTGTCTTGGGAACATATTTGTAGGCTATATAATGTGTATGTACATATTTGTACAATACTTATATAATATTGGTTGAGGCTTGTTTGTTTCTCTCTGTAGTACACAGGCTGATACTGTGTCTGTGTAGAGCTTTACAAGCTTATGACACCGACCCTGAGTAGTGTCCTGCACTGAAATCTGTGCTGGCTTATGAATTTGTGGCATTTATCACTGCATATTAGCGCTAGTGATACCTCCTTGTACACTTATTGGGGATATTGCTCCAATGAAGTGATTTATCTTAGCACGGTGTTGTGTATACATGGGGCTATCTGGTAAATTCCTCTATTATATCACCCCCTCATACAGCATATTCATAGAGGTGTGTGCAGATCAAACAATCGATACAGGCCTCTCACCTCTGACTGATACACCCTGTAGCCTGATTTGATGTTGTACTGGGAGGGCTGAGGATACTTACCAATAAATCTATTTTTTGTTTTCTTTTAATGTTCCATTCAGGCTTAGTTTACTGTAAGAAAAATATCCCAAGCTTTGAACATCTCACGGAGCACTGTTCAATCCATCATCGGAAAATGAAAGAAGTATGGCACAACTCCAAACCTACCAAGACATGGCCGTCCACCTAAACTGACAGCCCAGACAAGGAGAGCACTAATTACAGAAGCAGCCAAGAGTCCCATGGTCACTCTGTAGGAGCAGCAGAGATCCACAGCTCAGGTGGGAGAATCTGCACACAGAACTATTAGTCGTGGCCTTTATGGAAGAGGTCCAAGAAGTAAGCCATCTTTGAAAGCAAGCCATAAGAAGTCCTGATTGCAGTTTGCCACAAGCCATGTAGGGAACACAGCAAACATGTGGAAGAAGGTTCTCTGGTTAGATGAGACCAAAGTTGAACTTTTTGGCCTAAATGCAAAGCGCTATGTGTGGAGGAAAACTAACACTGCACAGCACCCTGAACACACCATCCCCACCATGAAACATGATGCTTTTGCTCAGCAGGGGCAGGGAAGCTGGTCAGAGTTGATGAGAAGATGGATGGAGCCAAATACAAGGCAATCTAGGAGGAAAACCTGGTAGAGGCTGCAAAAGACTTGACACTGGGGCGGAGGTTCGCCTTACAGCAGGACGACCCTAAACATACAGCCAGAGCTACAATGGAATTTTTGAGATCAAAGCATATTTATGTGTTAGAATGGGCCAAAGTCCAGACCTATATCCCATTGACAATCTGTAGCAAGACATAAAAATAGCTGTTCACAGACGGTCTCCATCCAATCTGACTGTGCTTCAGTTATTTTGCAAAGAAGAATGGGCAAAAATGTCAGCCTCTACATGTGCAAAGCTGGTAGCGACATGCCCCAAAAGACTTGCAGCTGTAATTGTGCGAAAGGTGGTCCTACAAAGTTTTGACTCAGGGGCTGAATACAAATGAACGCCACATTTTTCAGATTTTTATTTATTAAAAATTTTGAAAACCATTTTCTTTTTACTTCACACATACTTGCTACTTTGTGTTGGTCTGTCACATAAATTCCCAATAAAATACAATTAAATTTGGGGTGTAATGTGAAAAAATGTGGAAACGTTCAAGGGGTATGAATACTTTTTCAAGGCACTGTGTAACGGGTTGAGGCACATAAATACAGTATAAATATCGTCTTAACTAAGATAGATGGTGCTATTGAATTGCACACACTATGCTTACTCAGGAGCTCACACTGTATCCAACATGAGCTGAGTTTGCCTTCTTAAGGTAAAACTAATAACTAGTAATTAGTTATTAGCTAAACCATAGTGGGGATCATTAGCCAGGTTTTCATAGAAGTCTGAGTGGGTCACATAATGGGTATGCTGGCGTCTCGTAGAAAACACTATAGCCTGAGTCTGCTATCCCTATTAGACCATAGTCTGGTGTCAGGGAAGCTAACATGGCTGTTGTCGGAGCACTCGCCCTGATAAGAGCGACCCCCAGCCTCTGGAACCTCAGGCCTGGTCTAGTAAGTCCCTCACTGATGCTAACTAGGTTGTTTCAACGCGTTTCGCCATCTACATATGGCTCTTCAGGAAGCAGCGTATCTATTCATAGCGATAATAAAAAGGCAGTGGCAGCGATATGGTGAAATTGCCTCCCTCTTAAAGGTTTTGATCTTCCCCTCCACAATTACGTCATCATCTCAGGGAGCTGGCATTTTCTCTGCAGCCCGCTCCATCCCTGAGTCGGAAGTGACATAGTGAGGGGAGGGCTGGTTGTCATGGAGACCTTCCGACGCATCCCTGGCCAGTGCTCGTACTGCTGCAGGCTGGTGCTGGTAAGCATGATGACACTCAAAGGGCATCTGAGGGAAACTTTCATTAGTTTTAAGTGTCACAGTTCACATCAATAATAGGAATAGTCTGTGATGTACACGGAGTCTCTAAGTGAGTGTTTAAAAATGGACCAGTAAAGAAAAATAGTCCATTATTTATATACAGGTATTTTGGCCTATTATCATATTAGTGTGAAAGATGAACCTCAAATTGTGACCCTCGGGTCACATGCCACTAACTGTACTGGCATGTGACCCTCAGGTCGCAATTTATCAGCTCATTATGTAGCATACAAAATTTCAGATACCCTATCTGGGATATTGCACTAAATGTAAAGCGGGCACAGACAGGAGGCACTATGTATAAAAAGGCACAGACAAGAGACACTAAATATAAAGGGCTGAACGGAGAAGAGACACTAAATATAAAGGGATGAACGGAAAACAGGCACTAAATATAAAGGAGGGCACAGACAAGAGGCATTTTATATATATAAAGGAGGGCACAAACAAGTGACATTACATATAAAGGTGCACAGACAAAAAGTACTATATAAAGAGGGCGCAAACAAGAGGCACTATATATAAAAGTGCACCGACAAGAGGCACTTAATATTAAGGGGGCAAAGACAAGAGGCACTGTATACAGGGGGAAAAGAAAAGAGGCACTATATGTATGTAAATGAGGCATAGACATGAGGCACCATATATGAGTTTCACAGAGTGTGTGGTACTTTTATTTTCAGGAGACATAGTATGTGACATGGTTGTATTCAGAGGCACAGTGCTATTATATTTATGACCATACATGTGGCACTAAGAGGAGTTTGTAGTAGCATATAGGTTGTGTTGGAAGAGCAAGAAGCTAAAGACATCTTCTCAGCAAAATCTGCAAGTCATCATGGTCTGAAATGGATGGCGAATAACTTTTGGGGAGACGTCACCTGTAAGTTACTAAATGCAAATGTTTATTCTGCCACTGTTGTCTTTATGTACTGTGCTTCGCTCTGGGGCTGTATTTGTGTAACAAGCTAAGTTCTGGGGCTGTATTTATGTACTGAGGTTAACTATTGCACTGTATTTATGGTACGAGTTTGGTTCTGGTGCTGCATTAGACTTATGGGTTTGGTTCTGGAACTGTATTTATGGTATGAGCTTGGTTCTGGTACGGTATTTGACTTATAGACTTGGTTTTGGTGTTGTATTTATGTGCAATGCTTATTTCTAGTGTTGAATTTATGTACTGTTCTTGGTTCTGGCACTGAATTTGTGTGTTAATCTTGGATCTCATGCTATACCTTGATATGATGCTATTTACATTTGCATTGGAGGCTTCATTCGGAGCCTCTGTCACAGATTTTATCAAAAAGACAAGACAAAAACGTACTGCATGAAAGACTTTTTTGCTCAGTAAAAAGCAGCATCCTGAACAATTCCTATTGTAGTCAATGGAGTCTCTTCAGCTCAGTTTTTTTTCCATTATGTGCTGAATCAGGCATGCCCATTATTTTCATTGTTCTTTCATTGTTTCATGCGAGAAGGATTGTATGATTGGTCGATATAAAATAGAGGGAGACTGAGTGATGGATACGCCCCCAGGAAGAAGCTTTGGGTGAAACGTACTTCAGGGTGACAATACTGCTGTCCCTTGGATCCTTTGGTCTGGTATACTTGATGTATTTTGTATTTGCTGAGGATATTGGCAAAAATATTGTCTTTTTTAGTAAGACCCCTCTGTTTCTCTTAGCCAGATCCCTCCCCCGCCCCACCATTTGGGTTGATATGTTATACTACAATAATGAAGGCAATTGACAACAGTAACAATAATATGGTTAGTTGTGTGTGGGGGGCATCATTCTACAAGTTAATGTCTAATCCATTAGACCATTATTAGGATCTCAGGGACATGTTTGGTGATATGTGGAGTTCATTATTATAGGTGTTATGTTGTTCTGTTCCTATAACAGAGCAGAACAATGAAAAGTGTTAAATGGGTTGTGTCACTTCAGTAAGTTGCATTTATTATGTAGGGAAAGTTACTACGAGGCACTTACTAATGTATTGTTATTATCCATATTGCTTCCTTTGCTGGCTGGATTCAATTTTCCCATCATATTATACACTGCTTGTTTCCATGGTTACAACTACCGTACAATCAAAGGTGGCCATGCTTGCACACTATAGGAAAAAGTTCCGACCTCTCTGGTGGCTGGCACTGTGGGAGTGCACATAAGTCAGTGCTTTTTTTCTATAGTGTGCAAGCACAGCCACTGCTGATGGATTGCAGGGTGGTTGTAACCAAGCAGTGTATAACAATACATTAGTAAGTGGCTTGTATTATCTTTCTGTACAAAATAAGTGCTATTTTCTGAAGTGACACAATCCCTTAAACAGTAAAACTTGTATTTAGGTGGTATTAAGAAAATGCTGTAAATTTTGCAGTGTACACTGTACATCTTTCCCCTTTCTCTCAGTCATAGTAAAAGCATATGATGTACAATATTCAGTTATGTATGTAGTGAGTGTTTGTGAGTAGGTACAGTACGTATGTAAATGTTTATTATATCTATAGTACAAACTTGCCATCTCACTTGGAACATCCAGGAGGTTCCTGAAAAAAGGAGATACTCCCCAAACTCCCAGAACCACACTGGTCGGTATTACTTATTGCATTATGTACTAACTTTATATATGATATGTTGCACTAGTTACTTTGCTCTGATGTATTCAATGTAAGAAGTTGTTTTCTCCCTTCCAAATGTATTTTAGTTTATTTGCAGGAAAGGGTTGCACTATGCAATTTTAGGTATTTTTCCCGATCCCTTTTAATGGTGTGGATGGGCACTATATATTAGTACTACTCATCAATGGGTCTGTTTTTTGGTACATGATATATCCATTGTGGTTCTTTTCTTTTGTATATGTATGCCGCTGCTACTGGTTTTTAAATGTTATCTGATATGTAATTAATAAAATATTTATACAGACTGATCATGAGCTGTGTATCTATAATGTTTGTCTCGGTGTGGTGAATCTAGAATACTTTAGAATACAGATGATTCAGTGACTGCAAAATAAGCCCAAATCATCACTCCTCCCCCACCGTGCTTGACAGCTGGTATTAGCTATTTGAATTGATATGTTGTCTTTGGTTTTCACCAAAGTGGCGCTGTAAATTATGGCGACTTCGGTCTCGTCCAGTGGCGTAGCTACCGGGGGGGCAGGGGGGGGCGACGGCTCCGGGCCCAGTGACTCAAGGGGGCCCATAAAAATAAAAAATCTTACTTACCTGTTCTGCGCTGCGGCTGCCCTCTGGTCCACGCTCTGCTCTCTTCCCTGGCGGCGCAGCGTCAGGTCATAGTGTGCGCGGGCCAGGGAAGAGAGCGGAGCGCGGACCGGAGGGCAGCCGCAGCGCAGAACAGGTAAGAGAGGTTTTTTATTTTTATCTTATGTGGCTGGGTGGGCTGATCTGAGATCTGATGGGGGCACAATACGCTGATCTGAGGTCTGATGGGGGCACAATATGCAGATCTGAGGTTTGATGGGGCACAATACGCTGATCTGAGGTCTGATGAGGGCACATTAAGCTGATCTGAGGTCTGATGGGGGCACAATACGATGATCTGAGGTCTGATGGGGGCACAATATGCAGATCTGAGGTTTGATGGGGCACCATACGCTGATCTGAGGTCTGATGGGGGCACAATACGCTGATCTGAGGTCTGATGGGGGGCACAATAGGCAGATCTGAGGTTTGATGGGGCACAATACGCTGATCTGAGGTCTGATGAGGGCACATTAAGCTGATCTGAGGTCTGATGGGGGCACAATACGATGATCTGAGGTCTGATGGGGGCACAATATGCAGATCTGAGGTTTGATGGGGCACCATACGCTGATCTGAGGTCTGATGGGGGCACAATACGCTGATCTGAGGTCTGATGGGGGGCACAATAGGCTGATCTGAGGTTTGATGGGGCACAATAGGCTGATCTGAGGTCTGATGGGGGCACAATACGCTGATCTGAGGTCTGATGGGGGCACAATATGCAGATCTGAGGTTTGATGGGGCACAATACGCTGATCTGAGGTCTGATGGGGGCACATTAAGCTGATCTGAGGTCTGATGGGGGCACAATACGCTGATCTGAGGTCTGATGGGGGGCACAATAGGCTGATCTGAGGTTTGATGGGGCACAATAGGCTGATCTAAGGTCTGATGGGGGCACAATACGCTGATCTGAGGTCTGATGGGGGCACAATATGCAGATCTGAGGTTTGATGGGGCACAATATGCTGATCTGAGGACTGATGGGGGCACAATACGCTGATCTGAGGTCTGATGGGGGCACAGTACGCTGATCTGAGGTCTGATAGGGGCACAGTACACTGATCTGAGGTCTGATGGGGGCACAGTACGCTGATCTGAGGTCTGATGGGGGCACAGTACGCTGATCTGAGGTCTGATGGGGGCACAGTACGCTGATCTGAGGTCTGATGGGGCACAGTAAGCTGATCTGAGGTCTGATGGGGGCACAATACGCTGATCTGAGGTCTGATGGGGGCACAGTAGGCTGATGTGAGGTCTGGTGGGGGCACAGTAGGCTGATGTGAGGTCTGATGGGGCACAATACGCTAATCTGAGGTCTGATGGGGGCACAGTAGGCTGATGTGAGGTCTGATGGGGCACAATACGCTAATCTGAGGTCTGATGGGGGCACAGTAGGCTGATGTGAGGTCTGATGGGGCACAATACGCTGATCTGAGGTCTGATGGGGACACAGTAGGCTGATGTGAGGTCTGATGGGGGCACAGTATGCTAATCTGAGGTCTGATGGGGGCACAGTAGGCTGATGTGAGGTCTGATGGGGCACAATACGCTAATCTGAGGTCTGATGGGGGCACAGTAGGCTGATGTGAGGTCTGATGGGGCACAATACGCTGATCTGAGGTCTGATGGGGACACAGTAGGCTGATCTGAGGTCTGATGGGGCACAATATGCTAATCTGAGGTCTGATGGGGGCACAATACGCTGATCAGAGGACTGATGGGGGCACAATATGCTGATCTGAGGTCTGATGGGGGCACATTCTGCTGATCTGAGGTCTGATGGGGGCAGGGGAGTGATGTAAAAACTGGGGACACGTTTCCTTTAACATAGGAGTCCCTTTGTTTTTTACTCCTATTAATCCTATATTTTCCTGCATTATGTGGTAGAGTATTTAGAGTAGGGTATGTAGAAAGTCTATTGTACTGTACTTAGCAGCATAGACGATCTTGCAGTTTATATAGTCATCTTTCTAATACAATATTATAACCACAACTAGTAGTATGTGCCTGTGAAGTTGGAAACGTGCGTTTGGGAAGCCAATAAGTGGGGGGCCCACTCAAGTATGTTTCGCCCCCCCTGTGCTGAACCTCTAGCTACGCCTCTGGTCTCGTCTGTCCAAGAACATTATTCCAGAAGTCTTGTGGTTTGTTCAGGTGTAACTCTGCAAACATAAGCCTTGTTGCCTTGCTCTTTTCAGAAAGAAGGGTCTTTCTCTTAACAACCGTTCCAAACAGGCCAGACATATTCAGTCTTTTTCTAATTGTACAGTCATGAACTTGAACATTTAACATGCAAACTGAAGGCTGTACAGTATAGTCTTAAATGTAACTCTTATGGAATCATTTATCAAACTGGTGTAAAGTAGAACACCTTTCATTTTCCAAAGCTGCTGTCAAAAATGTAAAGTAGAATCTGATTGGTTGCTATTAGGAAATAAGCCATTTCTACTTTACACCAGTTTGATAAATTACCCCTATTAGTTTTTTGCATTCTCCCTGAGCATTGAAAGGTCTGACTTGTGAGTGAATTTGCTGGGACGTCCACTCCATGGAAGATTGTCAACTGTCTAGAATGTTTTCCACTTGTCAATAATCTTTCTCACTATAGAATGATAGACTTCAAATTGTTTGGAAATGACCTTGTAACTCCTCCCAGATTGATAGGCAGCAACAATTGCTTCTCTGAGACCATTGCTGATGTCTTTGCTCCTTGACTTTGTGTTAACACATACCTGAACACTCCAGACCCGCAAACTGCGAAAACATCTGCTTTTATAAAGGTGGTCACATTTTCTGATGATCAGTTAACCAGTGGCATTTAATGAGCAGTGCCTCTATGCCACTTACCCTCTTAATTCCTATGCAAGCATCAACCACTTCAAGTCTGCCCATTGACTATAAACGTCCTTCAGCTTTGCCCCCTGTGTGCAGCACCTGTACATAGAAGCTCCATGACTCAGCTGCCTCCTGACAGCCAAGAACATGGAGCTTTAACCTGAGACCTTTTTTCCTGGTCTCCAGGCTTTTGATCACTCTGACAAGCTGTCAAAGCAATCACAAATGCTTGTACTATCTCCCTCTCATTACTGCCGGTCACAGAGCAGATTACAACCACATATGGGGTGTTTTTGCAAACTTCAGAATCAGGAAAATAAATATTCAGGTTTGATTTGCGGATTACCCTTGCTATCTTATGGGAAAAATGAATTAAAAATTGAAAATATGCGAAAAAATATATATATTTTTAATTTCACCTTCCTTTTTAATTCTTGTGGGAAATCTAAAGGGTTAACAAACTTTGTAAAATCAGTTTTGATTACATTGGGGGCTGTAGTTTCTAAAATATGTTCATTTATGGGAGGTTTCTATTATTTAAGCCCCTCAAAGTCACTTTAGAACTGCAAAGGTCCTTTAAAATTAACTATTGGAAATTTTCATGAAAATCTTAAAAATTACATCTAAAATTCGAAGCCTTCTAACGTCCTCAAAAAATAAAATTACATTTCCAAAATTATGCCAACATAAAGTGGACATATGGTGAATGTTCATTAATAACAATTTTATTAGATATCCCTATGCAACTTAAAAGCAGAGAAATTCATATTTAAAAAACTGTGATTTTTTTTTTCAAAATTTTCAGTAACTTTTGATTTTTTATAAATAAAGGTAAAACACATTGACTCAAATTTACCATTAACATGAAGTACAATGTGTCATGAGAAAACAATCTCTGAATGGCTTGGATAAGTAAAAGCGTTACAAAGTTATTACCACACGAAGTGACACATGTCAGATTTGCAAAATTAGGCCTGGTCTTGAAGTGGTTTTAAGGGTTTACTTAATTTTTCACACACAACTTCTGTATTTTGGCCTAGTTTTTTCTTCAATGTTTTTTTTATTAGGCTTTTTTAACACAGACACGTAAGCATAGTTAGTAAAATCCCAATTATCACATATGTGTCAATAACAGGACAATAAAGGAATATAGCAGAATAACAGAATGACAATATTAGAGCAGTATAGTGTAACTGCTGGTATACATTCAGTGCCACAATGATCTCATATATGGTAAACCAAGGCTCAACACGGAACCTGTTAGAGTAATTAAAAAGAAGGACAGGAAAGAGAAACAAACAAAATTGGCCACAGAAGTATATTTGGAACAATATGACTGCCAGTGTTCAGTGGCTCTAACCAAGTGAGAAAACTTTATGTGACAGCCATGGGCTCCAAACACTTTCAAATATGGGATAATTGGATTGGCTATCAATTTTTCGTAGGAACATGTGGTATTTATTTCTGAGATGACCTCTTCTAAAGATGGTGTTATCTGGCTCTTCCAATGTCTCGCCACTATGATTTTGGAGATGATAAGGATTTTACATATTAAAGGTTGCAGTGATTTGGGGAAGTGTTTTAAGTCAGTAAGGGGTAGAGCCATCTGTGGGGGAAGGGAAGTCACTACACCAATAATTTCTGAGATCAACACTGCAACTTGGGTCCACAATGGCCGAATTAAAGAGCAGCACCAGAGAATATGGTATAAAGATCCCCTCGTCTCACACTCCATCCAACAAAACAGAGATGAAGTTGGGTACATGGTATGCAATCGGTTTGGGGTGTAGTACAACCTTAAGATTGTTTTCATGTCAGATTCCATGTAGGTTTCTATAAATAAGGTTATTTGCCTTTAACCAGTCTTCTTGATTGAATACTCTCCTCATGTTCCCAAGGAAGGAGTTGAAGTGGTTTATGAAATTGAGACCAGGGCTGTAACAGGGATAATAGTGGTTTAGGTCCTTAAATCCTGTTGAAAAAAAAGTGTCACAAGGCACCCTCGCATCTAGGAAACTCCTCAAAAAATGTCTAACTTGTAGATATTTAAATTCTGTTCGGTCTAAAGAATATGGGAGTCATTTATTAAACAGAAATACACCTAAATTAGGCATATTTCTGGCACAGATTGATTGGTTACCCCGAATAAAGCAACGCGGCCTTGGTTTATCCACAATTGGAGTGATAAGTCTTTATTTCTTGGGTTCTAGTTAAGAGCATGTGACTTGTGTCACCAAGGGATTGCGGAAGGTATTTGCCACTAAAATGGCTACAGCCTCCTCTGCATGTGGTGGAAATACTGTAAGCTACAAACTGCCCACCATACCCAACGGACAGGAGGGCCCCCTTGTTCAGAGACTGTATTCCTCTGAGGATACTGTGGAATTTAGATTGTGAGCCCCATTGGGGACAGTTGGATGCTAATGTCTGTAAAGCGCTGTGGAATATGTCAGCGCTATATAAAGCGCTATATAAGTGCGTAAAATAAAATAAATAAATAAAAAAATAAATATGATATACTTATATATATATATATATATATATATATATATATATCATATCTGATGAGAAAGTGCATCCCTTTAGGCTGGGAAAAGAAGAGATTGACCAATCTGATTGAGAGAGAGAGAGAGAGAGAGAGAAGCTAGCCACCATATACAACCTTTGGGAACTTCTTCAATCGACTGTAAAGCCTGTATTTCTTGTGAATAATGCTTGTGTGGATCACCTGCTGACTGGCTTCAGTAAAGTACTGTGTATTTATTCTACCAACACCAGTCTCATCATTATACCAAACCACTATACATTTGCACTGCAAGGTGCTGGCGTCACGACAACATAAAATAGCAACATTAAGGGCACCTCAATCCCCATCAGGCAGGAGATCCTCAGAATCAGAGTGTGCCCCAAATGGAAGAACTGGTGCGCTCTTCCCAGGGGCGTAGCTGTAGGGGGTGCAGAGGTAGCAGTCGCTACCGGGCCTAGGAGCCTTAGGGGGCCCAAAGAACCTTGTGCCGCATAAGAAAAACACAAAGCACTGAGGGAAGGGGGGCCCAAGCTGAACTCTTGCACTAGGGCCCATGAGCCTTTAGCTACGCCCCTGGCTCTTCCCATCACTGCGCGCTGGTCCAGGGAGCTTCGGAAAACCTTGAGTACAACTACTGCACCCACTATATGAATAGAAAACCGAAGAACGAGGATGGCACTGCACCCAAATCATCTGTACCGAGACCGAGTGATGAGAATGCACTACGGGACTGAAACACTGAAGCGGTGGTGCTCTGCTGCCAGAAGAAAGTTCCATGTAGCATATAACTCTGTTAAATAATAGGCAATAATCAGCGGCACTCACCGAATATTCATAATCTTTATTCACTGGGAAGATACCAGCGTCTCACTCGCATGGTGAAGGGGGCGGGCTGCATAGAAACAGTGAACTCTGGCAGCGATGGCCGTTTTGCGCGATCCCGCTCTTTATCTGGCTACCGCGGACGTAATCATGTCCCACACTATATAGTATACAGACTTCTCCCGCACATGCGCAAGTGAGATGGGCAGTAAGTATACCAAAAATACAAAAAAGTGTACATTATACAACACATATGTTTCATTAAAAACGACATTGACTATAAGAACACACTCATGTCATTTTTATCGTTAAGTCTGCAACCCATCCGGCCACTCAAACTCACATGTGCCCCTGTGGCCCAGTCGCTGCAGTATCCCGTTGTCAGGGGCAAAGACAAAGCAATGCAAATCAGTTCTCTTAAGGATACAGTTCTTACGCCAGACGCCCTTTAACCCTTACACTCCCAGCGCCATACATGTATGGCGCTGGGGTGATGCGGGAACATGGCGCCCGCTCGCACGTGCGGCGGGCGTCATGTTCCGATGTACTTACCGATGTACCCGATCGGTAACAAAAGCTATTAGATGCCGTGATCTCACGTGATATAGCGTTCGCTTCCGGGTGTCCCATGCACGCCCCCCTGTGGCCAATCAGGGCACCTGCGGTGGGTTTGAATGCTGTAAACCTCGCTGATGAGGTTTACAGCTTTCAATGTGCAATTCTTAGTTTGGTCACTAGATGGCAGGCCAGGCTAAGAAATGAGCAAAAGGGATATTAAATGCAGGATTTAAAATCCCTGATTGCTCAAAAATAAAAAAACAGGATCTATTTGCTCATATGTGAGCCTTAAAATAATCACACACAAAAAAGTTTTTTAAAAAATATATAAAAATAAAAAAAAATATAAAAGTTTAAATCACCCCCTTTTCTGTATAATTAAAAAATAAATACCTAAATAACAATAAATATAGACATTATTGGTATCACCGTGACCGAAAACGCCAGTACTTTTAAAATATAAAAAAAATTCCAATACGGTTAATTGCGTGGTGGAAAAAAGCGTCAAAATGACTGATTCGCTTTTTTTTGTCGCTTTTTTTCTAAAAAAATTTAATAAAAAGCGATCAAAAAGTCATACACTCCAGAATGGTATCAATAAAAAGTTCAGATCGCCCCGCAAAAAATGAGCCCCCATACAGCTCCGTACACATAAATACCAAAAAGTTATAGGGGTCAAGATATGACGACAAAAAAAAAAAAATTCCAACTTTATAATTATTTTATCACATGACAAAACGCATGAAAAATTATACATATTAGGTACCGCCGGATTCCTACTGACCAGTAGAATGAAATTAACTGGTCAGTTTTAATGAACATCGAACGCGGTAAATGAAAAACCCGTAAAACTATAGCGGAATTGCATTTTATTTTTTTTTTGCAATTTCACCCAATTTGGAATTTTTTTCCCGTTAAACTTGGGGACTTAGACTAACTCTGTGCTATAATCTGGTGCTTGTGCTGAGATCATGCTGTCCTGGGTTCTGGTGCTGGCATACATCTCATGCTCTTTCTCTATGCTGTGACGTGCTAATTTCTGCACTTAATTAAAAATTTTGCATAGCCACTTAGCTATTCAATAAAATGTATCTGTATAGCGCCACCTGCTGTTTTTTTCTCATTTCTTTGTCCTGCTCATGGATTCTGGACTTTGCTTCATGTTTGATCCTTACCTGCCCTGTCTCATTTCTCCTTTTGCTGACCTGGATTGCCTGACCTATATCTGAGCCGCCTGCCCCGACCCATAGCTTGTTCGACTTCGTCTGTGCCTCATCCTTTGGTCCTGCACTGTTTCCCCTGTTGACTACGACTGTACTTCTAATATCTTGCTCTGGTAGCGGCCTGGTGTTCCCCTCGGGAAATCCTATCCCCACAATCAGGAGTACTGTGAAGAAGGAGGGGTTCACTTAGACAACGCCCTTAGCGGAGGTTAGTCACGTGGCACAGTGGGTTCGCACCTGTTGGTTCGTGACACACAATTCATTTGCCCTTTTGCTGTGATGCTGAAGATACCCGTTTAATGTGCAATTTGCTCATGATGGTGTCATGATGACAGACCTTGAACTTAGAGTGCACGTAAGATGCTGTAATTATAAAATGTGAGTGGATGCTACTGCACCTGCCTAACACCATCTTCAACTTGTGTTTAGGGATCTTAAAGCTGGCTGTGCTGCATGTTAACAGAAGATACCTCTCTGTCTCAAACCACAGGAGAAACCTGAATGAAAAACTAAAAAGGCACAGGGGATTTCTACAGCTTGTAAACAGTTTGTGGCAGTCTGTTGCCTCCAGTTCATAGAAAATCCAAAGTTTGCAATGACACCACCAGAAAATTAAAAAAATACCTAAGGCGAAACTGGAGGGAGTTACATTTAGTGATCAAAGTTCCATGATCCTTAATTTACCTACAGATGTTGTGCAGAATTTTTGTCTGGTATCACTGTTGTTTTTTTGTCTGGCAGCACTGTTTTTAATCTTCTCTCTTAGAGACAGGGGCGTTGCTAGGGTATAATGCTCACCCTGAAGTGCCCCCTGTAGTTATATTCCTCCCTTTAGTGTCCTCAGAAATTATAATTTCTCAGCCCCTCCACCATACAGTCCCATGTAAATAACCCTATTTCCCTCCCTCCACTGTAGAGTCCTGTGTAAACAACATCACACCATCTCTCCAGCCCCCTCAAATATACAGCCCCATGTAAATAACATCCCTCTCTATCTACAGCCCCCTCCAAAATACAGTCCCATGTAAATAACATCACTTTCCTCCCTTCAGCCCCTCCAATATTCAGTCCCATGGAAATAACATCACCCCCTCTCCAGCTACCTTCAACATACAGTCCCATATAAATAACATCACCCCCTCCCACAGCCGCCATCAACATACAGTCCCATGTAAATAACATCACCCCCTCCCACAGCCGCCATCAACATAAGTCCCATGTAAATAACATCACCCCCTCCCACATACAGTCCCATGTAAATAACATAATAACATGATAATAACATCCCTCCCTTCTGCCCTAACATACAGTCCCAGTTAAATAACCACAACTCCCAGCATTGCTCTGCCTCTCCCTTCACTTACCTCTCCTGATGTAGCAGATATCACCATAGCTTCTTCACCACTTCTCCTCTTCAGCGCCGTCCTCTCCTGCACTGGTCACATGACTGTGACATCATCGCAGGTCCTTTTCAACCCCTGTCTTCTGTACTGATCACATAACCTGTGATGTCATCACAGGTCCTATATCTCTTGCAGTGCATTAGATTCAATTGTATTGCCGTCCTAAGGATGACAATACAGTTGTATCTGTCTAGCAGGCAGGACATTCGGGGCCTGGGAGAAAACATCCAGGTCCCAGGCCCTGAATGTTTTAGCCTAGCAACGCCCCTGTTTAGAGGACTGTTGATTGGTTGACAAATGCCACCCAGTATTAATGTGACCCGTTCTCAACATATACCATACTATGGAACACAAAATAAAGGCTGCACCACCTTGGCTTTGTGATCATTAACCAAGCACCACTAGCAGTTTATACTTTGTCATTCTCAGCTCAATCACGTTACGTTTTCCAGCTGTTCTTTTTCATATTCTGCTAGTGTAGTTAGCAGACTCAAGGACAAAAATGCCTAAATTGTAAAAAGCCATGTGTCAAATACATCCTGTTTTGGTGCAATTAGAAGATCGCTTTTTGAGCACCCTACCTTTATGCTCCTTGGTCTCCTGAGTCATTAAAGGGGTTGTCTCATCTTGCCATTACTAAGGCGAGATGAGACACAGTCCCGACCATCAGCCAGCCAGGAAACAGAAGAGCACTCCGGCACTCGCTGTTTCAGTAGCTCTCATTGCTATGCATGACAGCTATATATAGTATACAGTTTGTTCTAGTTAATGCTTGAAAGGAGTCTGTCAGCAGCAAAACTAGGTAGGGGTTGGGGAGAGTAGTACAAACATACCTTTTATGGAGCATTTATTATCAGGAGTAATGTGAATATGAACTTTTATTCAGCTAAATTCTCCTCCACTAAGTTCTCAGGAGGTGGAGCTTCATTATGAAGTGCTGTCTGTTCTGAGGTGCTTCACAGCTCCTCTCCTCTTCTCTAAGAGACAGCTGTAGCATCCAACCAGGAGACCAATATTTCCGTCGCTCAGAGCAACGGGAAGGGGCTCAGGTCAGACGTGGCTCAATGCAGAGGGCACATTACAGGGAAGCTCTGCTTCCTAGGCATGTGCAGGACCAGAACTTGAGAGAATTAAAGTTCATATTCACACTATTCCTGATAATGAATCTTCCACAAAAGGTGTGTTTATACTGCTCTCCTGACCCCCCAACGCCCCCCCCCCCAGTGCTTTCAGCAGTCTAGCATGGTCAGTATTGCAGACAGACTCTCTTTAACCATCACAATGATCAACTGATCACCTTGGCTCTGGTTCCTGACACCCCTGGTTACCAACTGAATTTGCCAAAAAACCCAGAGGTATTCTGTTGCAGGTCATAGAGAGGGTTCTGAGCAGTGTCGGACTGGGGTACCTAGGGCCCACCAGTAAAATTTATTTTGGGGGCCCACCATATGGATACATTCAAATATAATGAATAATCTAACATGTTTGTTAAATGACCATAGGCTGGTTGAGGTGCTATACATTGAATATATGTATGTAGTGCAGTAAGTTTAATGCGTTATGTGGCACTTTTGCAAGGGGTGGGAGACTTGGGGCCCACCTTGCTCAGGGGCCCACCGGGGGATTCCCCTGTATGTACCCCTGTGGGCCAGTCCGAGCCTGGTTTTGAGTGGTGGTCTCTGACTGTCATTGACTTTGTTACAAGAGGAATAAAACTAGTAGACATCTCTGGTACGAAGAATAATTTGTAAGCATTCATAACGTAATTTCTAAAGTAGTCAGCCTGTTAAATTGCTCCACAATAGAAGCTCCAGAAGTGGTCTGCAATTTTTACACCCTACTGATAAATAAGTGAACGTGGTTCCTTGTATTTAGATGCAGGGTTCCATGGTTGAAGAGTCATGCGTGGGATTATACAAAATGTGGTAAAAAGCTGCATAACAGTCTAATAAGCCAGTCTCTCTCATTACATTTGGAATGTGAAGTCCAAGGATTTCTCATCCCACACACTCACTTGACAGAACTGAGGATGTGAGTGTACTGTATTGTCATATTCCTTGTAGTCCTCCAGCAGTGATTTAGTACAAGGACGACTAGATTTTAATTAGTTATTTTAAAATTTCTGCAGTTCAGAGACTTCTTTATCCTCAAAGGGGTTGTCTCACTTCAGCAAATGGCAATTATCATATACAGAAAGTTAATACAAGCCACTCAGGGGCGTAGCTAAAGGCTCATGGGCCCTGGTGCAAGAGTTGAGCTTGGGCCCCCCTTCCCTCAGTGCTTTGTGGCCAGGGGCAGGAAAGCACATACTCTACGTGCTGCCTGAGCCAAACAATGAAATGCCCCCCATGCCAAATTCTTGCACTTTCTATAAAACCAATGTCTTCTTATGTGGCACAAGGGTCTTTGGGCCTGGCAGGCTCCTGGGCTCGGTAGCGACTGCTACCTCTGCACCCCCTATAGCTACACCCCTGAAGCCACTTAGTAATGTATTGTGATTGTCCATATTGCTTCCTTTGCTGGCTGGATTCATTTTTCCATCACATTATACACTGCTCGGATCCAGGGTTATGGCCACCCTTCAATCCAGCCATGATGGCTGTACTTGCACACTGTAGGAAAATTCGCCGTCCTTTGTACACTACCACAGTACCGGCCATTGGAGAAGCCAGCGCTTTTTCCCATAGTGTGCAAGCACAGCCACCACTGCTAGATTGCAGGGTGGTCGTAACTATGGAAATGAGCAGTGTATAATGTGATGGAAAAATAAATCCGGCCAGCAAAGGAGACAATATGGACAATCACAACACATTAGTAAGTGTTTTGTATTAACTTTCTCTACATGATAAATGCTACCCCTTTAAAGGGACAGTTCCATCAATTTTTATCCTCACATATTAGCAGCTTAATACTATGAGAATATTCTCTTTTTTTATTTTTTATTTTTTTTATAAATAATGGGTGGATGTATTTTTTTTAACATCACTTTATGTATTCTACTTCCTATCCTGGCTTTTAGGTCCCTTGTTTAGACTTTTAGCAAGGCAAACAGTCTCTCTTGACTTTTTCAGTGGGATCATCACTGCGGTCAGAGAGGAAACGGGGCGGCTGACTGCATTAGCGCATCACACATTATACTGATAAGTGCAATAAGAGCTGCCTTATTATCATCCCAACTCTACATCAACTATCAATAATGAGGATTACTCTGCAGATAACATCCCCCACCCCCACAGCAGCAGTAAACTGACAGTGAGTTCTGTAGATATATAGGAGGTTTATCTCTCTGTGCTGACTACTAAGAATAAAACAGTCAAAAATTCTCCAAGGAAAAATACCCCTTTCCGATGGAAGTGCCTTGTAAAAGAGATTAAGATTATTGGACCAATTATCGGGAACGAACATTTGTACAAATGCTCATTCCCAATATTTGGCCATTGTGAATGTGTGGTAGTAAAATCAGTGTTGATCTCTCAGTGTAAATAAGCACCAGAGGAGATGATTGCCGCATGGAAATACAGCTCTCACTTCTGCCCACGATCAGGCAAATATTTGGAATATTCCCAATAATTGCCTGGGCATTGGCCCATGTAAACGCATCTTGAAGAGAATCTGCAGGCAGCATGTTATAGAGCAGAAGCAGATGAGCAGATTGCTCTATAGTTTTTGTTATTCCACATAACTTACATTTCATTCATTACAAATCTCTGCTCTTTTGAGTTCAGTTGTAAATGTGTGTGGTCTTATCAGTGATTGATAGCCTTCCTCAGTGTATTTTTGGCTGGACCCGCAGAGAACAGCAGGTTCAATTGACAGTCTAATATGTATGGGGAGGTCCCGACTCTCCCCCAATTGATGATGTTGGAGGAGAGGAGGATAGGCTGAAATTAATGTTTTCATCTGACCTTATTGTTCTCCCAGAAGGTAAGCTGCTGCCCAAGGTGTCTGGCGGCTTTCTCTCTTCTTCCCATTGAATGCACATATAAATTTGGATGAGCAGAATGTAGGGGGAAGCCAGGAGGGAGTCGGGAGAGATAGCTGTAGACCAAAGCACGGTTCATCAGACAGCTATATGTGTATACAGAGATGGGGTTTTGCCATCACATTCAATGGGGGCATATCGCTAGGATATGCCCCCATTGTCTGATAGGTGCGGGTCCCACGTCAGCCATAGCTCTCCCCGCTCTGTTATCCTTGTAGATGCGGGTCCCAGAGGTGGGACCCGCACCTATCAGACAATGGGGGCATATCCTAGTGATATGCCTCCATTGTATGATGGGAATACCCCTTTAAAGTATAAAACATTTTGTTGTTGCAGTATTACAGAAGCAATAATGTTTTAATTTTTCTGTTGATATAACCATATGAGGGTTTGTTGTATTTTTAGTGACACAAAAGCCATGTATATGTGTGTCTGTGTATTTATTTTTGCAAAACGTAACCATTATTTATGTATTTGTGGGAAAAAATAGTTTTATTCATGTTTTTGCACTAGTTATGCCCACCAATACAGAAAACAGTATAAATATTGAACCCTCTGATGCAGGATTAATCTAGGTTACTGGTCGCATGCAGGCTAGGAGGGGATGCGCATTTAAGATAGCATTGGTAATCATAACTTGGGGAAGTGGCATTCAAGTGGCTTAATGGTACTCTACCCATGGGCTCAAACCTTGGACATAACTCCTCAATGGGAGATCATCTTTAGATCTTTAGGTACAGACATAACTAACTCCTGTTTAAGTACAGAATGTTGGCTCTCCCTGATGAGAATGAAACATGCTGGAGACGTTATGTTAATTTGACTCTGAATCTACAAGGAAATCTTAGGACTAGTTAGGCAGCTCTGGGGAACCCATTTCAGGGCAGCACTCCTAACATGGGCTGTATGTAGGGTCATAATACAAATGATTTAGTATGAAGCAGATACTATGAATTACATGATAATTGCCCATCAGTCTACTGGGGAAAATTATCATTAAAATATGCTAGTTTTCTGGCATGAAAAGTAGCAATCTGCCTGTTTCCAACTTTTTCAACGGCACAAATTTTTTTGCGCCAGTGCCGTTACTCCACCGCCTTTACTACTTTCCTGAAAATAGGGCGCCAGCGGCCCCACCACATTTATCATCTTCTACAGATGTTTTCTGATGTAGATTTCAGTACAAGTACATGGACTGTCGGATGCTGCGCCTAATTTATGACGAGGTGTAAACCTTGTCATAAATCAGACGCAGAATCTGGCAACAAGCTTGGTTGAAATTTTTCTGTGACTTCCAATCAGTTCCATTATTGTGAGTTCCCCCCATTTAAAGTTTATTTATAATTTTTTTTTTTTTAAAGAAATAACATGTATAGTAAGCACGATTGTACAAATTGTTTAACATAGACAATTCTTGAATCAAGTAGTTTCTAAAGACAATAAAGGTCATTTTAACCAAACAAAAAGTCTCTTTATGAAATGGTATCTAATAGGTGTTCTCGAGAGTCCCATGGGTGCCAACATTTCGTAAATTTGGTCACACTATTATGCTGCAGTGCTGCTGAATATTCCATGTCTCTAATCATCCGTAATCTAGCCGTCAGATCGCTAAGCGTGGGTGGGGAAGATCCAGAGGCGTAGCTAGAGGTTCAGCACAGGGGGGGCGAAACATACTTGAGTGGGCCCCCCACTTGGCTTCCCAAACGCACGTTTCCAACTTCACAGGCACATACTACTAGTTGTGGTTATAATATTGTATTAGAAAGATTACTATATAAACTGCTAGATCATCTATGCTGCTAAGTACAGTACAATAGACTTTCTACATACCCTACTCTAAATACTCTACCACATAATGCAGTGAAATATAGGATTAATAGGAGTAAAAAACAAGAGGACTCCTATGTTAAAGGAAACCTGTCCACAGTTTTTACATCACTAAACTAACAGTCCCCTGCCCCCATCAGACCTCAGATCATCAGAATGTGCCCCCCATCAGACCTCAGATCAGTGTATTGTGCCCCACCAGACCTCAGATCAGCGTATTGTGCCCCATCAGACCTCAGATCAGCAGAATATGCCCCCATCAGACCTCACATCAGCCTACTGTGCCCCCATCAGACCTCAGATCAGCGTATTGTGCCCCATCAGACCTCACATCAGCCTACTGTGCCCCCATCAGACCACATCAGCGTATTGTGCCCCATCAGACCTCAGATCAGCGTATTGTACCCCATCAGACCTCAGATCAGCAGAATGTGCCCCCATTAGTCCTCACATCAGCCTACTGTGCCCCCATCAGACCTCAGATCAGCGTATTGTGCCCCCATCAGACCTCCGATCAACAGAATGTGCCCCCATCAGACCTCAGATCAGCGTATTGTGCCACATCAGACCTCAGATCAGCATATTGTGCCCCCATCAGACCTCAGATCAGCAGAATGTGCCCCCATCAGACCTCAGATCAGCGTATTGTGCCCCATCAGACCTCAGATCAGCGTACTGTGCCCCCATCAGACCTCAGATCAGCGTACTGTGCCCCCATCAGACCTCAGATCAGCGTACTGTGCCCCCATCAGACCTCAGATCAGCGTATTGTGCCCCATCAGACCTCAGATCAGCGTATTGTGCCCCATCAGACCTCAGATCAGCGTACTGTGCCCCCATCAGACCTCAGATCAGCAGAATGTGCCCCCATCAGACCTCACATCAGCCTACTGTGCCCCTATCAGACCTCAGATCAGCGTATTGTGCCCCCCACCAGACCTCAGATCAGCGTATTGTGCCACATCAGACCTCAGATCAGCATATTGTGCCCCCATCAGACCTCAGATCAGCAGAATGTGCCCCCATCAGACCTCAGATCAGCGTATTGTGCCCCATCAGACCTCAGATCAGCGTACTGTGCCCCCATCAGACCTCAGATCAGCGTACTGTGCCATCAGACCTCAGATCAGCGTACTGTGCCCCCATCAGACCTCAGATCAGCGTACTGTGCCCCCATCAGACCTCAGATCAGCGTATTGTGCCCCATCAGACCTCAGATCAGCGTATTGTGCCCAATCAGACCTCAGATCAGCGTACTGTGCCCCCATCAGACCTCAGATCAGCAGAATGTGCCCCCATCAGACCTCACATCAGCCTACTGTGCCCCCATCAGACCTCAGATCAGCGTATTGTGCCCCCCACCAGACCTCAGATCAGCGTATTGTGCCCCCATCAGACCTCAGATCAGCGTATTGTGCCCCCATCAGACCTCAGATCAGCAGACTGTGCCCCCATCAGACCTCATATCAGCAGACTGTGCCCCCATCAGACCTCATATCAGCAGACTGTGCCCCCATCAGACCTCATATCAGCCTACTGTGCCCCTATCAGACCTCAGATCAGCATATTGTGCCCCCATCAGACCTCAGATCAGCATATTGTGCCCCCATCAGACCTCATATCAGCAGACTGTGCCCCCATCAGACCTCATATCAGCCTACTGTGCCCCTATCAGACCTCAGATCAGCGTATTGTGCCCCCATCAGACCTCAGATCAGCAGACTGTGCCCCCATCAGACCTCATATCAGCAGACTGTGCCCCCATCAGACCTCATATCAGCCTACTGTGCCCCTATCAGACCTCAGATCAGCCCACCCAGCCACATAGGATTAAAATAAAAAACTTTACTTACCTGTTCTGCGCTGCGGCTGCCCTCCGGTCCGCGCTCCGCTCTCTTCCCTGGCCCGCGCACACTATGACCTGACGCTGCGTGCAGCGTCAGGTCATAGTGCGCGCCGCCAGGGAAGAGAGCAGAGCGCGGACCGGAGGGCAGCCGCAGCGCAGAACAGGTAAGTAAAGTTTTTTATTTTAATCCTATGTGGCTGGGTGGGCTGATCTGAGGTCTGATGGGGGTCCCTAAATACAAGTGAGCGCTTCCATAATGGAAGCGCTCACTTGTATTCGCCTGATAGAAGGCAAGGTCATCCTTGCTGGGGCCCCCCCTGAGTCACTGGGCCCGGAGCCGTCGCCCCCCCTGCCCCCCGGTAGCTACGCCACTGGGAAGATCTCTTCCAAAACAGGGCCAACAGACATTTTGCCGCAGTCACTATATGAAGGAGGAGCAGCCTGGCGCCCTTACCCAGTATAGAGGGTAGCGGTGTATTCAACAGGAAGAACAGTGGGTCATTAGGAAGGGAGACTTCCAAAATAAGTCTTATATGTCTCACAGTCCTCCAGAATGGATGTAAAATCGGACAGGACCAGAATATATGAAACTGAGAGGCCTGTGGTGAAGAACACCTCCAACAAAGAACTGGAATATCCGGATTCATGGAATGTAATTGTGCTGGTGTATGGTACCAAAACATCAGGAGTTTCAGTTGGTTCTCCTTATATTGAACTGAGGACGAGCGAGTGTAAGCCCTCCTCCAAATAGTCTGCCACGTCTCTGCTGGAAGATCCCTCTGTAACCACTCCTCCCACTTCAACCTATACGAGTGCTTGAAACCAGCAGGATAGTCAAAAGAAATAAGTATTTGGTAAATGTCGGTGATCAGGCCCTTAGAGGATAGAGCGCGAGTACATACACGTTCAAATGGAGATAGGGAAGGAATCGTTAGGGAACCCAATACCTCCCTACAGTAACCCGTGAAAGAGTTTGTTTTGATAGCAAGCACATGGATTTCTGCAAGGCCCATTCAGATGAATGGGACAGGTGCTGTAATTTCTGCATACAATCTGTTGTGTGTGAATATACATTTTTCTGCATATGGTATGGCAGATTCAAGCTGTTATAAAACTTTCTGTCTGCAAATGGGAGGCAGGAAAGCTGTTATGGTTGTGCTGCTCGTTTACCTCGGGTGGGCACTGCCGGCACTCCACTAACCCTTCTGAGTCTTTGGTGGTCCAAACCCACTGGTCCTCTGCAGCTTCCTTGTAGCAGGTATGATCATCAGGATCCTCTTCTTCCTCCTTCCTGGCAGGTCGCGGCCTGGACTTACCAGCTATGCCTCTCCCTTTTGCCCTTAGAACTCACTTCCACAGCTATTAAAGGGCCAGCCTGAGCATCCTAATTTTCACCAACCAGTGGCTGGCAATTTTAGAATACTTCAGACACCTTCCCCAGTGGGAGAGTGCCTGAGCAATAGGTTTGCTATCTTGCTTGCTCCTGCTAAGACGTGCCATATCTGTTTGACTGCCCATGTACCAACTTCTGCCTGATTTCTGGATTCTCACCCTCCACTGCCTTGACTTGATCTGTGCCTGCTTGATCTGTCTTACAAGGAAAATATTTTTGATGATGGAAGTACATTGTATTAAAGCATTGTTGTGTGCACAGTTCACTAATTCACATTATGTTGTAACTAACATTTTTAACTTTAACTTTAATAACTAGATTATTACTAATGCCAGAAACAACATACAACTCACAGGGTGTTACAGTCACAATTATCTCTTATCATGGTTTACAGCCTCAAAGTGTTCATCTCTGGCATTCTTCACATACTCTTCTGCACAGATATGAGCCCTATTTGCCATGAATGTGATTAATGCGCAGATGCTGTTTTGTCTCCTATGCCAGCCACAAGCCACTTTGGACAAATTCCTTTATCAAGTTAGCTCTTCACAAGACCTAGATTGGGACCCAGTGTTATCATGTCCGTTTTCTTTTTCAACTCAAATTCCAGTAGTGGGGATATAATCCTAACACATTTCTAAGAATGTTATTTATTATAAATGTGCACAAAATTATAGGCGTAGCCCAAAATGTATTAACTGTAATGATCAACCTTTATTAACAACTCTCTAGCCTGAAATAATTAAATAGGTTTTAATTATTTTTCCCTAAAACCTTTAAAGAAAAGTCTACATTTGTCATGGCAGCAAAAGGGCTAAATAAAGTCAAAAGTTTGGAATTTTCCATGGTTCTGATTTCTAATGTTTGCCAGGAACATGTCAAGAATGTAATAGACCAGATCCAGAGACCCAGTCGTTATCTACATGGTTGAGGACATAATCTGTATTAGCGGTCATCACTGGAATTTCCTCTAAAAGCGAGAGGGTATATTTACAGTGCTGGCCAAAAGTATTGACACCCCTGCAATTCTGTCAGATAATACTCAATTTCTTCCAGAAAATGATTGCAATCACAAATGCTTTGGTACTAATATCTTCATTTAATTTGTCTTCAATGGAAAACCACAAAAAGAATTGTCAAAAAGCCAAATTGGATATAATTCCACACCAAACATAAAAAGGGGGTGGGCAAAAGTATTGGCACCCTTTGAAAAATCATGTGATGCTTCTCTAATTTGTGTAATTAACAGCACCTGTTACTTACCTGTGACACATAACAGGTGGTGGCAATAACTAAATCACACTTGCAGCCAGTTGAAATGGATTAAAGTTGACTCAACCTCTGTCCTGTGTCCTTGTGTGTACCACATTGAGCATGGAGAAAAGAAAGAAGACCAAAGAACTGTCTGAGGACTGAGAAGCAAAATTGTGAGGAGGCATGAGCAATCTCAAGGCTACAAGTCCATCTCCAAAGACCTGAATGTTCCTGTGTCTACCGTGCGCAGTGTCATCAAGAAGTTTAAAGGCCATGGCACTGTGGCTAACCTCCCTAGATGTGGACGGAAAAGAAACATTGACGAGAGATTTCAACAAAAGATTGTGCGGATGGTGGCTAAAGAACCTCGACTAACATCCAAACAAGTTCTAGCTGCCCTGCAGTCCGAGGGTACAACAGTGTGAACCCGTTCTATCCATCGGCGTCTGAATGAAAAGGGACTCTATGGTAGGATACCCAGGAAGACCCCACTTTTGACCCAGAGACATAAAAAAGCCAGGCTGGAGTTTGCCAAAACTTACCTGCGAAAGCGAAAAACTTTTTGGAAGAATGTTCTCTGGTCAGATGAGACAAAAGTAGAGCTTTTTGGGAAAAGGCATCAACATAGAGTTTACAGGAAAAAAAAAGAGGCCTTCAAAGAAAAGAACACGGTCCCTACAGTCAAACATGGCGGAGGTTCCCTGATGTTTTGGGGTTGCTTTTCTGCCTCTGGCACTGGACTGCTTGACCGTGTGCATGGCATTATGAAGTCTGAAGACTACCAACAAATTTTGCAGCATAATGTACAGTCATGGCCAAAAGTTTTGAGAATGACACAAATATTATATTTTCACATGATCTGCTGCCCTCTGGTTTTTATGTGTGTTTGTCAGATGTTTTTATCACATACAGAAATATAATTGCAATCATATTATGAGTAACAAAAGCTTATATTGACAGTTAGAATGAGTTAATGCAGCAAGTCAATATTTGCAGTGTTGACCCTTCTTCTTCAGGACCTCTGCAATTCTCCCTGGCATGCTCTCAATCAACTTCTGGACCAAATCCTGACTGATAGCAGTCCATTCTTGCACAATCAATGCTTGCATTTTGTCAGAATTTGTAGGTTTTTGTTTGTCCACCCGTCTCTTGATGATTGACCACAAGTTCTCAATGGGATTAAGATCTGGGGAGTTTCCAGGCCATGGACCCAAAATCTCTATGTTTTGTTCCCTGAGCCATTTAGTTATCACCTTTGCTTTATGGCAAGGTGCTCCATCATGCTGGAAAAGGCATTTTTGATCGCCAAACTGCTCATGGACTGTTGGGAGAAGTTGCTCTCGGAGGACATTCTGGTACCATTCTTTATTCATGGCTGTGTTTTTAGGCAAGACTGTGAGAGAGCCGATTCCCTTGGCTGAGAAGCAACCCCACACATGAATGGTTTCAGGATGCTTTACAGTTGGCATGAGACAAGACTGGTGGTAGCGCTCACCTCGTCTTCTCTGAATAAGCTGTTGTCCCAAACAATCGAAAAGGGGATTCATCAGAGAAAATGACTTTACCCCAGTCCTCAGCAGTCCACTCCCTGTACCTTTTGCAGAATATCAATCTGTCCCTGATGTTTTTTCTGGAGAGAAGTGGCTTCTTTGCTGCCCTCCTTGAGACCAGGCCTTGCTCCAAGAGTCTCCGCCTCACAGTGCGTGCAGATGCACTCACACCTGCCTGCTGCCATTCCTGAGCAAGCTCTGCACTGCTGGAACCTCTCTCCTTGAAGTTCTTGATGATGCAATAGATTGTTGACTGAGGTGCAATCTTTCTAGCTGCGATACTCTTCCCTGTTAGGCCATTTTTGTGCAGTGCAATGATGACTGCACGTGTTTCTTTAGAGATAACCATGGTTAACAGAAGAGAAACAATGATGCCAAGCACCAGCCTCCTTTTAAAGTGTCCAGTGGTGTCATTCTTACTTAATAATGACAGATTGATCTCCAGCCCTGTCCTCATCAACACCCACACCTGTGTTAATGGAGCAATCACTGAAACAATGTTAGCTGGTCCTTTTAAGGCAGGGCTGCAATGATGTTGAAATGTGTTTTGGGGGATAAAGTTCATTTTCTAGGCAAATATTGACTTTGCAAGTAATTGCTGTTAAGCTGATCACTCTTTATAACATTCTGGAGTATATGCAAATTGCCATTATAAAAATTGAAGCAGTAGACTTTGTAAAAATTAATATTTGTATCATTCTCAAAACATTTGGCCATGACTGTAGGGCCCAGTGTGAGAAAGCTGGGTCTCCCTCGGAGGTCATGGGTCTTCCAGCAGGACAATGACCCCAAACACACTTCAAAAAGCACTAGAAAATGGTTTGAGAGAAAGCACTGGAGACTTCTAAAGTGGCCAGCAATGAGTCCAGACCTGAATCCCATAGAACACCTGTGGAGAGATCTCAAAATGGCAGTTTGGAGAAGGCACCCTTCAAATCTCAGGGACCTGGAGCAATTTGCCAAAGAAGAATGGTCTAAAATTCCAGCAGAGCATTGTAAGAAACTCATTGATGGTTACCGGAAGCGTTTGTTCGCAGTTATTTTGTCTAAAGGTTGTGCTACCAAGTATTAGGCTGAGGGTGCCAATACTTTTGTCTGGCCCATTTTTGGAGTTTTGTGTAAAATGATCAATGATTTGACTTTTTTTCATTCTCTTTTGTGTTTTTTCATTGCAAGCAAAATAAATGAAGATATTATTACCAAAGCATTTGTGATTGCAATAATTTTCTGGAAGAAATTGAGTATTATCTGACAGAATTGCAGGGGTGCCAATACTTTTGGCCAGCACTGTATACCTATGGACATCTCTCCCATTCCCTCCATTTGTAATTATGTTCTATAATTGCACCCCACGTATATCATGTATATTTTATTAAAACTAATGTGCTAACAGTTATGTACACTTACCTGATATCCCCATGAATGTTATAAAGTGCGGAAAAATATAAGGTGTGCAAATCATGTAACCAGGTTTTTTTGTACAACATTTAATTTGCATTTTGGCCCATAATGCAAAATAATGTAGTACAGAAGTTGGCACCTTTATCTTGACACAGCCAAATCAGCTCTATCTGTGTAAAATGTGCAAAAAAAGTGTAAATGTCCCCCAGCTGTCTTTTTATGGCCTCTTGGGGGACATATTATCTGTCAAAAAAGCACCCACGCTAACCAAAACCTTCACCATACCTGCCCTGTTCACCTAAAACAAAACAACCAACACTAAATTTGGAACAATTATAATAATTTAAATTAGTTTCAATGTGTAAATTTAAAGAATAAAGAACAGTAGCTTAATTTTTTCAAAATTGATTTTTTTGCAGATTTTCCCCAATGAAAATTAGTAAGGTAACTAAAATGTAATAATAAAAAACATATCAATATAGAGACCTGTATGTCATGTAAAAAAAAAACAAAAAAAAACATGGAATGTGAGCAGTTTTGTCGTAACCAGTTCAGTCCACTGCACAAGAGATGGAGCTGCGTAGTTCCGGCATTGATCAGATATTGATGGCCATCAGTTCAAAAATACTGGGCAATCCATTTAAGGATTTGTATGATCAAATGGCAAACACAGTCATGTGCATGAGTCCTAAGTGAAAAATTTTTATTTACTATGTTGGTATGCAGTTCAAAAATTAATATTGCAATACAGAGTGTGTGGTACCATCAGAGAGCTAGTGACAGCAGGGGCATCGCTAGGTCAAAGCATCAGAGGCCTGGGCCTTAGATATTTTCTCCAGGTCCCAGAACGAAGTGGATGCCGTTCTCAGGGTGGTGATACAGTTGAATTACTGTAATGGGAAGTGGGTCACTGTGTCTTCTTTTGCTAACTCACTTTTGGGGGAAAGGTAGTACTGGGGCAATATGTGTGTGTGTGGGGGGGGGTATTAAAACTACAGGGGGGGCACTATAAGTACTGTAGCCACTGCAGGGGCTGGAAGCACTATAATATTAGGGGAACTACGGGGGCATAATACCTACTGGGGGCACTTCAGAGGGGCATTATACCTACTGGGGACACTACAGAGGGCATTCAACTACTCTGGGATTACAAGGGGCATTATAACTACTGGGAACACTACAGGGGGCATTATGCCTACTGGGGTAATAGGGGGCCTTACACTTACTAGGGGTGCTATAGGAGGCATTATATTTACTGGCGGTGCTATAGAGGGCATTATACTTACTGGAGGTATCATACCTATGGGAGGCACTACAGGAGATCATTATATTTACTGGGGGCCCTATGGGGCATTATTACTACTGAGGATTTGTGAGGACATTATTATTATTTGGCACAATATGGGGGGCCCTAATACTAACAAGGGGCATGCTGTAGAGCACATAGTAATAATCAGGGTACACTGGGAGATAATTATTATTATTAGAGGGACTTTTTGGAGTACTTTGGGGAATATCTGAATGGCATTGTTATTTTGTAAGTATAGTATTTGGGGGCATTGGGAGCACAGCGGGCACAGTATTGGGGATAGAAGCAGGATAACACTGTTGGGGCACCAGGAGGAGGAGGGTGGAAGTGTGAGGAATCTAAGATGTATGTGTAACAAACTTTGCAGAGATTATCTATGGCTGAAAGAAGTCATCATGTGTTGTCTGGATCGAAAGGAGAAGATGAGGAAAGAGAAAGTCATAGGCTGCAATAGATATGTGGTACTGTATTCTCTTGTATGTGTAATAGTGCTGAATATAAAGTCCAACAAAATATGCCTTTAGCACTGGGGCTGGGACATTGGATCGAAAATTTAACATACGGTATATGCATTGGGGCTAGGGTCCTGAATATTTTGCGATCATGGCACCCTGTAAGTGTTAGTGCTTCCATAATTACCACAATTTATAGTCATACACTAGTTCTAAAACTTTCCTCTGTTCAACATTCAGAGTGATGGAGCCCCCTAGTGGCTGCATCATGTAAAAACAGGACCGAAAACTAAAAAGTAAAGCAATTCCCTAAATTATAATACCACTATGTAAACTGTTGGGGTTAGGCATTAGGTGTAAACATTTAAAAATTACTTTTATACTGAATTCTAAAATAAGACCCACCATCTTAATGTCTTAAATAAGGCTTAGGCTAAAGTCACACCATGATTATGTTCAGTGCTTTAAGGCACTTTGAAGTATAGTTCAAACTAGAGACTCATAGGTGACCTTTTCTCTGTCCAGGCCCAGACCCCTGTGAAGGCTTCTTCCACTCACAACTCCTCTACAGGAATTGATCTAAGATTGTAACCTGAAGGGGGCATAAAATAGGAGCACAAAAAGAGCAGAATGCCAATTTTTCCTTTATTTGGTCTCCCACATGATAAAAACATGAAAGAAAATAAAAGTGGAATACAGGAACATCTAATCATATGGTCAGGGACAGTTGGTGCTTTTTCAGTCTGTTTTTCAGGACAAGTGTATTCTCAGTACCTACATCCAAGACCATTACATAAATCCCAAACCAGTACCAACCTAAAAAGATACCGAACCAGAACTAACCTTATAACATAAATCCAGCACCAGAACCAGGCTTGTAACATAAACATAGCACCAGAACCATCCTCATAACATAAATCCAGCACCAGAACCATCCTCATAACTTAAATCCAGCACCAGAACCAACCTCATAACATAAATACAGCACAAGAAGTAACCTAATAAAATAGATACAGTAGTAGAACCAACCTCATAACATACAGTATTAGAACCAAGCTCATAACATAAATCCAGCACCAGAACCAACCTCATAACATAAATCCAGCACCAGAACTAACCTCATAACATAAATACAGCACCGGAAGCAACCTAATAAAATAAATAAAGTAGTACAACCAACCTCATAACATACAGTACCAGAACCAAGCTCATAACATAAATCCAGCCCCAGAAACAACCTTATTACATAAATACAGCAACAGAACCAACTTAATAAGATACATACCGTAGTAGAACCAATCTCATAACATACAGTACTAATACCAAGCTCAGTACATAAACACAGCACCAGAATCATGCTCATAACGTAAATATAGCACCAATACAACCTCCTTAACATAAATACAGCACTAAAACTAACCTTATAACAAATACAGTACAAGAACCAATACCATATCTATAGGACATGCTTTAAATGTCTGATAGGTCCACCTCATCGTATGGCCCCACCATGAATGGAAAGCACACCATGCTTGCATGGCACCCTCTCCATTCACTGCTATAGGACTTTCGAAAATAACAGAATGAGAGTATTTGTCTATTTTTGAAAACCGTATAGCAGTGAAAACAAGCTTCACACGTGTGGCTGCCCTTCTATTTAATGCTATTGGACGTTGGGACCCCATTCTTGAAATAGGAGAATATATTGCTAAGGGGTTGTTCACATATCAGTTATTTGATCAGTTATTGTGAGCCAAAACCAGGAGTGGACACTAAACAGAGATCAGATATAATGAAAACATCTGAACCTGTTTGGTGTTTTTGACCCGCACCTGGTTTTGGCTCACAATAACTGATGGAAATAACTGATCAAATAACTGATATGTGAACAACCCCTTAGTACCTCATATTCATATACATAGTAATTATACAGCATAGTACATACAGTCAATATTTGCACAGTGCCTGCATTCTGTTCTGTTATGCCATAAATGTCCTAGATGGCAATACTGCTACAACTACAAGCCAAAAAAAGAAATCTGTGTCGCTATGAGCAGACATACTGTACAGTAGATTTGTACCTCCTACTGAATTAGTTTCAGGCATAAACCATATTAAATATATGGAATGATGTCCACTCCTGGTCAGCCACACCCACTTTTTTGCTTCACACCAGGCTTAACGAGGGTTTGGAACAGAGCAAACATATATACATGTACTGAGAAGCTTAGCTGACTGTGCTTTTTAACAAGCTTGAATCAACTGGATCCTGACATAGACCAACCAACTGTATGACAAAAGACCACTTTTATAAGGGGAATACACAAATCTCAAAGGGCTTCATAGCAAAACTTAGTATAGGTCCTCCTTCCCCACCCAGTTTCCCAGTACGCATCAGACATTGCCGGCAACGCAGAACGTAGAGCACAGCACCCCAGATTTCTGAAGAAATTATGTTTCTTTTAATTGAGCAGAAAATTGTAATAAAAGGAAGTTGCCCTTGGCCTCACCCACTGCCTCTTATCATATAAATATGTTTGACTTTTGAAGTCTATGAGCTTGTCAGACATTTGTATCAAGAGATTTTACCATTGTTTATGCCACAGACATGCTGTGAACTTAGCCTAATACAGCATTTGTACATGTATGTTCTTGTATTTGTGTATATGCATATACTGTATGGTATTGTTTAATAAGTAACAGAATGTGTGTGGTATAATGTATTAATATGCCTTAATTTCACCGTGGTATTATAATATATGAATATAACATAGTGTGGTAAAGTGTCCAGTATAAGTGCTGAAAGGCGTGTGTATCTCACCCAGTTGTTCAGTTTAGCTGGGTGAGATAACTGAAATCCAGAAATGGTGCTGCTTCAGTAAGGCATAGCTTGCTGGAGATTTTTGTTTAGGCCTTATTCACATGTCAGTGTTTTGGTCAGTGATTTCCAGTGATTGTGAGCCAAAACCAGGCTTGGAGACTGCACAGAGATAAGGTATAAGGGAAAGATCTGCACCTGTTCTATATTTAGAGCCATACCTGGTTTTGTTTCAAAATCACTGATGGAAATCACTGACCAAAACACTGATGTGTGAATGAAGCCTTAAAGTGACACGGGCTGGATTTCTTGGACTTGGAGACAGGTTGGTAGTGGGAGTCTTCCAGTCCACACCCTTCCACTACAGGCATTGCGGTTAGCTGAGGAGGTTGCAGGTGAGGCCTGCTAGTATAATCAGGGAGGGATAAAACTGAACAACAGGTGAGATACACACGCCTTCCAGCACTTATACTGGACACATTACCACAATAGTTACAGTGAAACCTCTTAGGGTGGGTTCATATCACATCTGCCTGATCTAAGGATACAGAAACACAGCAAACCACTTTTTTTTTTATCCTGCAGAGTCCGGTAAAAAAAAAACATATACTTTTTCTTTTACAATGGAACTCTATGGTGAACGGATGCCACTGTATGGCATCTGTCTGGAGCATCTGTTTAACATATACGTTCTTTGTATACATTAAACATCTATGAAAAATGTGATGTTTAGAGATGGCCAGCCCATATTGCATTTTAATTTTTCTTTTGGGGGAGGGGAGTCTTCTCAAAAAAAGATGGAGTGTAGGCACAATATATGGTGGATATCAAAAACTGTAAATTAAGAAGAGTTCTCCTGCCTTCCTCTGGTACACTCTTTTTTAACAGACCTTCTTCACATTGTAATTTTGCACCCAAAACTAGAATTGTCTTGAAAAAGGGACAACTCCATCCATTGTGTGCAGAGTATGGAGCTGCTACTTCAGCGCTGCTCCCATTGAAATGAATAGGAGCCATGCTGCAGTTACCAGCTCAACCCACTAAGCACAAGGAACAGAGACTTTCAGCATTTGGACCTACTGCAGAACAGCTGATCAGTGGGGATACAGTTTGCCAGAGCCAAACAGATCAATTTTTATTGAAAGCTGTCCCCTGATATATATATTCACTGAATTCAATTCGAATGTGCCCCTCAGACCTCTTAGGCTACTTTCACACTAGCGTTTTAAAATTCCGGTATTGAGTTCCGTCATAGGGGCTCAATACCGGAATAAAACGCTTCAGTTTTGTCCCCATTCATTGTCAATGGGGACAAAACTGAACTGAAGACAACGGAATGCTCCTGAAAGCATTCCGTTCCGTCTTCAGACCGGAGAACAAACCGCAGCATGCTGCGGTTTGCTCTCCGGTCCAGGCATCCGCACCAAGACGGATCCGGAATGACCCCCAATGCAAGTCAATGGGGGTGGATCCGTCTGGTGTGACCATAATGGTAACCGGATCCGCCCTCCATTGACTTTCAATGGAGTCCATTACGGATCCGGGTACACAGACACATACAGACATAAACATACACACACATAAAGACATACAAACACACATACATACTTACATGCTCCCCGGCAGGTCTTCGGAGCATCAGGACGGCTCACACAGGTCACGATTCCCCACAGCGCCCTCTGCTGGGCGCCTGGTGGAATCGTCAGATGACGATTCCACCAGGCGCCCAGCAGAGGGCGCTGTGCAGAATCGTGACCTGTGTGAGCCGTCCTGACGCTCCGAAGACCTGCCGGGGAGCATGTAAGTATGTATGTGTGTTTGTATGTCTATATGTGTGTGTATGTTTATGTGTATGTATATGTATGTACTGTGTGACATGTGTGGGGCCGGAGCGCGGTTCCGGCTCCACACATGTCACTGCGGCAGGCCTGATCCGGCAGCACCCTTCACCTGCCGGATCAGGCCTGCCGCCAGTGTGAAAGTAGCCTTAGTTCATCGCATTCATGGACTGGACATATATCAGGGGACAATAAAATGTTCTTACTCCTTATCTATAATAGCTACAACAATTTACTGCTACAACTGTTTGTTTCTTCCCCCACTCATATTGACCTGTTTTACATCATTTGCTTAATCTACTTCATTATTCCTATGTATTTGGTGTATAAATATGTAGATCTTCAGATACTGTCTTGAAAGATACCTAAGGCCTAAGTAGTCTCCATCTTTTCAGTAGTCATCATCTTTTCAGTAGTCATCATCTTTTCAGTTAGCCATTAAAAGGTATCAACAACTGAGGAATTTCAATTTTTTTTATCTTCTATGTAAATAAAGTATATGTATAGACTGTAGGTCCGACATTTGTATGGGAATCAGGGGATAAAATTAGAATTTTTACATAAGGGGCCAAGTTATAGCAAATATAATAACTTATCACTACTCTAGTAATATGGAAGAGATTTGACAGCTCACTGGCAGTGAATGCACGGGCTTCCTTAATACTCATCATATATCCCAACCGACCCAGATCTGGTGGTACAGTCCTGAATTGTACTTGGATTGCCTAAGGTGTGTCACAATTTCAATTATATCTGCATCCAGACAGAACTAAAAAGCCAATTGTACATGAGATTTGTGAAATCTCATACACTTTGCTGTTTTTTTCCGCACAAGATTCCACATGGTAAAACTGCACATAATATACACCGTGTGCAGGTAGCCTCACAATAAGTCCAGGTGGGGTGGAAAATTTTCACCACAAACTGCTGAAATCCTCAGTGAATCTGTAACACATTTGTGGCAAAATGTCACATTTGTTGTACATTTCAGACTGCGCATTGCAATGGTTGAAATTTATGGTGACATGAGTGTGCTGTGACATCATGAGTGTTCTGTAACATAACGAGTGTGCTGTAACATCATGAGCATGCTGTAACATTATAAGCGTGCTGCAACATCATTGGCATGCTGCAACATCATAAGCAATCATCAAGCATAATCAATATCAGATCAGCGGCTTCCAACACCCCTGCCGATCAGCTGTATGAGGCGACGGCGGGCACAGGCTCACATGCTCCCTCCAGTGGCGGACACAGACAACAGAGGGCCCCTGTGCAAGGAATATACCTGGGCCCCCCCCCTCCCCTTTCCTCGGACATAACCCCTTCTCCCCCTACTCAGCCCCTCTGACATTTTATGCTCCGCTGCTTTCCTTTGCACTGTGCTGTAAAGCGAAGGGCAAGGGCTGTTCTGTTTACATTTTTACACTGCTAAGCAGAGACATCACTGACACTGATTTTACACTGCTAAGCAGAGACATCACTGACACTGGCTTTACAGGCTAGGGCGATGCTAAAGCTTGTCCATTAGTGCCGGTGACGTCACTGGGCTCACTGATAGGCAAAAGTCCCCCCTCCCCACATTACTCCCAGTGGTAATAAGGCTTCCTACAGTGCCCTCAGTACTAATACGGCACCCCTAATAGATATAAGGCCAAACTATAAGGCACTCCTATGGAGCCCTCAGTAGTAATGCCCGTCACCACTGCCCACAGTATTTATAATGTTCTCTGCAGTGCCTCCTGTAATTATAATTCCTCCTGCCTTACCTCCTAGAGTTATAATATTCTTTGTAGTGCCCCCATAAATTATAATGCCTGTCCTCTCCCTCCAGTCTTCTATACCATGCAGTCCCATGTAAATAACACCAATCATCTCCCACCATCTTCTATACAATACAGTCCCATGTAAATAACACCAGTCTACTCCCACCAGTCTTCTGTATGATACAATCCCATGTAAATAACTTAAATCCCCTCCTTCAGCTCCCTCCAACCTATTGTCCCATGTAAATACCATCACTCCTTACCCTCCAGACTTCTAAAATATCCAGTCCCATGTAACTAACACCAGTCATCTCCCCTCAATCTTCTATAACATACAGTCCCATGTAACTAACACCCCTCCCCTCCCTTCAGCCCCTCTAACATACAGTCCCAGTTAAATTACATATTCCCCCCCCCCCACACACACACACACACACACTAAGCAGGGAGAAGGTATAATGGGGAGAACCACAGGATTTCTCTGGCACTCACATTCATTCCACAGGTCTCCTCTGTTGAGCGCTGCCTTTCTCTGCACTGGTCACATGATGGTGACCTCATCACAGGTCCTACCACTACTTCAGTGTTGAAAAGATCACATGACTGTGTTGTCATGGAAGGTCCTTCAGCTTTGGAGTATAGTCAGATCGTGCAGCAGTTTCACAGTAAGTCCTAACCAGGGCCCAACAACCCTCCCTGGAAAGGGCCCCCTCCCTCTCTGGGCCCCTGTGCAGCTGAACCTGCTGCACAGGCAGTATGTCCGCCCCTGGCTGCCTCCCATCTCTCTTCATGTCTGCTGCTGCTGTCTATGGCAAAGCAGCAGCGAACAGGAAGAGAGACGGGAGATGACAAGTGCACCTGTGCTCACCGTCTCCTCAAACAGCTGATCGACGGGGTTGCCGGGCATCAGACACCCACCGATCTGATATTGTTGACCTATCCTGAAGATGTCATCAATAGTAAAAGCCCGGTCTTTGGGTTCCCTCAGGTATCACCGTCTGGTTGTGAATGCTACCTCTGCATCACTCTTTAGCTAGGTCCCTGGCATGTATTTTCATGTGTGAAACATGGAAGCTGCTAAAACTTCTAACTTTTTTGTTTCATTTAAATGAGGAGGAAAAATGAATGAACTAATAATGATACTAATGAAAGTTTCATCTTGGGATTGATGTCGCATAAATTTCACATCATCCACACTTTGATCTTAGGTTCTCTTCCAGAAACAAACACGGAAAAAGAAGAAATGACTCAGACACAGTAAATAGTGTTAAAATAATGTGAAGTTTATTAGGTGTATGTGTGGATTTTATATGTGCTGGTTACCTCCCATCACTCACGAAGAGCGTACAGCAGCACTCAGGACAGGAAAAACCCCCTGTGGAGGAAACCTGTGGGAAACCATGGCTGCTGTACTGCCCTTCCTCCAGGCATACTAAGGGAGGTTACCGCTATAACATATGTTTTGGTGTGTGTGTAGTGTGTGTGTAGTGTGTGTGTGTGTGTGTGTATGTTTGTATTTGTAGTGATTGTGTGTTTGTGTAGCACTTGTGTATGTGTGTGTTGTGTTTCTGTGTAGTGTTTATGTGTATAGTGATTGTGTGTTTGTGTAACATTTGTGTATGTGTGTAGTGTTTGGGTTTATAGGGTTTTTGTGTTTAGTGATTGTGTGTGCAATTATTGTGTGACAGTGATTCAGTGTGTGCATTTCTGTGTGTTTATGAGTGTGCGACTAGAAAGGATATATTCCGGGTCTTCATCCTTCTTGTTGTTCTTCACCTTGCTGGTTCGGCAGCCACGCTCCTCATCCTGGCAGCAGTATATCCAAGTCTGTAATAGAAATGGTAGAAGATTTATTAACATGTTTATTATAGGATAGAAACATATCGGTGTTATGAAGCCAATCTATAGGAAATTCTCAATAAAGAGGTATTTCCATATTGGAATGCTATTACTATTTCTAGGATTTGCCATAATAGTCTAACCTATTGGATCCAACCCATGGCCTTCAATTAAGAATTGAATGAAGAATGAGGGGTCTCGTTCTCTTTAACAGTGGTGCTCCTGGTTGCTGCACTGGAACTGTAACATAGTCCCATTCAAGTGACAGATTTACCCTCTAAGAGTAAGCCCCTTTTTCCACACTAATATTACACTTACTAGAGATGTTTATGGGTCTGCTGTCCCGGGTTCCTCCTTTGTGTCTTTTTGGCAATGGATGTTCTCTGCCCCCTTGCATGGATGGGCAATGGTGTTACAAAGAGAGCAGGATACAGGGCTGACCCATGGGCCTTTGATGGTGAACTCTTCTATATTCCTCCTGTAGCGAGGTACAGCCCAGCTGTGATGGTCTTTCCTCTCTCTCTTCCATGCCCAATGGTCAGGGTCTTGTGCCATGATCTAGAATAAACCTCATATAAAATATTATAATCACCACTGATGTTTAAATCACAATTTATAATTTATCTGTTTATGGTACTGACAAGATCACAGGTGGTCCGGTCCACCCAAGCTTGAAACTCCATCTTGATGAGCAGCAGGTTGCGTAGGTGAAGAAGCTGCTCCCTCTCTATAGTCTGCCTCCATCCAATGGCCCAGGGGTAGATCTCACGTCGAAACATCACATCTTCTTCAAACTGGTTGGCTAGAAACCTGGGAAAAAGACAAATTAAGCCAAATAAATTATAGAACATGTCAGAAGAGGAAAAAGAGAATGAGAAGAACCAAGTGCTGAAATAATTGATCATAGTAGTATTATTATGTAGAGTAATTAGCCATATATTAATGATAAGATACTCACAGAGATGGAAAGAAGTATGTGCTGTATTCCTCAGTACGCAATCTTGATTTTCTGAAGTACATGAGGGTGATGGCCAGGAGATACTAGTGTGATGACAAGCAGAGTTAGAAGCTGATAACAGGATTTTCCTACTGCAGAATATGTGGGATTAAAACTAAATGTGCAGCATCTACTCATAACTATTATGACACAGTGGAGTGCAGAAACCTGGAAGGTTCTTCTATACTTTCCCTTAATACCTTGTCTGAGATCTTATAGCAGCTGTCCCTGGCTAGAAAAGTCTTGATGTATCCATCTTCTACAGAAATAGAAATAGGATTATTTTATTTTAAACTATACTAATCAATAATAATTATTATACAAATTATAATATTATATTATAATTGATATCTACCAAACTTTAACAAGATTATAATTTTTTAAAACAGTGAAGGTATGGACACATGAGCGGGCTGAGATGTGATTGACGTAACATGGCTTTGACAAGGCTGCCATGAAAAGAAAGTGGAGTAACATCTCAAGACAGATGTGTTAGATTTAAAGATGTACCAAATGTATCAAACATTGTGCAACATTTCATAAATCTATCCCAAACTATGGCAACACAGTCTTTCCTTATGATTATAAAACATCAAAATGGTAAATCCTAAATTCTAATAAGCATCAATGAAGGGAAAGTGACCAGTTCTGTAGAAGGAACAGCTTTCCTAAAGAACAAGGGGGGAGATTTACTATTGTAAATGCACAGAAGGCACCTGCCTGACACCTCATTTATTGGGGTTTTAGACACTATTTCCACTATGGTTCACAAAGATGCAGCTTAGGCAGCTTGATTATTTTTAGATGTGTCATAGTGGTGAATGGAGCAGGTCTGAGAGACTTCACTAGGCACCTGGCTGCCATGACAAGTGGTCACCTGCCTATATCTGTATCACAGGGACAATTAGGGGAAGGAGAAAGCTCCTTCCGTCTGTAACTGCTCAGATGGCACAGTGGTCTATAGCATGTCCAGGATCGATTAGTTGCAGGTAGGTGTCAGATATATAACAAAGACTACACCTGCCATGTATGGAGTTGTCTTATCTAATGAGTCCGTGCCCTATTGTCCCTGTGTATATCTGTCATACATGTAAAGGGTTAATTATAAAATGAATATGTAATTTCATACGATAAAATATAATATTCTGTGTCAGGTTGAAAGTGTCATTGACTTTTACCAAGGAGTTTGAAGAATGCAGTCCGTTCTTCTGGCTGCAGGATGTCATTGACCGTCTTCGTCTTCTTGGGCTTTTCCTGGGTGGCAGACGCTGAACTGTGATAAACCAGATAGATGGCACCCTATTAGGCCTTCCAAATTGCAAAAGACCATAATATGGCACCCATTGAAGTCTATGGGACCTTACTGTACCACAATATGCCTATGATTTCATATGAAGGTTTCTCACTATAAAATCTCAGAGGTAAAACTCATCATCTTAAGATGAAGGCACCGACATGAAGCAGTAGATCAGCAGCAGTGTGTATGTGTGTCTGTACCTCGGTCTCTCACTCTGCAGTTGCTCCCTCCTCCACCTTTCTCTCCACTTCCCATAGATTTCAATGGACAACAGCTAATCTGTCTTCATCTCTGCCTCAGTAAAGGTGGTGAATTAAGAGTGAGGGGTGTGCATCCCATGTGGTCCCAGAGGGTCCATCAGCCTGATCAGCTCTCCCAATGAAGCTATCCATTTACTCCTCACTTTATCCCACCTTCCCCTTTCTCCCCAGATCTCCTGCAAACAGCTGACTACTGGGGTGGTTGGGGGTCAGACCCCCACTGATCTGATACTGATTACCTAAGGATAGGTTATCAATTGCTCAGTCTGGAAGAACCCTTTTAACTATTGTAAGAAGCTGACAACCCTAGTAGTTGAAAGCTGTGACTGCAGTCCCGTCACACCAGCGCCACTTTCCCGTTCCTGGACGCTTCTGGTCCCTTTCCTAGACTGCTTCAGCCAATCACTGCCTCAAAGGTCAAATGTATTTAAAAGGCACGTCACTACTACTGACATGCTAGTCCAAGCACATATGTCCGCTGAAGCCAGTTTCTGGTTGCAGCAGTCATAGGACCAAGTCAGTTTTGGTGTGGCCAGGACCAGAAGTGGCCGCCAACAGGGCAGCAGAGCTGGAATGAAGGGACTGCAGACAGATGGGTGGGTGTTCTTTTAAATGTTGCACACCTTATAACCACTGGGGTTGTTAGCTCCAGGGCAGAATAACCAATCTTAGTTTAAGTTAAAATTTGATGCTGCTGATTTAGTTTATTGCATACTGTATAATGATAGTGGATGTTGGGAAGACTCCTGTACAGGACTTCCTGTACAGGGTCCAATTTGAGGTAAACCGGGCCCAGTAGAGTTCCTATTAATCATTAGATGAGAAGACTGCATTCACAAGACAGCATTGTGTGTATGGGACTAATCACCTTAGGAGGCCTTAGGAGGCATATTATTTGATCTATTTTGCATTCCTTCTGTTTAATGTAATTGAAACTACAGGGTGGGCCATTTATATGGATACACCTAAATAATGTGGTGGTGCACCATCTTGCTGGAAAAACTCAGGGAACGTGCCAGTTTCAGTGCATAAAGAGGGAAACACATCATCATGTGGCAATTTCACATATCCAGTGGCCTTGAGGTTTCCATTGATGAAGAATGGCCCCACTATCTTTGTAACCCATATACCACATTATGGGTGTCAGGTCTGAGCATTCCTAGATGACCAGTTTCCTGGAAAGTGGATTGGTCATCGTGGGCCAGTTGAATGGCCCCCAAGGTCTCCCGATCTGACCCCCTTAGACTTTTATCTTTGGGGTCATCTGAAGGCAATTGTCTATGCTGTGAAGATACAAGATGTGCAGCACCTGAAACTATGGATACTGGAAGCCTGTGCTAGCATTTCTTCTGCGGTGTTGCTATCAGTGTGTGAAGAGTGGGAGAATAGGGTTGCATTGACAATCCAACACAATTTGAACACATTTTATAAGTGGTCAGAAACTTGTAAATAACTCATGAAAGAATAATGTTACGTTAAAACCAAGCACACCATTGTTTTTCTTGTGAAATTCTCAATAAGTTTGATGTGTCACATGACCCTCTTCCCACTGAAAAAACTAAAGTTGGATCCAAAATGGCCGACTTCAAAATGTCCGCCATGGTCACCACCCATCTTGAAAAGTTTCCCCCCTCCCATATACTAATGTGCCACAAACAGGAAGTTAATATCACCAACCATTCCCATTTAGGTGTCTCCATATAAATGGCCCACCCTGTATATTTCACATCATTATATTTGTTTTCATTTACAGAACTGAATGAAGGTGACGGTTGGTAAAATACTTCAGGATTTGGGGTCTCACTTGTAATTTTGCCCAGAGTCACATTATGTGTAAAGCTGGTCTTGCTCAGCAGACAGGTTGATCCTGATGAGATGATGTTCCTCATGGGAGTATCTGATATTAGTTTTACACTGTACAATGTGTTGTAATGATATGGTTTGGAATGAACACTATGGATTTGCTGATGTAACTGTCATTGTAAAGGGTTATGGGGGTAGGAAAATGGGTCTGAATTTCTCAAAAAAGAGACGTTTTCTCCATTGGAGGGTCCTATATTATATCCTGGCTCCATTCAAGTGTGGAAGTGTTTTCTGGAAAAATCTCAGCCCGGTCCCACATAACCCCATTAAGTGATATAGAGTCTGGTACAATCTTCCACTTACGACTCCTCTTCATAGAGAGCAATCAGCTCTCTCTTCCTCTTCCTCATGGTGTTTCCTCTTAATCCGCAGATATCGATCTGGGTCGCAGTCCAAAAAATTGTTCCTTTGTCACTTCTGATGAGAAGTAAGGAGCCTGTCTTATCTCTAGTAGAGAAATCGCTGACTGGCACCAACTGATGTTTTTTTTCTGTCTTTGAATTCAAATCCTGCGATTCTATTGGTTGATGCTTGCGGCACATGCCGTGATGATTCATGCTGCACTAAATTTAAAGGGATAGTACATTCTAATAACATAGTGCTGATATTCAATGAATAACATTTATGGCCATGGTTATCACCCTCATTCCTTCTAGTGTCATTTGTAGAAGCTGCTATGGATTTATCTTAAATGGGTTGTCTGACATCAGTAAATGGCATTTAGCATGTGGATAAAGTAAATACAAGGCACTTACTAATGTATTGTGATTGTCCATATTGCCTCCTTTGCTGGCTGGATTCATTTTTCCATCACATTATACACTGCTTGTTTCCATGGTTACAACCACCCTGCAGTCCATCAGCGGAGGCCGTGCTTGCACACAAAAAGCACTAGCTTATGTTTGCTCCTGCATTCACAGCCACCAGAGAGGCCGGGGCTTTTTCCTATAGTGTATATGCGCGGCCACCACTGATGGATTGCAGGGTGGTCGTAACTGGAAATGAGCAGTGTATAATGAGATGGAAAAATGAATGAAGCCAGCAAAGGGGGCCACCCTGGGAGGTCTGTTCGTCTTGAATAACCCCCTTAAGGGCCCATTCACACGACCGTAGTATTGTGGGTCCGCAATTTGCTGACCACACCATTCACACGGTTGTGTGAATGGGCTCTAAATATGTGTTAACCCGAAAAGGCTGGGGCTGTTGTCATGTCTATGCAGGAAACATCCTGTACAACATCCGGGACCAGAACATGCTTCTTCTACTATAGTCAGCATTTTACTGAGCTTGGTTCTAGTACCACATCTTTGCCCTTATGCAGGGGATTAGTGAGGGTGAGTATGGCTTGTGTGAGTCATTTATAAAACATTAACAGGTTTATCCAACCCCTAAAATGTCTCCCCATATTCTCGGGCCTTTCATATAGTTTGTACTTACCTCACTCCCCGGTACTAGGGTGGCCACCTGCTTCATCCCAAAAAGGAGGACATTTTAGGCCACACCCCCAACCTGCCAAACCACACCCCCAACCTGCTAAACCACGCCCCTCTCCCAGTACGTGCCCGGCAAAAAAAAAAAAAAAAAGAGAGGAAAACCTTAAAGGGGTTGTCAGGGTTCAGAGTTGAACCCAGATGTACCCTTAATTTCACCCAGGCAGCCCGGCAAGGGCAAGGGTTCTTCTGTTCACAATTACACACTGCCCTAATGGGCGGCTTTACCGCTGCCGTTTTACTGGCCGGCGGGCATTCTGCATCCAGCAGTGCCGGAGTCAGTAAATTCCAGCAGGCTGTTCTCTGCTGGAACAGCCTGCCAGAATCACTAACTCATATGTGAAGGTAGCCTAATACAGGTCCACATACCTCTTACATCCAGTGACGTCTTCTTTGATGTAGACATTCTGTGTCCTCAATCTTCTCCATTCAGACCAGACCGCCATGATGATTTCTTTCAGCCATCTCTTCTCTCTGCGGAATTTGACAGACAGACATCTTAGTTTCCTACTTTTCCATCATTCTCCCACCTTCTTGAACACTCCATCCTGCCACCCCCAATACTCAGACACTGTGCTCCACAGATAGTACTTCCTTTAGTAATTATTGGCACACAGTGCTCTAAAAAAAATAACTTCGCTACTAAAGTGTAACCAAAATGTTCCCCAAAAATAACTGTGCTAAGCTGATAGCGTGACAGTGTGCCCCCCACAATAATAGTGCTCCCCAAAGTCCCAATAGAAATAATTAGTGCCACCAGTAGAGTCAATGTCCCCATAATGTGTGCCAATGCCCACCGTGTGCCCCCAAAAAATCTTAGTGCCCCCAGTTGAGCTACATAGTTCCCTATAATTTGTGCCAGTATAAAATACTCCTATATAGTGCCCCATAGTGCTCCTCCCCTTGTCCCCATGGTGCCTGACATAAGGTGCCAGTATAAAATGCCCCCATAATGTGTGCCCCCATAATGTGTGCAGTATAAAATGCCCCCCTCAGACCTCAGATCAGGGTCTTGTGCCCCCCTCAGACCTTAGATCAACATCTTGTGCCCCCATCAGACCTCAGATCAGCAGAATGTGCCCTCATCAGACCTCAGATCAGCGTCTTGTGCCCCATCAGACCTCAGATCAACACAATGTGCCCCATCAGACCTCACATCAGGCTACTGTGCCACCATCAGACCTCACATCAGGCTACTGTGCCCCCATCAGACCTCACATCAGGCTACTGTGCCACCATCAGACCTCACATCAGCCCACTGTGCCCCCATCAGACCTCAGGTCAGCATCTTGTGCCCCCATCAGACCTCAGATCAACACAATGTGCCACCATCAGACCTCAGATCAGCCCACTGTGCCCCCATCAGACCTCAGATCAGCCCACTGTGCCCCCATCAGACCTCAGGTCAGCGTCTTGTGCCCCCATCAGACCTCAAATCAGCGTCTTGTGCCCCCATCAGACCTCAGGTCAGCGTCTTGTGCCAACATCAGACCTCAGGTCAGCGTCTTGTGCCCACATCATACCTGAGATCAACACAATGTGCCCCCATCAGACCTCAGGTCAGCGTCTTGTGCCCCCATCAGACCTCAGGTCAGCGTCTTGTGCCCCCATCAGACCTCACATTAGGCTACTGTGCCACCATCAGACCTCACATCAGGCTACTGTGCCCCCATCAGACCTCACATCAGGCTACTGTGCCACATCAGACCTCCCATCAGGCTACTGTGCCACCATCAGACCTCAGGTCAGCGTCTTGTGCCCCCATCAGACCTCAGGTCAGCGTCTTGTGCCCCCATCAGACCTCAGGTCAGCGTCTTGTGCCCCCATCAGACCTCAGATCAACACAATGTGCCACCATCAGACCTCAGATCAGGCCACTGTGCCCCCATCAGACCTCAGGTCAGCGTCTTGTGCCCCCATCAGACCTCAGATCAGCGTCTTGTGCCCCCATCAGACCTCAGGTCAGCGTCTTGTGCCCCCATCAGACCTCAGATCAACACAATGTGCCACCATCAGACCTCAGATCAGCCCACTGTGCCCCAACAGACCTCAGGTCAGCGTCTTGTGCCCCCATCAGACCTCAGATCAGCGTCTTGTGCCCCATCAGACCTCAGGTCAGCGTCTTGTGCCCCCATCAGACCTGAGATCAACACAATGTGCCCCCATCAGACCTCAGGTCAGCGTCTTGTGCCCCCATCAGACCTCAGATCAGCGTCTTGTGCCCCATCAGACCTCAGGTCAACGTCTTGTACCCCATCAGACCTCAGGTCAGCGTCTTGTTTCCCCATCAGACCTCAGATCAGCGTCTTGTGCCCCCTCAGACGTCATATCAGGGTCTTGTGCCCCCATCAGACCTCAGATCAGGGTCTTGTGCCCCCCTCAGACCAGCGTCTTGTGCCCCCTCAGACCTCATATCAGGGTCTTGTGCCCCCATCAGACCTCAGATCAGGGTCTTGTGCCCCCATCAGACCTCAGGTCAGCGTCTTGTGCCCCATCAGACCTCAGATCAGCGTCTTGTGCCCCATCAGACCTCAGATCTTGTGCCCCCCTCAGACCAGCGTCTTGTGCCCCCCCTCAGACCTCAGATCAGCCCACCCAGCCACTTTAAAAAAAACATACTTACCTGTTCTGTTCTACGCTGCCGCTGCCATCAGGTTCCCCGCTCCAACTGACTTGCCTGCCGGCGCACACTATGACCTGACGCAGCGTCAGGTCATAGTGCGCGCCGGCAGGGAAGACAGTGGAGCGCGGAACCTGATGGCAGCGGCAGTGTAGAACAGGTGAGTATGTTTTTTTTAAAGTGGATGGGTGGGCTGATCTGAGGTCTGAGGGGGGCACAAGCACAAGGCCGGGCCATTAAGGGGGCGCTCTGGCAGGGCGCCCCCTTAACTGGCCGGGAGTGAAGCGCCCTGTACAACCGCACGGGTCGCACACCCCAAAGGCCTGTCCTGAAAGGCGGACTTCTGGCCGTCCGTCCTGGCCTTGCGCCGGACGGAGGACCAGGAGTTTAAAAACCGGACTGTCCGGCCAAAAACCGGACGAATGGCCACCCTACCCAGTACTCATGTCGCTTCTGACACCCGCACGGCCGCCTCTGCCTCCCTACCGTCACCCACAGCCTGCTATTGCGATTTCTCTTGAAATAAACCTTTCTGTGACACATGAAGACACCAGCTATAGAATGTGGCTTTTAAACAAAGAGGGTTGTAAACCTCTAATTTAAAAATGTATGTGCCTGAAAAACATCCATTTGGGCAGATTTACTAATCCTGTGGACAGCAGGTACTCAACGGGCAGATCAGGGTCTGCGGTTGTCAGCTGTCTGAACCCCAGCACTTTCATCTGTATCTGTGTCCTCAACATAACTCTATGAGGCGGAAAACTGCTTGTGGGGACCATCTAAGGAGGCATAACTCTATGAGGAGACATCACTCTGTGTGGGTGGCTAATTAAGCTGGCATCATACTGTATGGTGAGCACTTAGAGGGCATCGTACTGCATGGGGGACACCAACAGTGGCATCATTCTGTGTGGAAGACACTTAAGAAGGCATCACTCTTTCAGGGGGCACTTAAGGAATGATCTTACTGTGGGCACTTAAGAGGCATCATACAGTATCAGGGGGCACTAAGGAGCCATCACACTGTGTCAGGGGCACTAAAGAAGCATCGTACTATGTGAAGGCATGCAGCTGTGAGAGGGCACTTAGATGACATCCTACTCTAAGAGGCACTCAAGGGATATTATACTAAACAAGGGGCACTAAGGGGCATCTTTATTGTTAGGGGGCACTAAGCGGACATTTTTGGAGAGTGTGGAGAGGCACTAAGGGTGGGTTCACATGACGTTTTATGCCTGATGTATACATTTGAAAAAAAAAAAAGGATACAAAATGCAGCACAACACGTTCTTGTATCCTGCACAATCCAGTAAAAAAAAAAAGGTGAACGGATGTCACTGTATGGCAGGGGTGCACAACCTGCGGCCCGGGGGCCACATGCGGCCCTTGACACCATTCTGTGCGGCCCCCAACCTTCTGGTAAAGGACATGTATGTCTATGTCTTGTGGCTGCTCACATATATTTTTCATGTATATAGGAGTCCTGTAACTGGAACTAGACATTAGTGGTATATACAGTGTGTTCAATATGCCATAAATGCAGTATTTCAGTTGTTAATATCCCTTTAAATTTTATTTTCAGCCCTCATCATTGGTTCAGTCTGGCAATGTGGCCCCCAACCAGAAAATGTTGTGCACCCCTGCTGTATGGCATCAGTCTGAGGCATCTGTTTAACATATACGTTAAGCGGATAGGAAAAACATAATGTAAACCCAGCCTATTACTGTGTGGTCAGCAGAAAAGGAATTAGGATGGTTTAGAGGTGCGGCTTATTGTAAAAGAAAAGGGTGTCCCTCCTTACATTTTATTGTGGATCAGACCTTCACCGTACAGCAGAACCAGGTGTATCACAGGGGCTCAGGCTGGATGATAAATGTGGTGCAGGGATAGACACTTTTCTCTGACTTTATACCAGTTATTGATATATTGAATTTTACACTAGAATTTTGGCACAATGATGGAGCTTAGGCTGGGTTCACATCACTTTTTTGCCCTAAGTTTAACATAAACATTGGGGAAAAAAATAATGCAAAAGTGTAGTACACTAATCTTTTCCATCCTGCATACTCTGGTAAAAAACAAATACATTAAATGGGTTTTCGGGGATTGTACTACTAATAACTAGTGTTGATATAACTTGCTGTTCGGCCGAGCATGCCCACGCTCGGGTCCGCTTGGTGTTTTGCCGAACACCGAGTGTACTCGAGCGCAATTCTCGAGTCTCTTCCCGGCACTGTAATGTACGCTAATGCGTACGAATTTGTATGCTAATACGTAGTAATTTGTATGCTAATGTGTATGCATTGTGCGCTAATGCATGCAAATTCAGTTAATTAGCATACTTTTACGAGTGAAAGGAGTAAAAGAGGAGAAGTCGCAATTGTGACCTTTTTCTATTAACCAGACACCCGCCCCTCTTCCGAGCCTGTATGTGCCTGGTTTAGTCCCATTGACTAACATTAAGCTTGGGTGCTCGGTCGAGCACTCGAGCAACCCCTAGTGCTCGGCCAGAGCACCCTAGCATACAAGCACAGAGGTGCTCGCTCAACACTACTAATAACGTGTCCTTAGAATAGGTCATCAGTATCTGATTGGTGAGGGTCCAACACCCGGAACCCCCGTGATCAGCTGTTTGAGAAGGCATCGGCGCTCCTGTGAGCGCTGCAGCCTTTTCGGAGCTTACCAAGCACAGCACCGTACATCGTATAGCGGTTGTGTTTGGTATCGCCGAATTCACTTCTTAAAACAGCGGATCAGCGGGAGTCCCAGGTGTCGGACTACGGACTACTGATACTGGGTTTTGTTTTTATGCCGTTCACTATGTGGTAAAACTGACCTGTGCTCTTCATTGTAGGTCAGTACGATTACAGCACTACCACATATATATAGTTTTTTTGTGTGTTTTTAATACTAAAATAAAAATAAAAACTTATTGCCATATTCTGACCCCCATAACTTTTTTATAGTTACATCTACAGAGCTATGTGAAGGATTATTTTGGGGGGGGACCATCTGTACTTTTCACTGATATCATTTTGGGTTGTGTATGGTTTTTTGATCACTTTTTTAAAATTTTTCTCGGGAGAAGTGATGAAAAAAAACATCAGTTTGGCCATTTTTATTTTTTCCAGTACGCCATTCACCATATTACATACATTTTTTTTAACAGTACAGATGTTTTCAGACCCAGTGATGGTGTTTATTTTTTTTATCTTCATTTTGGGGAAAGAGGGTGATTTAAACTTTTATACTTTTTTTTATTTGTTAGAACTTTTCTTTTATACTTTTTTTAAGTCACCCTAGGTGACTATACCATGCAATCATTGGATTGTAATTTGCATAAAGTAATGGAATTTTCTGCATTACAATATACAATGCAGTGATCCCACCTGCAGGCCTACATTGGAATATACCTAAAAAGGCATTAGAGCCTCAGAAGGCCCTGCCCATTCACAGACAATGAATGGCTCCCCTGATCGCTGTGTGTGGGGGAGCCGTTCCAGGCCAAGAGGGTCAGCACTTCTGGATCCTGTGCTCTCAGATGACCAGCATTTTCACCGGTCACAGACTTTAGCCTGGGTGTCTGCTGTGTGAAGGGAGTCAGAGCAGACCAGCAGTTGAGTATCATTTTTTCAACAATACAATATGGTCTGGGGGCTAGCTAAAAGGGCCATAATCATGGAAAACCCCTTTAAGAAATGGAAGCTGATCTGGGATTGGTATGGGCAAAAAAGGCAGTTTATCTAATGGACAATTTTTAGAAATGAGGATCCCATTTTGCACTTCCTCAAATAGGTTCCCTAATTGACCACTATAGTATTGGATCCAGTACAACAATACAATTACAATGTTCCAGTTTATACCATATTTTAATGGGTCACCAAGTTATTTATTTATTTTTAAAGAAATGGTTATATCCTATTAATTTTCCAAACTTTGCCCTGCTTTAGTGAGACTCCTAGACTACAGACATCCATACCCATTCATATTTATAGAAATATTTAAATAGTGCCACCCAGACAAATACCACCCCAGGAACCAAGCTACATGTAGTATCATAATACATTGTCATACACATACTGCAAATAATAATCACCATAGAAAGGGCTCATGCACCCAAACATATTCTTTTTCCGTGTCCGTTCCGGCCCGTATGTAGAACCATTCATTTCAATGGGGCCACACAAAAAACAAAAATGTGTGCACTCCGTATCCGTATGTCCACAAGTCTGTTCTGCAAAAAAATAGAACATGTCCTATTCTTGACTGTTTTGCGGACAAGGACAGGCATTGTTACAATGGATCTGCAAAAAATATGGATGCAACACAGACATAGATCTCATCCTTTTTTTTTTTTTGTGGATCGCTGTTTTGTGGACCGCAAAATACACATGGTCGTGTGGCAATGAGTGGGTAACGTGGACAAGTTTTTAAATAGACTACATACCAGGGGCGGACATACCACCTGTGCAGCTGGTTCGGCTGCACAGGGGCCCAGGGCCGGAGGGGGGCCCTTCTTGCCGGCGGCAGGGAGAGATGAGCGCTTCCATTGTGGAAGCGTTCATCTCTACATTCATCTGTATCGCCGTCCTCAGGACAGCGATACACATGGATGCTGCGGGGCAGGGGAGGGAGAGGCCGGCGCAGGCCTCCAGCCTATCAGAGGCCGGCCCTGGCAGCTTGATGACATCATCGCGCTGCCTGAGCCATACAGTGCGGGACACAGGCCGGAAGAGGCCTGCATCGCATCGCTGACAGTCTTATGGAGGTAAGTATTAGTGTTTATTTTTTTTCATTTACGCTATGCCAAGGGCCCTGGCACACAGAGGGGGCACTATCCAGCTGGAAGATCACTATGGGGGGGGCACTATTTTATATATTGGCACACAGTGGGGGCACTATGGAGGAACACTATTTTATATATTGGCACATAGTGGGGGCACTATGGAGGGGGAGGAGCACTATGGGGGGCACTATTTTATGTACTGGCACACATAAAGGGGGCTCTATGGAGGAGGAGGAGCACTATGGCGGCCCTATATATATATACTGGAACACATGGGGGGCACTATGGAGGGGGAGGAGCACTATGGGGGGCCCTCTATATATATATTGGCACACATGGGGGCACTATGGAGGGGGAGGAGCACTATGGGCGCACTATTTTATATACTGGCATACATGGGGCACTATGGAGGTGGAGGAGCACTATGGGGGGCACTATTTCATATACTGGCACATATAGGGGGCACTATGGAGGGGAGGAGCCCTATGGGGGGCACTATTTTATATACTGGCACACATAGGGGGCACTATGGAGGTGGAGAAGCAATATGGGGGCTCTTTCATATGCCGGCTTACATGGGGGGCACTATGGAGGTGGAGGAGCACTATGGGGGGCCCTATTTTATATACTCTATTTACAAATGGTCTGAGACATATAGTCTGAGACACAGAGAGCCTATCTTGCACCTATGTCACCTTTTACCAGTTAAGACATAACTTTTATTTTATATTTCTCCCTCTTGAGACTGCCCGATACCCCTGAAGACGCTACGTAGTAGCGAAACATGTCGGAGGGCAGCCTCTGAAGGGATTTTTTTAGGAGACAGTGTGGTGCAAAATAAAATAAGCAAATAGAGCTGAAGTTATATTAGAAGCAGTAAAGCTGGAGCCAGCGTGCGGCCACCAGCTTTCTTTGTGAAATATGATCTATATCGATTAAGCAAGCAAGCACACTGCTATTTTTAAATAGGGTTGTTTATTAAATAATTTTAGGAGAAATATAAAATAAAAGTTATGTCTTAACTGGTAAAAGGTGACATACACTCACCGGCCACTTTATTAGGTACACCATGCTAGTAACGGGTTGGACCCCCTTTTGCCTTCAGAACTGCCTCAATTCTTCGTGGCATAGATTCAACAAGGTGCTGGAAGCATTCCTCAGAGATTTTGGTCCATATTGACATGATGGCATCACACAGTTGCCGCAGATTTGTCGGCAGCACATCCATGATGCGAATCTCCCGTTCCACCACATCCCAAAGATGCTCTATTGGATTGAGATCTGGTGACTGTGGAGGCCATTTGAGTACAGTGAACTCATTGTCATGTTCAAGAAACCAGTCTGAGATGATTCCAGCTTTATGACATGGCGCATTATCCTGCTGAAAGTAGCCATCAGATGTTGGGTACATTGTGGTCATAAAGGGATGGACATGGTCAGCAACAATACTCAGGTAGGCTGTGGCGTTGCAACGATGCTCAATTGGTACCAAGGGGCCCAAAGAGTGCCAAGAAAATATTCCCCACACCATGACACCACCACCACCAGCTTGAACCGTTGATACAAGGCAGGATGGATCCATGCTTTCATGTTGTTGACGCCAAATTCTGACCCTACCATCCGAATGTCGCAGCAGAAATCGAGACTCATCAGACCAGGCAACGTTTTTCCAATCTTCTACTGTCCAATTTCGATGGAGCTTGTACAAATTGTAGCCTCAGTTTTCTGTTCTTAGCTGAAAGGAGTGGCACCCGGTGTGGTCTTCTGCTGCTGTAGCCCATCTGCCTCATAGTTTGAACGTACTGTGCGTTCAGAGATGCTCTTCTGCCTACCTTGGTTGTAACGGGTGGCAATTTGAGTCACTGTTGCCTTTCTATCAGCTCGAACCAGTCTGCCCATTCTCCTCTGACCTCTGGCATCAACAAGGCATTTCCGCCCACAGAACTGCCGCTCACTGGATGTTTTTTCTTCTTCGGACCATTCTCTGTAAACCCTAGAGATGGTTGTGCGTGAAAATCCCAGTAGATCAGCAGTTTCTGAAATACTCAGACCAGCCCTTCTGGCACCAACAACCATGCCACGTTCAAAGGCACTCAAATCACCTTTCTTCCCCATACTGATGCTCGGTTCGAACTGCAGGAGATTGTCTTGACCATGTCTACATGCCTAAATGCACTGAGTTGCCGCCATGTGATTGGCTGATTAGAAATTAAGTGTTAACGAGCAGTTGGACAGGTGTACCTAATAAAGTGGCCGGTGAGTGTAGGTGCAAGATAGGCTCTCTGTGTCTCAGACTATATGTCTCAGACCATTTGTAAATAGAATATAGTTGAAAGCCTTCACCTATGCTAAGGGTTCATTGGAACTGAATTATTTTATATACTGGCACACATGGGGGGCACTATGGAGGGGGGGAGCACCATGGAGGGCACTATCCTATATACTGGCACACATGGGGGGCACTATGGGGGCCCTATCTTATATACTGGCACACATAGGGGCACTATGGAGAAGGGGGATTCACTATGGGGCATCTACTCTCACTATGGGACATCTCTCTACTGTTCCACTATGGGGACATCTTATACACTGGCACACATGGGGGC